>CM051276.1:35450191-35852691 GCA_027921565.1 Artemia sinica
GGATACACTAGGATTCGAACCCTCGCCCTTCAGACAAAGGTTTCTATATCTAGGAAGGATTCCAAGAAGGGATTCTTTTGGTATAATTATTATTATCAAAATTACGTTTTCTAGGGCTTCGGTTACCATTGGCACATGTCGTTGTTTAGTTATAGTTTGTTACCCCGCACTGTTTGAAATAACTCCTCTTTACTAATAACTCCTAAAAAGCCATATAATATTAGAATTCATTTAGAACAAAACTACACGTAGATGTAATCCTCCAAAATAAATTATTTGGTAAATATCCAATTGGCCACATTCAAAACTCAGACTTAACATGTATTGGGCTTAGTACACGGATTTATTGTTCTGTTGATTTTGTAATGCTAATTCAAACGCCGCTGTAGCTCTTCTTTGATGACCACTATTAAAGACAGGGTTGTCACACAAGGTGCTAAAGCACTATTTATGCTATTTTTGTATGACGTCGTGGTACATATATATATTGACGGCAATTCTCCTTCGTGGAAAAATTAAGGTCTTGAATGTATATTGCTGGTGAAGAAACTGAATTTAATTTAATCCAGGACTTTTTTGGTAGATGTGGTTTGTTTTCTATGCAATGGTTGTACCGAAAGTTTTGCATAGATGACAACTCTGATTAGATGTATGAATATTCTCATAAACTAATTATACTAAATCCATGACTCCATATACTAGATAGTTTCAGATTTAATAGTTTCGTTCAAAAACGTAGGTTTGACTATTTCTGAATAACGTTGTATTCTAAGCCAATTTTGTTAGTGCATTGCGTGAAAATTGACATAAATTTTTAGATTCAGGTCTTATAACAGCTCTTACTTTGCACAAAATAGGCTCGTCCTATCGTAATTCGGAGGTACGTAAGAAAAGGCAAGGAAAAGGAAAAGTGAATGTTATATGCAATTCTAGAACATTAATCTCAAGATGTATCAGTAGGCTTTACAGATTCAAGTGTATTTATATTAATAAAAAAAAGGTCACAGTAGAGTTAATGTCATCCAAAAAAACAAGTTTAACTTCATTATGCTCAGAATTTTTATTTATTTAATTCTCAGAGTTGTTCTCTTTTAACTGCACACATGCCACCCCCCCCCATTCGAATGTGTACATTTAGCCCTTTACTATATAGAAAAGATTTCCAATTTTGCAGGTTTTCATTATTTCTCTTTTACCTATTTCTGATCGTTGGTTCATTTTGCCGAATAGTTCCTCCAACCTGAAAAACTAATATCACCAAACTGTTGCATATAGACTAATGCTATGTCAGGGCATTAGAAGGGGAGGCTGGTATGCAGTTAACATGTCTGAAAATAGTACCCTCTCAATGCCAAATCAAAAAAAAATATTTGAGGAAAAATACCCTTTGATATTTTTCCTAGATTTTTATCGTCAATTGCTCGATTTGACTTATCTCCTCACCATATACAATTGAAAAATTATAAGCGAAAAAGAAAATACTGTAAAATTCATTTACTTTCCCAAAGCAATATTAGACTTAAAATCACACCAGATCTATCGAAATCATAAGAACAAAAGACGATACGTTTGAGACTATTACTCTGATTTTGTATTAAAAACTGTTCTTGATATTTGTATAAAACTGGTTTCACATTGACTAAGTAGGCCTTTCACTCTGGTTCACTTAAGTTCCATAAGCCCCATAAGATCCGTGACGTAAGCCACTAACCCTCGATAATTAAGCCGATTACAAAGTTGAGAAAATGTCAACACAAGAGTCGTAACGCTAGTTTATTCAGGTAATTATCAGCATAGGTAATTATCAGCATAGGCTGCTCTACTTTTTAAATGTCGCTCTTCTTCGTCCAGAAAAACAGCCATCATCACTAATAGAGTCAGAGTTGAAAAATAGGGTTTTATTTCTTTCTCCAGTCTTTCAAAAATATATTATAGAAATTGTTTCCTCGTTCCCTTTGTAGAAAATTAAATAATGCATATAAGATCTTCCGTTGTTGAACTTATGGAAGCGCCAGTATAATAGGCGAAATTTCAATGTGAAAGCAACTTATTTAAGCTTCGTATCGCAGGCGATAACCTAGCAATCTGAAATATCATGCCTTTTAGATATCTGGACGAGTAATTGGAATTTTCTGAAAATTGTTTAAATACAGATTTCAAATTTAAGAAAGAGCTTTGATAGTTCTAAAAATACGGTGAAATGAGACAATTTTTTCCACTGAGAAATTTGAAGAAAACGTGAACAAGAGAAAATGTAAAAAGTGGAATCCCTAAATTCTTTTACCCCTTCCTTATACCCCTTTATTTAGAAAAACACATTTTTTGTGGTATTTTCCCTGAAAAAGTTAGAAAAAAAGGACAAATTTGCCCCCTAGATATTAGAAAATGCTAGACATTAGAAAATGCATAGTGATAAGATAGTCATAAGTGGATATTTGTCCTTGCTATCACCTTTGAGACCAAGCGTAGACGAGAAGCTCCGTTTTAGAGGAGGCGACTTTAAGCCTAATGTCATTGAGACCAGAGCAAACTATATTAACTGTATTTTGGAGAATTTGGGAATCATCTGATAGTAAAAGGATATCATCTGCGTAACATAGTTGACAGACATCAAGACGAGGCTCAAATAGAAATGGAAGAATATTTTCAGTAACGGTTTGGATGGCATTATTGAAAAGAACTGGACTAAGTAAAGAGCCATGTTTCACACCTCTCTGAATGGTGATGGATTTGCTCAGCCGGCTACCTAGCCGCAGACGTATGGATGCAATACCATACCAATTCCAAAAGAGACGACAGAGGAAAGGGTTTATTCCATAATGCAACCGAACGCCTTTGAAATATAAATATGTAACGATTCTGGAAACATACAATCAATTCATACGAATCTGGAACTGTATAAGAACAGGTCAGTCATACAAATTCTGATCATACAAATTCTGGAACTGGAACTGTATAAGAACAGGTCAGTTTGAATTTTGAACGACAAGAGCAAACTCTTGATATTTAGATAAATAGTTTAGACTGATCACTGATGTCAAGCCAACTCTTTAATATTGGTGGATTTGCTCTAATATAGATGACATGAGCCTCAAACGTAAACGACTAATCAATGAAGAAACAGAAGAAAAAAGTTCTGTTCCAATTCTTCTTAAAACTGCTTTAAAAATTAATGGATAAAAGTCCTCAATCACAAAGGTTTTATATTAATTTTTTAATGTTTTTATAATTCCTGCCTTAGCCCATTTTGTTCTAGCTTCCTCCAGGTGCTAAAAAATCATTTCCTTAGTAGGAGGCTTAGCCTAGGGTAAAAAACGAGTATCCAATTGAGCAAAACTATGTAAAACTAAAACCCTCACACCTTTTTACCAAAGAGGAATTGAGAAGGATTGGGTATATTTTGAATAGCAAAAAGCTAAGCTCTGCATCAATATGGTTATTATTCAGATTATTTAAGATCAGAGACATGAAATTCTTAGTTTATTGACTTACCTGCAGGGACCTATTTTTGGAAATACCAATTATCCTATTTTGATCCTTTTAGTGTTTCAGTTTTATTCATATATTAATAGAAAGCTGATTTTCTTCTGATTCTAGAAATGTAACTTTTATTGCTTGATATTTATTCTATAAATCACAAATATTTAAATATATAGTTTTTCTTTTCAATTGCTTTTCAAAACAGAGACCATATTTTTAATTTATGCTGACAAATCATTGGTGAAAATTTGACCAAGAAGGCGGGTTCTTGTTACTGCCCTCACATTGCTTCATGTTGTAGTAAAAAGGGGTGGTCCAAAAAACCCATTGCTATTTTTCCGAAATGCCAAAGAAAAGTGGTCTTTCCAAAAAGAGGTCTTTTACCCTAGGCAAATGAGGGTGAGCAATGTTTGACTATTAAAGTCATTGGTTCTTTATGCTTAAGCAACAAATAGCCTATTGTCATTTACTCTTATATAGAAAGCACTATAAAGTCAAACAAAAGACAATGTGTTTCCTTTAAACCTAGAGATTGGAAATACCAATGATATAAAGTCTTTGTATGACTTTAAACATTAAATTATTATAGAGAATAAAGTTATACAGAAGACTTTAGCTGTCTAATTTAATATATGATCCACTAAAATTTCATACAGCAGAAATTATATTACATGACTGATACATAGAGAAAACAACAAAAAGTCATACAGATGGCTTTTTATAGCCTAGGCCTACACAATTTCATGTATAGAGCAGCCTAAATAAAGTCATACAGATGACTTTTTGTAGCCCATGCCTATATGATTTCATTTATAGAGCAGCTTAAATAAAGTCATACAGATGACTTTTTGTAGCCCATGCCTAGGCTATATGATTTCATTTATAGAGCAGCCTAAATAAAGTCATACAGATGACTTTTTATGCCTCCTGTTATTATAGAGCAAACATAAATAAAGTCATAGCCTACAGATGACTTTTTATGTCTCCAGCTATTACATAGAGCAAACAACAAAAAGTCATACAGATGGCTTTTTGTAGCCTATGCCTATATGATTTCATTTATAAAAGCAGCCTAAATAAAGTCTAAAGATGACTTTTTATGCCTCCTGTTATTATAGAAGAAACATAAATAAAGTCATACAGATGTCTTTTTATGTCTCCAACTATTACATAGAGCAAACAACAAAAAGTCATACAGATGGCTTTTTGTAGCCTATGCCTATATGATTTCATTTATAAAGCAGCCTAAATAAAGTCATACAGATGACTTTTTAATATATCATTCTACTATAAAACATTATGAATAAAGTCATACAGATGACTTTTTGTTGTTTTCTCTATGTATCAGTGGGGTAATATAATTTCTTCTGAATGACATTTTAGTGGATCATATATTAAATAAGAAAACCAAAGTCTTCTGTATAACTTTATTCATACTTCTCTATAATAATTCTTATGTTTAAAAAGTCTTACAGATGACTTTATATCATTCTCCATCTTTTCTCTAGAAATAGAAATATATAATTACAAATATACAAGGCATAAAAATTTGTTTGTATGACTTAATTCATGTTTTGCTCCATAAAAGTATGAAGTTTAAAAAGTTATGTGTAGGACTTTGTTCATGTTTGCTCTATAATAGTATAAGGTATAAAAAGTCATCTGTATGACTTTATTTATGTTTGCTCTATAAAAGAATGAGGCATAAAGTCATCTGTATAACTTTTTGTCATTTTACATAATAGGAGAGAGCATGATATTGTCTTCTGTTTGTCTTTATACTGCATTCTATATAAGAGTAAATGACAATGTTCTATCACTCAGATATAAAGAAAAATTTTTATATATTGTCATATATAGGTAACCTGATGAAAGTGAAAATGTCATTTGGTGTCTTTTTTATGCTCTTTCATAATTCAAAATTGCTTCTGTGGCTAGTTGTATCTTGATCCCTTAAAGGGATCCAATATCCAAAGGTATTTTATATGAATTATGAAAGAGCATAAAAAAATATCAAATGATGTTGTCACTTTCATCCTAGCTAAACTCTATGGCCCACTGCAAAGTTACCATGAAATTTATCCACCCCATCCCCTACTACTACTAACAACTCACCACAGCACAAAGCCGCCTGAGGCCAACACAACTGTGCATGCTCCTCCTCCATCCCAATCTATTCAAAGCCTCCCTTTTTATGCCTGCCCATGAAGTTCCCATTTCCTTTAAATCTTTCTTTATGATGTCCTCCCACCCCAGACAAGGACAGCCTGCATTCCATTTAGCCCTAGACGGTTGGCCAAAAAGAACAATCTTTGGCAATCTGTCATCCTTCATCTGCACAACGTGCCCTAGCCACCTCAACCTTTCTTTCATTATAGCCCAAGAGAGCAGTATTGAACCACATTTTTTGTATAGCCTATTGTTTGAAATACGGTCAGTCAGCCGTGTACCCAGAATAATCCTTAAGCAATTTCTCTGGAAAACACTTAGCAAATCTTCATCCGCTTTTTGGAGTGCCCATGCTTCAGAGCCATATTTGACCACTGTCATCTCTGTAGCTTCTAATATTCTAATCTTGATTTGCAGACTTATCTTCCTATTTTTCCAAACTTTTTTTTTAAACTATGAAAAAACAACCTGAGCCTTGGCTATTCTACTTTTGACATCTTCACTGCTCCAACCATCTTTACTAATAATACTACCAAGGTAAGTGAAGCTGTCCACCTGATCAATCTTTTCATTACTCAACTTCACCTTTTAATCTTCACTTATTCCTAGCCTTAGTGACTTAGTCTTTTTAACATTAATTTTCAAACCTATTCTAGCCCCCTGAACTTGCAAAACCTCTAAAACTTCATTCATTTTGCTCACACTTTCATCTAGGATGCTTAAATCATCAGCATAATCTAAGTCCAGGAGACTTTTCCTCCCCATTTGATTCTGTGGTCTCCCATTGCCTTTCCTCTGCTCCTTAAGACAAAGTCCATCAAAATAATCCATATGTACCCTGCATTGTTGAGGGACTCCACCCTTTGACTATTGGAAAAAATTACTTTATAAGACTGTATAGAATGGTACTATCCAATATCCTTGTAATTAAAACATTTTAGTCATCTAGTTGGAAAATTTGGCCCATCTGTATAGGAGAAATCTATATTTTCCAACTAGTTGACAATAAATGTTGCCCCAGCAAAACTTTCATTTTCCAACTAGTTGACTAATAACTTCTCCCCAGCAAAACTTAATTTTTCCAGCTAGTTGACTAATAACTTCTCCACAGCAAAACTTTATTTTGCCAACTAGCTGACTAATAACTTCTCCCCAGCAATACTTGATTTTGCCAACTAGCTGGAAACAAAACATTGCCCCAGAAAACAATTCATTTTCCAACTAGTTGACAAGTAACTTCTCCCCAGCAAAACTTAATTTTGCCAAGTAGCTCAAAACAAACATTGGCCCAGAAAAGAATTCATTTTCCAACTAGTAACTTCTCCCCCCTTGCAGGAAGTTTCTATTTCCTTTACATCTTTCTTTATGACATCCTCTCACCCCAGACAAGGAAAAACTGCTTTCCTTTTAGCCCTAGACAGTTGGCCAAAAAGGCAAACTGTCTTTTGGCCAACTTTGGCAATTTGTCATCCTTCATCTGCAGAATGTGCCCCTAGCCATCTCAACCTTTCTCTCATTATAGCCCTAGAAAGCAGGATTGAACCACATTTTTGTACAGCCAACTGTTTGAAATATGGTCTATCAGCCAGATACCCAGAACAATCTTTAGGCAATTTCTATGGAAAACATCTAGCAAATTGTCATCCACTTTTTGGAATTTTCTTTTAGGTTTGTATATATTGATGGGATCATCAGGGAGAGAGGGTTGCTTTATTGTCAGGACAACAACTAATATATTGAAAAAGAGCATGAAATAAGAACATTGTTATTTTTATTAGCCTACCATGTTTTTTGAGAAGTGCTGCTAAACTGAAATTATACAATTATTTGGAAATTTGACTAATTTACCCTTCTATTCTTAGAGATGTGTGCACTCACAGTTTCAAGTAGCCCAGCCTATAATGAATAAGCCAGGGTGAAAGCCTATTGAAAAAGGGATTCTACCCTTTGACTATTGGAAAAAATTACTTTATAAGCTTATATAGAATGTTACTGTCCAATCTCCTCCTAAACATCATTTTTATACAATCCTAAAAAGGGCTTATCCCAGATTTCCCTCTCAATCACTTGGACTATCTGTCTTGGCTTTTTCTAAAATTAGCCTGGTCTTGATGCATACTGTAAAATACTTGATTTTCAATTCATGTGTTGCTGGAAACAAACATTGCCCCAGAAAATAATTCATTTTCCAATAGTTGACTAGTAACTTCTCCCCATCAAAACTTTATTTTTCCAACTAGTTGACTAATAACTTCTCCCCAGCAATACTTGATTTTGCCAACTAGCTGGAAACAAACATTGCCCCAGAAAACAATTCATTTTCCTACTAGTTGACTAATAACTTCTCCCCAGCAAAACTTAAATTTTTCCAACTAGTTGACTAATAAGTTCTCCACTGCAACAGTTAAATTTGCCAACTAGTTGACAATAAATGTTGCCCCAGCAAAACTTTCACTTTCCAACTAGTTGACTAATAACTTCTCCCCAGCAAAACTTAATTTTTCCAACTAGTTGCTAGTAACTTCTCCCCAGCAAAACTTAATTTTGGCAACTAGCTGGAAACAAACATTGCAACAGAAAACAATTCATTTCCCAACTAGTAACTTCTCCCCTCCCAGGAAGTTCCCATTTCCTTTAAATCTTTCTTTATGACATCCTCTCCTTACCAGATTCACATCCTCTTTCTTTATCAGATTGGATAGTACCATTTTATATAAGCTTATAAACTAATTTTTTCCAATAGTCAAAGAGTGGATATCCCATTGTTGATGGCAAAGTTTTGAATTAAAAAAATCGCCTCTATTTCTGTTGATGGCATTTGAAAAACTTGAAATGGGAGGAAAATAGTTGGCTATATTTGAGGGATATCCACTCTTTGACTATTGGAAAAAATTAATTTATAAGCTTATATAAAATGGTACTACCTAATCTCCTTATAATTAAAAATATTTTTGCCATCTAGTTGGAAAATTTTGCCCATCCCTATAGGAGAAATCTATATTTGCCAACTAGTTGACAAGAAACGTTTCCCCAGCAAAACTTTTATTTTCCAAATAGTTGACTAATAACTTCTCCCCAGCAACACTTAATTTTGCCAACTAGCTGGAAAGAAACATTGTCCCAAAAAACAATTCATTTTCCAACTTGTTTGACTAATAACTTGTTGACTAAGTTATTAGTCAACTAGCTGGAAAAATTAAGTTTTTTCTGGGGAGAAGTTATTAGTCAACTAGTTGGAAAATGAAAGTTTGCTGAAGCAACATTTATTGACAACTAGTTCAAATTTAAGTGTTGCTGGGGAGAAGTTTTTAGTCAAGTAGGGGAGAAAAATAAGTTTTTGTCAAAGCTGGGAGAAGTGATTAGTCAACTGGTTGGATAAGGAAAGTTTTGCTGGACAACATTTATTGTCAACTTGTTGGCAAATATAGATTTCTCCTATACAGATGGGCCAAATTTTCCAACTAGATGACTAAAATGTTTTTAATTATAAGGAGACTGGATAGTACCATTCTATATAGCTTGTAAAGTAGTTTTTTTTCCAATAGTCAAAGGGTGGAGTCCCCAATAACTTAACTAGTGTTGATAACTTCTTTGTGTGGTTACAAAAATGAAATACCTTTCGTGCCCCTTTAAGGGCTCAAGATGCAACTAGCCCCAGAAGCAATCATTGAATCACATAAGAGCATAAAAAAGGCATCAAATGACATTTTCACTTTCATCTTAGCTAAATTATAGTGCCACCTAGAAATTTACTGGCCTAATTATTTTGACTGGTTTATAATTTTGAACCTCCTCCTTTGACCTCCTTTTGAATGTAAAGTTGTAGTGAAAAAAGAGTAGTGCCATTATACTTTCTGTTCAACACTTTTTTTCAGATACCCTAGCCAGTAGTTATTGCTACCACAAGATACCCTGCCCCTCTCCCCATGTATTGAAGTTTGATACAGTTGTAGGCTATATATAAGATAGTATAAGATGTGAATAAATGCAAGTTGTCATTCCTGATTCAGAGATAAGTTGAAAACACACCACTTGTTGCCTTTTTTCTGGGCCTAAATTTTATGATTATTTCACTTGCAAGTGCACCCCTACCCTTGACAGTCCTATAGATTACTCTAATTAAGGTAAATGTTTTGTAGTTAATATTATTGACTTACAAATAAAGCAAACATACCACTTGATGCCTTTTTTATGCTCTTTCCAAATATAATAATATTGCAAATGAATTTTACCCCCACCCCTATATATATATATACCAATTCAGGGTATATATTTGTACAATAGGGGAGGGGGGGGGGTAGGGTTAAAGTTTAAACTTACCTCTCAGTTGCATCAAAAATAAACTTTACTCCCCCCCCCCCCTAATGTGCAAATATATACCCTGAATTGGCATATATAGGGTTGGGGTTAAAATTCATTTGCAAGATTATTATATTTGGAAAGAGCATGAAAAAGGTATCAAGTGGTATGTTTACTTTATTTGTAAGTTAATAATAGAACTGCAAAATCACTGCAACTGCAAAAGTAACTGTTTACTTTAAAAAGTGAACAGTTACCTTGAACTGTCAAAACCCAATATCCATTGGCTAGGCCTCTACTTATTGTAAAAAAAATATCAGATGTGTTTAATAGGCTATTAAATATTACTTAAAATAATGGTATTTCTGATGCAAATGAGTGACCTATGGTGACTAAATAAGGTGAACATATCACTTGATGCCTTTTTTTTATACTGTTTGTGAATGTAATAATCACTTTACTTGGAAATAATAATCATTTGCTACAGGATTTGTCCCTATTACTGGCAAGTGCAATTTAAGGTAAATTCAATTTTAGCCCTTTACTGACCCTCATAGAAAATATATTTCCTCTTATTTATGAAATATATACCAAAATATGATGAAAATATAACACTTCATAAATAAAGTTAAGGAAAGCTGCAACAAAGAATTGTTGAAAATGGCTGCCCAGAATATATTATGTTATATACCTAACCTAATCACCTCTATATTAATATTTAATTAAAATATACCTACCTTGTAGTTTTTCTTGATGAGACTAAGCTAATTATAACCTACTGCAGACAGACAAAACAAGTTTTTCTCAGGTCATACTGATCAAAATTTGGTAAAATTCTGGTTTATCTACTTTTGGCTATCTTGGAAAGGGATTAGGTTAGAAAAATGAAACTTTCAGGGATGGGTCTTCAGACTGAAGTATGTCCCAGGAAAGTGTTTTGAAGTACCTACTACTGCTCCTTCTCCTTCTAGAGGGCCCTGACCTTTGATGACCTTTAAAAATCCTTGTGTTGTAAACGTGAAAACCTTGCAAAATAGATCTTCTGCTTAAATGAAGCATGACAAAAACTGTTTTTTAGCTTCACAGCTTTGCTCAATCCTAATTAATGAGGTTTCAAAGATCCACAAATACATTTCCTGAATTTAGAAAAAAACTCATAGATATGGCTTAAAATTCTACTCAAACAACAGGAACAACATCTTAAGAACTAAATCCAGAGATAAAGAAACTGATAACTGAAAATTAAGGTAAAATGTTGTTTTGTCAAAGTTTCAATAGGTATCTAACACCTGTGAAGTTGGAAAATTTTCTAAGACTTAGAAATTGGAAGAGGGTTAACATAAAAGCTTGGCAATACCTTCCCAGAGTATGTTTTTGGCCCTGGATTCATTACTGTAAGTTTCGTTTTCCTAGCCTAACCCCTATCCAAGATAGCAAAAAAGTAGTAAAACTAGAATTTTATGCAAAATGTTTGAGCAGGGTTGGTATATTTAACAAGTACTCAAGCAGTTTACCCACAAATTGAATCAACTGTGATAAATCAAGAACCAGAAAACATATGGAAAATATATAATTCAGGCTATATTTGCACATGAGGGAGGTGGGCATGAAGTATAGTAGAGCAACAGTTGAAATGTGTTAACTACAATTATTCTGTATATAATGAAGTAAAAAATTGTTATTTTCAACCCTTTTATACAGCCGAAAAAAGAAAAAAAGTATCATTTTTGAGGGTCCATAATAAGCTTAAAGTTGAATTTCCAAGTAAAAGCATTAATATATCAGAAAAAAAAAAAAAAAGGGATTGGGTGGTATGTCCACCTTATTTGTAAGTTAGTAATATAAATTTCCCAAAATTTACCAATAATTTAATTAAATGAAACAAGCTGCTTATTATAAAGAAAGGATTTTGTTGCTTAATGTTTCTTTCTAGTTTTGTACAAATGTATACATGGGATGCTTAGGGGGGGGGGAAGGTACATTTGTGAATAAAATGAATATTTATATTTGAAAGCAGCTTAAAATAAGGCATCAAGTAGTGTGGCCACATTGTCTCTACATCACTTATTGAATTTTGTATATATTTACCTTAAAATATAACAGAGGGTATTAGGAGCTCCACAGAAGGAAACATGTTAATAATGTCTATTAATCAGGTTATTGTGTTTACTTCCTTTGCTGTCCACATTTTAAATAATAGATTTATCCAACTCAATTCTATTGCAATCACTTAGGCCTATTGTTTTGAAAGGTCAAGAATACAGCTAAGGTACCTGTTAGCAAAGTCATATGAAACATCATAAGATGTAAACAACAAAGAAATAGGTAGGTTAAATACTTAGTGTTTGACCACTTCTAATTAAAACATGTTAAATAAATAAAAGTTTACCATTAGATTCCTTACTTTTTGCTACATAAAAATTTGGTTATTTTTATGACAGTGCACCCAACCCCCCTCTCCCCTTATGGTCCTTGACATATAGCCTTTGAATGTATGAAAGAAAATATACTAAAAGAAAATGCACAACAAATGAAATTCTTACTTTTTAATATGCAGGATGTTCTAGTAATCAGATTATCATGTTTCCTTCCATTGTTATTCACTTCCTATAATCACTTCCAATATTATTTTATCTACGTTTCATTGTAATTTACTAAGGGAAAGCTAAATTTCATTGAGTTGAGACTGCAGATACCTGTTTAAACTTGTGATTATTTATCTATAAGAATCTATGATGTATCATGAGATTCAATTAATGGTAAAAGATATTATTTAGGGATATTCTGAGACCCTCACAGGGAGATGGCGCATTGTCAGGATGAATTTACTATGTTTTACCACATCTAAAGACAAACGCTGATAGAATAAAAGTATTACCAATATATTCCATGTTTTACACTTTTTCCAAATATCATGATTGCTTTTCTGGCAATGCCCTCCCCCCATAATGGTCCCAGATATAACCCTAATAATATATTCCTGAATAATATATATGAATAATAATAATATATTCCTGAATAATAATATATTCCTCCATTGTTTTTGTATCATAGGTAGTGCAGTACTGCTGCCTAAGTAAAGAATGATGTTGGCACAATGTATTATTTATTTATTTATTTTTTTTGTTTCTTGGTTTGTTTTAGACCAGGGCAATTTGTATCAATGGAGTTGTTGTAGAAACTACAAAAAGGGCTCATTCAATTGGAATTGCTTTTGCCCTTTTGAGTAACCAAAAAGGATTGGAAGGCAACTAACACCCCTTCCATGCCCACCATTTTCCAAACACATCCAGTCAAAATTTTGCGATAGCCATTTTGTTCAAAATAGTTGAAAGATTTGGAAATTATGTCTTTGAGCTCCTCCCATAGCCCTCAGGGCAAGGACTGTCAATTTATGCCCTGGGGGCATATAAGGTATTTTTTTATAGAAAGTGTTGTCATAGAAACTTCAAAAAGGCTCATTCAATTGGAAATTCAAAGGGCTAGTGCCCTTTTTAATAGTCAAAAGTGATTGGAGGGCAGCTAACCCCCCTCTCCCGCCCACTATTTCCAAAAACACTTCCAATCAAAATTTGAGATAGACATTTTGTTAAATGTTGTTAAAAGTTCTGTAAATTAGGTCTTTGAAAATGACAACATCCCCCCCCCCCCCCACATCCCCCAGGGCAAGGGTTGAAAGTCATTCCCTGGGGGTATATAAGGTTTTATAGAAAGCATTGTCATAAAAACTTCAAAAAGGGCTCATTTGATTGAAAATTGAAAGGGCTAGTGCCCTTTTTTTAGTTGAAAGTGATTGGAGGGCAACTAACCATTTCCCTAACGCCTACCATTTCCCCAAACATGCCCAATCAAAATTTTGAGATAGCCATTTTGTTCAATGTAGTTCAAAGTTCAGAAAATTATGTCTGAGGATGACAACCCCCCCCCCCCCACCCTTCAGGACAAGGGTTCTAAGTTATGCCCTGGGGGCATATAAGGTTTTTATAGATATTGTTGTTGTAGAAACTTCAAAAAAGGCTCATTCAATTGGAATTACTTTTGCCCTTTTGAGTACCAAAAAAGGATTGGAAGGCAACTAACCACCCCTTCCATGCCCACCATTTCCCAAACACATCCAGTCAAAATTTTGCGATAACCTTTTGTTCAAAATAGTTGAAAGATTGGGAAATTATGTCTTTGAGCTCCTCCCACAGCCCTCAGGGCAAGGACTGTCAATTTATGCCCTGGGGGCATATAAGGTATTTTTTTTTTATAGAAAGTGTTGTCATAGAAACTTCAAAAGGGGCTCATTCAATTGGAAATTCAAAGGGCTAGTGCCCTTTTAATAGTCAAAAGTGATTGAGGGCAGCTAACCCCCCGTCTCACGCCACTATTTCCCAAACACTCATAATCAAAATTTTGAGATAGAAATTTTGTTAAATATTGTTAAAAGTTCTGTAAATTAGGTCTTGAAAATGACAACCCCCCCCCCCCCATCCCCAGGGCAAGGGTTGAAAGTCATTCCCTGAAGGTATATAAGGTTTTATAGAAAGCATTGTCATAAAAACTTCAAAAAGGGCTCATTTGATTGAAAATTGAAAGGGCTAGTACCCTTTTTTAGTTGAAAAGTGATTGGAGGGCAACTAACCATTTCCCTAACGCCCTACCATTTCCCCAAACATGCCCAATCAAAATTTTGAGATAGCCATTTTGTCAATGTAGTTCAAAGTTCAGAAAATTATGTCTGAGGATGAAACCCCCCCCCCCCCCCCCCACCCTTCAGGACAAGGGTTCTAAGTTATGCCCTGGGGGCATATAAGGTTTTATAGATATTGTTGTTGTAGAAACTTCAAAAAGGCTCATTCAATTGGAATTGCTTTTGCCCTTTTGAGTAACAGAAAGGATTGGAAGGCAACTAACACCCCTTCCATGCCCACCATTTCCCAAAAACACATCCAGTCAAAATTTAGCGATAGCCATTTTGTTCAAAATAGTTGAAAAGATTTGGAAATTATGTCTTTGAGCTCCTCCCATAGCCCTCAGGGCAAGGACTGTCAATTTATGCCCTAGGGGCATATAGGTATTTTTTTTTATAGAAAGTGTTGTTTTTTTTTATAGAAAGTGTTTTTTAAGAAAGTGTTGAAGTGTTGAAAGTGGTTGATTAGCCATTTTTTCAACATAGTTGAAAGTTCTGGAGATTATGTCTTTTAAGGATGATAATCCCCCCCCCCCAACAGCCCTCAGGGCAAGGGTTGTAAGTTATGCCCTGGCATATAAGGTTATATAGAAAAGTGTTGTTGTAGAAACTTTAAAAACGGCTCATTCAATTGGAAATTGAAACTGCTAGTGCCCTTTTTAATAGTAGAAAGGGCATTGGAGGGCAACTAACCCCCCTCTTGCAACCCACCATTTCCCTAAACACATCAATTAAAATTTTGAGATAGTCATTTTTTCAATGCAGTTGAAAGTTCTCTGGAAATTAGGTAATTGGAAGGAAGATGATACTCCCCCCCCCACACAGGTCCTCAGGGGTAAGGGTTTTAAGTTATGCCCTGAGGGTATATAAGATTTTTTACTTAAAGCGTTGTTGTAGAAACTTTAAAAAGGGCTCATACAATTGGAAATAGAAAGGGCTAGTGCTCTTTTTAATAGTTTGAAGTAATTGGAGAGCAATTAACCCCCCTTTCACACCCACCATTTCCCCAAACACATCCAATCAAAATTTTGAGATAGCCATTTTGTTCAACATAATTTAAAGTTCTGGAAATTAGGTCTTTGAGGACAACAAATATCTCCCCACAGCTGTAATAAAAAAAACTATTAATTAAAAAATGGGACTCATTTATTTGAAATTGAAAGGGCTTGTGCCTTTTTTAATTGTTTGAAAATGGCGATAGCCATTTGTTCAAAAAAATAGTTGAAAGATTGCGGAAATTATGTCTTGAGCTCAGTCCCATAGCCCTCAGGGCAAGGACTGTCAATTTATGCCCGCGGGGCATATAAGGTATTTTTTTTATAGAAAGTGTTGTCATAGGAAACTTCAAAAAGGCTCATTCAATTGGAAATTCAAAGGGCTAGTGCCCTTTTAATAGTCAAAGTGATTGGAGGGCAGCTAACCCCCTCTCCCGCCACACTATTTCCAAAAAAACACTTCCAATCAAAATTTGAGTTTTTCGTTAAATATTATCCTGGTTTCCTATAACCTGGGTTTCCTGTCCTATAAAAACTCCTTGCTTGTCATGGTGTCCCAACTCCCCAGATATTGCATATCATCCTAGTTTCCTATAATTAAAACTCCTTGCTGGTCATGGTGTCCCAACTCCCCAGATATTGCATATATCCTGGTTTCCTATCGTTAAAACTCCTTGCTTGTCATGGTGTCCCAACCCCCAGATATTGCATATTATCCTGGTTTCCTATCATTAAAACTCCTTGCTGGTCATGGTGTCCCAACTCCCCAGATATTGCATATTATCCTGGTTTCCTATAAACCTGGGTTTCCTGTCATTAAAACTCCTTGCTTGTCATGGTGTCCCAACCCCCAGATATTGCATATTATCCTGGTTTCCTATCATTAAAACTCCTTGCTGGTCATGGTGTCCCAACCCCCCAGATATTGCATATTATCCTGGTTTCCTATCAAAAACTCCTGGGGTTTCCTGTCATTAAAACTCCTTGCTTGTCATGGTGTCCCAACCCCCCAGATATTGCATATTATCCTGGTTTCCTATCATTAAAACTCCTTGCTGGTCATGGTGTCCCAACTCCCAGATATTGCATATTATCCTGGTTTCCTATTAAAACCTTGGGTCATTGTCCTGTCATACATTAAAATCCCTTGCTGGTCATTAAAATCCTTGCTTTCATGGTGTCCCAACCCCCAGATATTGCATATTATCCTGGTTTCCTGTCATGGTGTCCCACACCCAGATATTGCATATTATACTGGTTTCCTATCATTAAAAACTCCTTGCTGGTCATGGTGTCCCAACTCCCCAGATATTGCATATTATCCTAGTTTCCTATAAACCTGGGTTTCCTGTCATTAAAACTCCTTGCTTGTCATGGTGTCCCAACTCCCCAGATATTGCATATTATCCTAGTTTTCCTATCATTAAAACTCCTTGCTGGTCATGGTGTCCCAACTCCCCAGATATTGCATATTATCCTGGTTTCCTATCATTAAAAACTCCTTGCTGGTCATGGTGTCCCAACTCCCAGATATTGCATATTATCCTGGTTTCCTCCTATAAAAACCTGGGTTCCTGTCATTAAAACTCCTTGCTTGTCATGGTGTCCCAACCCCCCAGATATTGCATATTATTCTGGTTTCCTATCATTAAAACTCCTTGCTGGTCATGGTGTCCCAACTCCCCAGATATTGCATATTATCCTGGTTTCCTATAAACCTGGGTTTCCTGTCATTAAAACTCCTTGCTTGTCATGGTGTCCCAACTCCCCAGATATTGCATATCATCCTAGTTTCCTATAATTAAAACTCCTTGCTGGTCATGGTGTCCAACTCCCCAGATATTGCATATTATCCTGGTTTCCTATCGTTAAACTCCTTGCTTGTCATGGTGTCCCAACTCCCCAGATATTGCATATTATCCTGGTTTCCTATCATTAAAACTCCTTGCTGGTCATGGTGTCCCAAAAACTCCCTGATATTGCATATTATCTTGGTTTCCTATAAACCTGGGTTCCTGTCATTAAAACTCCTTGCTTGTCATGGTGTCCCAACCCCCCAGATATTGCATATTATCCTGGTTTCCTATCATTAAAACTCCTTGCTGGTCATGGTGTCCCAACCCCCAGATATTGCATATTATCCTGGTTTCCTATAAACCTGGGTTTCCTATCATTAAAACTCCTTGCTTGTCATGGTGTCCCAACCCCCAGATATTGCATATTATCCTGGTTTCCTATCATTAAAACTCCTTGCTGGTCATGGTGTCCCAACTCCCCAGATATTGCATATTATCCTGGTTTCCTGTCATTAAAAACCTTGCTGGTCATGGTGTCCCAACTCCCCAGATATTGCATATTATCCTGGTTTCCTATAAACCTGGGTTTCCTGTCATTAAAACTCCTTGCTTGTCATGTCATGGTGTCCCGAACCCCCCATGATATTGCCCAGATATTATTTATCTGGTTTCCTATAAACCTGGGTTTCCTATCATTAAAACTCCTTGCTTGTCATGGTGTCCCAACCCCCCAGATATTGCCCATATTATCCTGGTTTCCTATCATTAAAAACTCCTTGCTGGTCATGGTGTCCCAACTCCCCAGATATTGCATATTATCCTGGTTTCCTATCATTAAAACTCCTTGCTGGTCATGGTGTCCCAACTCCCCAGATATTGCATATTATCCTGGTTTCCTATTAAAACTCCTGGTCATGTTTCCCAACCCCCACCCAGATGGTTTCCTATCATTAAAACTCCTTGCTTGTCATGGTGTCCCAACCCCCCAGATATTGCATATTATCCTGGTTTCCTATAAACCTGGGTTTCCTATCATTAAAACTCCTTGCTTGTCATGGTGTCCCAACCCCCAGATATTGCATATTATCCTGGTTTCCTATCATTCAAAACTCCTTGCATGTCATGGTGTCCCAACCCCCCAGATATTGCATATTATCCTGGTTTCCTATCATTAAAACTCCTTGCTGGTCATGGTGTCCCAACTCCCCAGATATTGCATATTATATGGTTTCCTATAAACCTGGTTTCCTGTCATTAAAACTCCTTGCTTGTCATGGTGTCCCGACCCCCAGATATTGCATATTATCCTGGTTTCCTATAAACCTGGGTTTCCTATCATTAAAACTCCTTGCTTGTCATGGTGTCCCAACCCCCCAGATATTGCATATTATCCTGGTTTCCTATCATTAAAACTCCTTGCTGGTCATGGTGTCCCAACTCCCCAGATATTGCATATTATCCTGGTTTCCTATAAACCTGGGTTTCCTGTCATTAAAACTCCTTGCTTGTCATGGTGTCCCAACCCCCCAGATATTGCATATTATCCAGGTTTCCTATAAACCTGGGTTCCTATCATTAAAAAAACTCCTTGCTGTCATGGTGTCCCAACCCCCCAGATATTGCATATTATCCTGGTTTCCTATAAACCTGGGTTTCCTATCATTAAAACTCCTTGCTTGTCATGGTGTCCCAACCCCCCAGATATTGCATATTATCCTTTCCTATAATCCTGGGTTTCCTATCATTAAAACTCCTTGCTGTCATGGTGTCCCAACCCCCCAGATATTGCATATTATCCTGGTTTCCTATCATGCTGAAACTCCTTGCTGGTTTAGACATTGTCCCAACTTCAGGTCAGATATTGCATATTATCTGCCTATCATTAAAACTCCTGAAAGGATCCAGTGGTGTCCCAACTCCCAGATATGAGTTTTTCTGGTAGTCCTTCATAAATCCCCCAAAATGGGTTCCCCCAATTCCCTGGTTTCCTATTGGGTTTCCTTTTAAAACTCCTTGCTGGTCATGGTGTCCCAACCCCCAGATAATTGCATATTAAGTTTGGTTTGATACTTTTAAGTAATAAACCTGGGTTTCCTGTCATTAAAACTCCTTGCTTGTCATGGTGTCCCAACTCCCCAGATATTGCATATTATCCTGGTTTCCTATAATTAAAACTCCTTGCTGGTCATGGTGTCCCAACCCCCAGATATTGCATATTATCCTGGTTTCCTATCATTAAAACTCCTTGCTTGTCATGGTGTCCCAACCCCCAGATATTGCATATTATCCTGGTTTCCTATCATTAAAACTCCTTGCTGGTCATGGTGTCCCAACTCCCCAGATATATTATCTTGGTTTCCTATAAACCTGGGTTTCCTGTCATTAAAACTCCTTGCTTGTCATGGTGTCCCAACCCCCAGATATTGCATATTATCCTGGTTTCCTATCATTAAAACTACTTGCTGGTCATGGTCCCCACCCCCCAGATATTGCATATTATCCTGGTTTCCTATAAACCTGGGTTTCCTATCATTAAAACTCCTTGCTTGTCATGGTGTCCCAAACCCCCCAGATATTGCATATTATCCTGGTTTCCTATCATTAAAACTCCTTGCTGGTCATGGTGTCCCAACTCCCCAGATATTGCATATTATCCTGGTTTCCTATCATTAAAACTCCTTGCTGGTCATGGTGTCCCAACTCCCCAGATATTGCATATTATCCTGGTTTCCTATAAACCTGGGTTTCCTGTCATTAAAACTCCTTGTTTGTCATGGTGTCCCGACCCCCCAGATATTGCATATTATCCTGGTTTCCTATAAACCTGGGTTTCCTATCATTAAAACTCCTTGCTTGTCATGGTGTCCCAACCCCCCAGATATTGCATATTATCCTGGTTTCCTATCATTAAAACTCCTTGCTGGTCATGGTGTCCCAACTCCCCAGATATTGCATATTATCCTGGTTTCCTATCATTAAAACTCCTTGCTGGTCATGGTGTCCCAACTCCCCAGATATTGCATATTATCCTGGTTTCCTATAAATATTGCCTGGGTTTCCTGTCATTAAAACTCCTTGCTGGTCATGGTGTCCCAACTCCCCAGATATTGCATATTATCCTCCTGGTTTCCTATAAACCTGGGTTTCCTGTCATTAAAAAACTCCTTGCTTGTCATGGTGTCCCAACCCCAGATATTGCATATTATCCTGGTTTCCTATAAACCTGGGTTTCCTATCATTAAAACTCCTTGCTTGTCATGGTGTCCCAACCCCCCAGGTGTCCCAACTCCCCAGATATATTGCATATTATCCTGGTTTCCTATAAACCTGGGTTTCCTATCATTAAAACTCCTTGCTTGTCATGGTGTCCCAACCCCCCAGATATTGCATATTATCCTGGTTTCCTATAAACTCCTGGGTTTCCTATTAAAACTCCTTTGCTGGTCATGGTGTCCCAACTCCCCAGATATTGCATATTATCCTGGTATTCATATTATCCTTGCTGTTTATCCAGCTGCCAGATATAGAATGGTTTCCTATAAACCTGTTTCCTTCATTAAAACTCCTTGCAGTCATGGTGTCCCAGGTCAGAATTGCATATTATCCTGCCCTGAAAGATCCATGTGCCCCAGATATTGCATATTTCCTGGTTTCTGGTAGTTTCTAAATCCCCCATGGTGTCCCAAAATATCCCCTGGGTTTCCCCTTATTGCTCCCTTTTAAAACTCCTTGCTTGTCATGGTTCCCAACCCCCCAGATGAATTGTTTCCTTCATTAAAACTCCTTGGTCATGGTGATATATTATTTGGTATTGATAAACCTGGGTTTCCTGTCATTAAAACTCCTTGCTTGTCATGGTGTCCCAACTCCCCAGATATTGCATATTATCCTGGTTTCCTATCATTAAAACTCCTTGCTGGTCATGGTGTCCCAACTCCCCAGATATTGCATATTATCCTGGTTTCCTATAAACCTGGTTTCCTATCGTTAAAACTCCTTGCTTGTCATGGTGTCCCAACCCCCAGATATTGCATATTATCCTGGTTTCCTATCATTAAAACTCCTTGCTGGTCATGGTGTCCCAACCCCCAGATATTGCATATATTATCTTGGTTTCCTATAAACCTGGGTTTCCTATCATTAAAACTCCTTGCTGGTCATGGTGTCCCAACTCCCCAGATATTGCATATTATCCTGGTTTCCTATCATTAAAACTCCTTGCTGGTCATGGTGTCCCAACTCCCCAGATATTGCATATTATCCTGGTTTCCTATAAACCTGGGTTTCCTATCATTAAAACTCCTTGCTGGTCATGGTGTCCCAACCCCCAGATATTGCATATTATCCTGGTTTCCTATATTAAAACTGGGTTTCCTATCATTAAAACTCCTTGCTTGTCATGGTGTCCCAACCCCCCAGATATTGCATATTATCCTGGTTTCCTATCATTAAAACTCCTTGCTGGTCATGGTGTCCCAACTCCCCAGATATTGCATATTATCCTGGTTTCCTATCATTAAAACTCCTTGCTGGTCATGGTGTCCCAACTCCCCAGATATTGCATATTATCCTGGTTTCCTATAAACCTGGGTTTCCTGTCATTAAAACTTGCTTGTCTTGTCCCAACCCCCAGATATTGCATTGGTCATGGTTTCCCATTAAAACTCCTTGCCCCCAAGATATTGCATATTATCCTGGTTTCCTATAAACCTGGGTTTCCTATCATTAAAACTCCTTGCTTGTCATGGTGTCCCAACCCCCCAGATATTGCATCCTGGTTTCCTATCCCTTGGTTGGTGTCCTAGATCATTAAAAATATTATCTCCTTGCTGGGTGTCATGGGTGTCCCAACCCCCCAGATATTGCATATTATCCTGGTTTCCTATCATTAAAACTCCTTGCTGGTCATGGTGTCCCAACTCCCCAGATATTGCATATTATCCTGGTTTCCTATAAACCTGGGTTTCCTGTCATTAAAACTCCTTGCTTGTCATGGTGTCCCAACCCCCCAGATATTGCATATTATCCTGGTTTCCTATCATTAAAACTCCTTGCTGGTCATGGTTTCCCAACCCCAGATATTGCATATTATCCTGGTTTCCTATAAACCTGGGTTTCCTGTCATTAAAACTCCTTGCTTGTCATGGTGTCCCAACCCCCCAGATATTGCATATTATCCTGGTTTCCTATCATTAAAACTCCTTGCTGGTCATGGTGTCCCAAACTCCCCAGATATTGCATATTATCCTGGTTTCCTATAAACCTGGGTTTCCTGTCATTAAAACTCCTTGCTTGTCATGGTGTCCCAACCCCCAGATATTGCATATTATCCTGGTTTCCTACCCAGATATTGCATATTATCCTGGTTTCCTATCATTAAAACTCCTTGCTGGTCATGGTGTCCCAACTCCCCAGATATTGCATATTATCCTGGTTTCCTGTCATTAAAACTCCTTGCTTGTCATGGTGTCCCAACCCCCAGATATTGCATATTATCCTGGTTTCCTATCATTAAAACTCCTTGCTGGTCATGGTGTCCCAACTCCCCAGATATTGCATATTATCCTGGTTTCCTATAAACCTGGGTTTCCTATCATTAAAACTCCTTGCTTGTCATGGTGTCCCAACTCCCCAGATATTGCATATTATTATCCTGTCATGTCCTATCCTATCATTAAAACTCCTTGCTGGTCATGGTGTCCCAACTCCCCAGATATTGCATATTATCCTGGTTTCCTATCATTAAAACTCCTTGCTGGTCATGGTGTCCCAACTCCCCAGATATTGCATATTATCCTGGTTTCCTATAAACCTGGGTTTCCTGTCATTAAAACTCCTTGCTTGTCATGGTGTCCCAACCCCCCAGATATTGCATATTATCCTGTTTCCTATCATTAAAAAACTCCTTGCTGGTCATGGTGTCCCAACCCCCAGATATTGCATATTATCCTGGTTTCCTATATACCTGGGTTTCCTGTCATTAAAACTCCTTGCTGGTCATGGTGTCCCAACTCCCCAGATATTGCATATTATCCTGGTTTCCTATCCTGTCATTAAAAAAACTCCTTGCTTGTCATGGTGTCCCAACCCCCAGATATTGCATATTATCCTGGTTTCCTATCATTAAAACTCCTTGCTGGTCATGGTGTCCCAACTCCCCAGATATTGCATATTATCCTGGTTTCCTATAAACCTGGGTTTCCTGTCATTAAAACTCCTTGCTTGTCATGGTGTCCCAACCCCCCAGATATTGCATATTATCCTGGTTTCCTATCATTAAAACTCCTTGCTGGGTCATGGTGTCCCAACCCCCCAGATATTGCATATTATCCTGGTTTCCTATAAACCTGGGTTTCTATCATTAAAACTCCTTGCTTGTCATGGTGTCCCAACCCCCAGATATTGCATATTATCCTGGTTTCCTATAAACCTGGGTTTCCTATCATTAAAACTCCTTGCTTGTCATGGTGTCCCAACCCCCAGATATTGCATATTATCCTGGTTTCCTATCATTAAAACTCCTTGCTGTCATGGTGTCCCAACTCCCCAGATATTGCATATTATCCTGGTTTCCTATAAACCTGGGTTTCCTGTCATTAAAACTCCTTGCTTGTCATGGTGTCCCAACCCCCCCCTTCGAGATATTGCATATTATCCTGGTTTCCTATCATTAAAACTCCTTGCTGGTCATGGTGTCCCAACTCCCCAGATATTGCATATTATCCTGGTTTCCTATAAACCTGGGTTTCCTGTCATTAAAACTCCTTGCTTGTCATGGTGTCCCAACCCCCAGATATTGCATATTATCCTGGTTTCCTTTCCTATCTATTAAAACTCCTTGCTGGTCATGGTGTCCCAACTGATATTGCATATTATCTGGTTTCCCAACTCCCCAGATATTGCATATATTGGGTTTCCTGTCCTGCTTTCCTAAAACCTGGGTTTCCTGTCATTAAAACCCCTTGCTTGTCATGGTGTCCCACCCCCCAGATATTGCATATTATCCTGGTTTCCTATCATTAAAAACTCCTTGCTGGTCATGGTGTCCCAACCCCCCAGATATTGCATATTATCCTGGTTTCCTATCAAAACCTGGGTTTCCTATCATTAAAACTCCTTGCTTGTCATGGTGTCCCAACTCCCCAGATATTGCATATTATCCTGGTTTCCTATAAACCTGGGTTTCCTATCATTAAAACTCCTTGCATGGCTTGTCATGGTGTCCCAACCCCCAGATATTGCATATTATCCTGGTTTCCTATCATTAAAACTCCTTGCTGGTCATGGTGTCCCAACTCCCCAGATATTGCATATTATCCTGGTTTCCTATAAACCTGGGTTTCCTATCATTAAAACTCCTTGCTTGTCATGGTGTCCCAACCCCCAGATATTGCATATTATCCTGGTTTCCTATCATTAAAACTCCTTGCTTGCTGGCATGGTGGTGTCCTCCCAACTCCCCAGATATTGCATATTATCCTGGTTTCTATAAACCTGGGTTTCCTGTCATTAAAACTCCTTGCTTGTCATGGTGTCCCAACCCCCAGATATTGCATATTATCCTGGTTTCCTATCATTAAAACTCCTTGCTGGTCATGGTGTCCCAACTCCCAGATATTGCATATTATCCTGGTTTCCTATAAACCTGGGTTTCCTGTCATTAAAACTCCTTGCTTGTCATGGTGTCCCAACCCCCCAGATATTGCCCCAGATATTGCATATTATCCTGGTTTCCTATCATTAAAACTCCTTGCTGGTCATGGTGTCCCAACTCCCCAGATATTGCATATTATCCTGGTTTCCTATAAACCTGGGTTTCCTGTCATTAAAACTCCTTGCTTGTCATGGTGTCCCAACCCCCCAGATATTGCATATTATCCTGGTTTCCTATCATTAAAACTCCTTGCTGGTCATGGTGTCCCAACTCCCCAGATATTGCATATTATCCTGGTTTCCTATAAACCTGGGTTTCCTGTCATTAAAACTCCTTGCTTGTCATGGTGTCCCAACCCCCAGATATTGCATATTATCCTGGTTTCCTATAATTAAAACTCCTTGCTGGTCATGGTGTCCCACCCCCCCAGATATTGCATATTATCCTGGTTTCCTATAAACCTGGGTTTCCTGTCATTAAAACTCCTTGCTTGTCATGGTGTCCCAACCCCCCAGATATTGCATATTATCCTGGTTTCCTATCATTAAAACTCCTTGCTGGTCATGGTGTCCCAACTCCCCAGATATTGCATATTATCCTGGTTTCCTATAAACATTAAAACTCCTTGCTTGTCATGGTGTCCCAACTCCCCAGATATTGCATATTATCCTGGTTTCCTATCTGTCAGGACAACCCAGATATTGCATATTATCCTGGTTTCCTATCATTAAAAACTCCTTGCTGGTCATGGTGTCCCAACTCCCCAGATATTGCATATTATCCTGGTTTCCTATAAACCTGGGTTTCCTGTCATTAAAACTCCTTGCTTGTCATGGTGTCCCAACCCCCCAGATATTGCATATTATTCTGGTTTCCTATCATTAAAACTCCTTGCTGGTCATGGTGTCCCAACTCCCCAGATATTGCATATTATCCTGGTTTCCTATAAACCTGGGTTTCCTGTCATTAAAACTCCTTGCTTGTCATGGTGTCCCAACTCCCCAGATATTGCATATATCCTAGTTTCCTATAATTAAAACTCCTTGCTGGTCATGGTGTCCCAACTCCCCAGATATTGCATATATCCTGGTTTCCTATCGTTAAAAACTCCTTGCTTGTCATGGTGTCCCAACCCCCAGATATTGCATATTATCCTGGTTTCCTATCATTAAAACTCCTTGCTGGTCATGGTGTCCCAACTCCCCAGATATTGCAATTATCTTGGTTTCCTATAAACCTGGTTTTCCTGTCATTAAAACTCCTTGCTTGTCATGGTGTCCCAACCCCCCAGATATTGCATATTATCCTGGTTTCCTATGGGTTTCATTAAAACTCCTTGCTTGTCATGGTGTCCCAACCCCCAGATATTGCATATTATCCTGGTTTCCTATGGGTTAAAAACTCCTTGCTGGTCATGGTGTCCCAACTCCCCAGATATTGCATATTATCCTGGTTTCCTATCATTAAAACTCCTTGCTGGTCATGGTGTCCCAACTCCCCAGATATTGCATATTATCCTGGTTTCCTATAAACCTGGGTTTCCTGTCATTAAAACTCCTTGCTTGTCATGGTGTCCCGACCCCCCAGATATTGCATATTATCCTGGTTTCCTATAAACCTGGGTTTCCTATCATTAAAACTCCTTGCTTGTCATGGTGTCCCAACCCCCCAGATATTGCATATTATCCTGGTTTCCTATCATTAAAACTCCTTGCTGTCATGGTGTCCCAACTCCCCAGATATTGCATATTATCCTGGTTTCCTATCATTAAAACTCCTTGCTGGTCATGGTGTCCCAACTCCCCAGATATTGCATATTATCCTGGTTTCCTATAAACCTGGGTTTCCTGTCATTAAAACTCCTTGCTTGTCATGGTGTCCCGACCCCCCAGATATTGCATATTATCCTGGTTTCCTATAAACCTGGGTTCCTATCATTAAAACTCCTTGCTTGTCATGGTGTCCCAACCCCCCAGATATTGCATATTATCCTGGTTTCCTATCATTCAAAAACTCCTTGCATGTCATGGTGTCCCAACCCCCCAGATATTGCATATTATCCTGGTTTCCTATCATTAAAACTCCTTGCTGGTCATGGTGTCCCAACTCCCCCAGATATTGCATATTATCCTGGTTTCCTATAAACCTGGGTTTCCTATCATTAAAACTCCTTGCTTGTCATGGTGTCCCAACCCCCAGATATTGCATATTATCCTGGTTTCCTATAAACCTGGGTTTCCTGTCATTAAAACTCCTTGCTTGTCATGGTGTCCCAACCCCCCAGATATTGCATATTATCCTGGTTTCCTATCATTAAAACTCCTTGCTGGTCATGGTGTCCCAACTCCCCAGATATTGCATATTATCCTGGTTTCCTATAAACCTGGGTTTCCTGTCATTAAAACTCCTTGCTTGTCATGGTGTCCCAACCCCCAGATATTCATATTATCCAGGTTTCCTATAAACCTGGGTTTCCTATCATTAAAAACTCCTTGCTTGTCATGGTGTCCCAACCCCCCAGATATTGCATATTATCCTGGTTTCCTATAAACCTGGGTTTCCTATCATTAAAACTCCTTGCTTGTCATGGTGTCCCAACCCCCAGATATTGCATATTATCCTGGTTTCCTATAATCCTGGGTTTCCTATCATTAAAACTCCTTGCTGTCATGGTGTACCAACCCCCCCCCCTTCAGATATTGCATATTATCCTTGCGTTTATCCAGCTGCTGATAGAATGTGTTTGGTTGTCCTTTTAGACATTTCAGCCTGACTTCAGTCCCAAGGACTGCCCTGAAAGGATCCATGTTGAGTTTTTCTGGTAGTTTCTAAATCCCCCCAAAATCCCCTAAATCCCCAATTCCCACTTATTGCTCCCTTTTAAAAACAATTTTCCCTTACAATTCTTTCAAATGCCAAGATGAATTGTGTTTTATTTGGTATTGATACTTTTAAGTTTGGTATTGATAAACCTGGGTTTCCTGTCATTAAAACTCCTTGCTTGTCATGGTGTCCCAACTCCCCAGATATTGCATATCATCCTAGTTTCCTATAATTAAAACTCCTTGCTGGTCATGGTGTCCCAACTCCCCAGATATTGCATATTATCCTGGTTTCCTATCTATCGTTAAAACTCCTTGCTTGTCATGGTGTCCCAACCCCCAGATATTGCATATTATCCTGGTTTCCTATCATTAAAACTCCTTGCTGGTCATGGTGTCCCAACTCCCCAGATATTGCATATTATCTTGGTTTCCTATAAACCTGGGTTTCCTGTCATTAAAACTCCTTGCTTGTCATGGTGTCCCAACCCCCCAGATATTGCATATTATCCTGGTTTCCTATCATTAAAACTACTTGCTGGTCATGGTGTCCCAACCCCCCAGATATTGCATATTATCCTGGTTTCCTATAAACCTGGGTTTCCTATCATTAAAACTCCTTGCTTGTCATGGTGTCCCAACCCCCAGATATTGCATATTATCCTGGTTTCCTATCGTTAAAACTCCTTGCTGGTCATGGTGTCCCAACTCCCCAGATATTGCATATTATCCTGTTTCCTATCATTAAAACTCCTTGCTGGTCATGGTGTCCCAACTCCCCAGATATTGCATATTATCCTGGTTTCCTATATAACCTGGGTTTCCTGTCATTAAAACTCCTTGTTTGTCATGGTGTCCCGACCCCCAGATATTGCATATTATCCTGGTTTCCTATAAACCTGGGTTTCCTATCATTAAAACTCCTTGCTTGTCATGGTGTCCCAACCCCCCAGATATTGCATATTATCCTGGTTTCCTATCATTAAAACTCCTTGCTGGTCATGGTGTCCCAACTCCCCAGATATTGCATATTATCCTGGTTTCCTATCATTAAAACTCCTTGCTGGTCATGGTGTCCCAACTCCCCAGATATTGCATATTATCCTGGTTTCCTATAAACCTGGGTTTCCTGTCATTAAAACTCCTTGCTTGTCATGGTGTCCCGACCCCCAGATATTGCATATTATCCTGGTTTCCTATAAACGTGGGTTTCCTATCATTAAAACTCCTTGCTTGTCATGGTGTCCCAACCCCCAGATATTGCATATTATCCTGGTTTCCTATCATTAAAACTCCTTGCATGTCATGGTGTCCCAACCCCCCAGATATTGCATATTATCCTGGTTTCCTATCATTAAAACTCCTTGCTGGTCATGGTGTCCCAACTCCCCAGATATTGCATATTATCCTGGTTTCCTATAAACCTGGGTTTCCTGTCATTAAAACTCCTTTCTTGTCATGGTGTCCCAACCGCCAGATATTGCATATTATCCTGGTTTCCTATCATTAAAACTCCTTGCTGGTCATGGTTCCCGACCCCCCAGATATTGCATATTATCCTGGTTTCCTATAAACCTGGGTTTCCTGTCATTAAAACTCCTTGCTTGTCATGGTGTCCCAACCCCCCAGATATTGCATATTATCCTGGTTCCTATCATTAAAACTCCTTGCTGGTCATGGTGTCCCAACCCCCAGATATTGCATATTATCCTGGTTTCCTATAAACCTGGGTTTCCTGTCATTAAAACTCCTTGCTTGTCATGGTGTCCCAACCCCCAGATATTGCATATTATCCTGGTTTCCTGTATAGGACACCCAGATATTGCATTTATCCTGGTTTCCTATCATTAAAACTCCTTGCTGGTCATGGTGTCCCAACTCCCCAGATATTGCATTATCCTGGTTTCCTGGCTTTCCTGTCATTAAAACTCCTTGCTTGTCATGGTGTCCCAACCCCCCAGATATTGCATATTATCCTGGTTTCCTATCATTAAAACTCCTTGCTGGTCATGGTGTCCCAACTCCCCAGATATTGCATATTATCCTGGTTTCCTATAAACCTGGGTTTCCTGTCATTAAAACTCCTTGCTTGTCATGGTGTCCCAACTCCCCAGATATTGCATATTATCCTAGTTTCCTATCATTAAAACTCCTTGTCATGGTGTCCCAACTCCCCAGTATTGCATGGGTTTCCTATCATTAAAACTCCTTGCTGTCATGGTGTCCCAACTCCCCAGATATTGCATATTATCCTGGTTTCCTATCATTAAAACTCCTTGCTGGTCATGGTGTCCCAACTCCCCAGATATTGCATATTATCCTGGTTTCCTATAAACCTGGGTTTCCTGTCATTAAAACTCCTTGCTTGTCATGGTGTCCCAACCCCCCAGATATTGCATATTATCCTATTTTCCTATAAACTGGTTTCCTTGCTGGTCATATCAGATTATATTAACTCCTTGCTGGTCATGGTGTCCCAACTCCCCAGATATTGCATATTATCCTGGTTTCCTATAAAAAACCTCATGGTTTCCCAACCCCCCAGATCATTAAAACTCCTTGCTTGTCATGGTGTCCCAACTCCCCAGATATTGCATATTATCCTGGTTTCCTATAATTAAAACTCCTTGCTGGTCATGGTGTCCCAACTCCCCAGATATTGCATATTATCCTGGTTTCCTATCATTAAAACTCCTTGCTTGTCATGGTGTCCCAACCCCCAGATATTGCATATTATCCTGGTTTCCTATCATTAAAACTCCTTGCTGGTCATGGTGTCCCAACTCCCCAGATATTGCATATTATTTGGTTTCCTATAAACCTGGGTTTCCTGTCATTAAAACTCCTTGCTTGTCATGGTGTCCCACCCCCCCAGATATTGCATATTATCCTGGTTTCCTATAAACCTGGGTTTGGTTTCCTATCATTAAAACTCCTTGCTTGTCATGGTGTCCCAACCCCCCAGATATTGCATATTATCCTGGTTTCCTATCGTTAAAACTCCTTGCTGGTCATGGTGTCCCAACTCCCCAGATATTGCATATTATCCAAAAACTCCTGGGTTTCCTATCATTAAAACTCCTTGCTGTCATGGTGTCCCAACTCCCAGATATTGCATATTATCCTGGTTTCCTATAAACCTGGGTTTCCTGTCATTAAAACTCCTTGCTTGTCATGGTGTCCCAACCCCCCAGATATTGATATTGCATATTATCCTGGTTTCCTATAAACCTGGGTTTCCTATCATTAAAACTCCTTGCTTGTCATGGTGTCCCAACCCCCCAGATATTGCATATTATCCTGGTTTCCTATCAAAAACTCTAAAATTAATTAAACCTGGGTTTCCTATCATTAAAACTCCTTGCTTGTCATGGTGTCCCAACCCCCAGATATTGCATATTATCCTGGTTATATCCTATTAAAACTCCTTGCTGGTCATGGTGTCCCAACTCCCCAGATATTGCATATTATCCTGGTTTCCTATAAACCTGGGTTTCCTGTCATTAAAACTCCTTGCTTGTCATGGTGTCCCAACCCCCAGATATTGCATATTATCCTGGTTTCCTATAAACCTGGGTTTCCTATCATTAAAACTCCTTGCTTGTCATGGTGTCCCACCCCCCAGATATTGCATATTATCCTGGTTTCCTATCATTAAAACTCCTTGCTGGTCATGGTGTCCCAACCCCCCAGATATTGCATATTATCCTGGTTTCCTATCATTAAAACTCCTTGCTGGTCATGGTGTCCCAACTCCCCAGATATTGCATATTATCCTGGTTTCCTATAAACCTGGGTTTCCTGTCATTAAAACTCCTTGCTTGTCATGGTGTCCCGACCCCCCAGATATTGCATATTATCCTGGTTTCCTATCCTATCATAAAACTCCTTGCTTGTCATGGTGTCCCAAACCCCCAGATATTGCATATTATCCTGGTTTCCTATATATTAAAACTCCTTGCTGTCATGGTGTCCCAACCCCCCAGATATTGCATATTATCCTGGTTTCCTATCATTAAAACTCCTTGCTGGTCATGGTGTCCCAACTCCCCAGATATTGCATATTATCCTGGTTTCCTATAAACCTGGGTTTCCTGTCATTAAAACTCCTTGCTGGTGTCACTGCATATTATCCTGGTTTCCTATTAAACCTTTCCTATCATTAAAACTCCTTGTGGTGTCCCAACCCCCAGATATTGCATATTATCCTGGTTTCCTATAAACCTGGTTTCCTATCATTAAAACTCCTTGCTTGTCATGGTGTCCCAACCCCCCAGATATTGCATATTATCCTGGTTTCTCCTATCATTAAAACTCCTTGCTGGTCATGGTGTCCCAACTCCCCAGATATTGCATATTATCCTGGTTTCCTATAAACCTGGGTTTCCTGTCATTAAAACTCCTTGCTTGTCATGGTGTCCCAACCCCCAGATATTGCATATTATCCTGGTTTCCTATAAACCTGGGTTTCCTATCATTAAAACTCCTTGCTTGTCATGGTGTCCCAACCCCCAGATATTGCATATTATCCTGGTTTCCTATAAACCTGGGTTTCCTATCATTAAAACTCCTTGCTGTCATGGTGTCCCAACCCCCCAGATATTGCATATTATCCTGGTTTCCTATCATTAAAACTCCTTGCTTGTCATGGTTTCCCAACCCCCCAGATAAACTCCTGGTTTCCTATAAACTGGGTTTCCTGTCATTAAAACTCCTTGCTTGTCATGGTGTCCCAACCCCCTTCAGATATTGCATATTATCCTGCGTTTATCCAGCTGCTGATAGAATGCATTTATCCTGGTTTTATACATTTCAGCCTTGACTTCAGGTGTCCCAACTGCCCCAGATAAGGATCAGTGTTGATTTTTCTGGTAGTTTCCTGTCTAAATCCCCCCAACCCCCTAAATCCCCCAATTAATTGCTCCCCTTTAAAACAATTTCCTTGCTTGTTGCATATTATCCTGTGTTTCCTATAAACCTGGGTTTGTCCCAACTGAAGATATTGCAATTATTCCTGGTTTCCTGTCATTAAAACTCCTTGCTGGTCATGGTGTCCCAACTCCCCAGATATTGCATATTATCCTTGGTTTCCTATAAACCTGGGTTTCCTGTCATTAAAACTCCTTGCTTGTCATGGTGTCCCAACTCCCCAGATATTGCATATTATCCTGGTTTCCTATCGTTAAAACTCCTTGCTTGTCATGGTGTCCCAACCCCCAGATATTGCATATTATCCTGGTTTCCTATCATTAAAACTCCTTGCTGGTCATGGTGTCCCAACTCCCCAGATATTGCATATTATCCTGGTTTCCTATAAACCTGGGTTTCCTGTCATTAAAACTCCTTGCTTGTCATGGTGTCCCAACCCCCCAGATATTGCATATTATCCTGGTTTTCCTATCGTTAAAACTCCTTGCTGGTCATGGTGTCCCAACTCCCCAGATATTGCATATTATCCTGGTTTCCTCATTAAAACTCCTTGCTGGTCATTAAAACTCCTTGCTTGTCATGGTGTCCCAACCCCCAGATATTGCATATTATCCTTGGTTTCCTATAAACCTGGGTTTCCTATCATTAAAACTCCTTGCTTGTCATGGTGTCCCAACCCCCAGATATTGCATATTATCCTGGTCCTATCTCCTTGCTGGTCATTTCCCAACTCCCCAATTAAAAACTCCTTTAAAACTCTTGGTCATGGTGTCCCAACTCCCAGATATTGCATATTATCCTGGTTTCCTATCATTAAAACTCCTTGCTGGTCATGGTGTCCCAACTCCCCAGATATTGCATATTATCCTGGTTTCCTATAAACCTGGGTTTCCTGTCATTAAAACTCCTTGCTTGTCATGGTGTCCCGACCCCCCAGATATTGCATATTATCCTGGTTTCCTATAAACCTGGGTTTCCTATCATTAAAACTCCTTGCTTGTCATGGTGTCCCAACCCCCCAGATATTGCATATTATCCTGGTTTCCTATCATTAAAACTCCTTGCTGGTCATGGTGTCCCAACTCCCCAGATATTGCATATTATCCTGGTTTCCTATAAACCTGGGTTTCCTGTCATTAAAACTCCTTGCTTGTCATGGTGTCCCAACCCCCAGATATTCATATTATCCAGGTTTCCTATAAACCTGGGTTTCCTATCATTAAAAACTCCTTGCTTGTCATGGTGTCCCAACCCCCCAGATATTGCATATTATCCTGGTTTCCTATAAACCTGGGTTTCCTATCATTAAAACTCCTTGCTTGTCATGGTGTCCCAACCCCCCAGATATTGCATATTATCCTGGTTTCCTATAATCCTGGGTTTCCTATCATTAAAACTCCTTGCTTGTCATGGTGTACCAACCCCCCCCCCCCCCCCCCTTCAGATATTGCATATTATCCTTGCGTTTATCCAACTGCTGATAGAATGTACTTGTCCTTTTAGACATTTCAGCCTGACTTCAGGTCAGAAGGACTGCCCTGAAAGGATCCAGTGCTGAGCTTTTCTGGTAATTTCTAAATCCCCCCAAAATCCCCCAATTCCCCTTATTGCTCCCTTTTAAAACAATTTTCCCTTACAATTCTTTCAACATGCCAAGATGTGGTGTGTTTATCATTTTTAGCTATTAAATTAATTAAAATATTAAAATACTTACCAAGGTCATTTATTGCATAGGAAAAAGGAATTATACCATTTGATGCCCATTCAGTGTTTTTTCTAATCACTGCTGTTCTAATTTCATCCTGACCCACCCTAATGGGGATAGATTTGGCCCTGGGCCATATATGAAAGTTTTCTCATTTTTTTTTATTTTATCATATTTTCCTGATTTCAAGGTTTTTCTATTGCTGAGTTTGAACAATATTCAATGCAAATAGGTGAAGGGTAGAGTGTCAAGCAACTTAATTCCATTGTAAATATCCATCAGAAAACCTTGCAATGCATTTTATCTTATATATTTATGTTTTTTAAAGCCAAATTTATGCTTATATGCCATTTTCATTTTCAGAAAGAATAAAGGCCTTCTAAAAGTGATGAAGATTTCAATGCTTGGGGACTGCAGTGTTTGTACCTACAAGAATACACCAGAAGCTTTCAAATGTTTAATGTGTGATGGAAGAAGAGGAACTTCAACAAGGTAAGTCTTGTTGGTTTATCTTCCCTAACCCCTTCAGCCATTTACTCTAGTTTTTGGCATGTTCATCTTCTCTGACATTCTTATTTTATGAGTAATAAGATTATTCTTATTGATAATAGATTTGGCTATTTTTACTCCTGTTTTAGAGTTCGAGTATACTGTATTTCATCACTATATGGTTATTTCTTTTTAGTAAAAATAGTTTACTACTTTGAGTAGAAACTTGGAATTGCATAAATACTTGTTATTGATTGCAGCACAATCAGAACCTGTTGCTGACTTCTCCATGCCATTTTGAACCTCCTCTAGCTCGATCAGAGTAACTGGATGCAAAGAAACTGATGCGCCCATTCCTTCTGGAGGAAATTCCACAAAATTGCAATTTTTAGCAGCTCTTCAACCGAAAAATATACTGAACCAGCAATCCTTGATAAAATTAAATAAAAAAAGGAAAACAAGTTTTTTTTTTTTTTTTTTTTCTTTTGAAACTGAAAATAAGGAACAATATTGAAACTCAAAACGAACAGAAATTATTCTGTATATGAAGGGTTGCCTCCTCCTCAATACAAACACTAAAGCTGTTAGCACTTTTAAAAAAGCTTCATATTCTAATTAAACGGCCCCTTTGTTTCAGTATCCGTTCTTAAAAAAAATGGGACAAAGAGTCAAATTTTAGCGCAAAAAACAAGGTATTGAAGAGGGGGCAACCCTTCATGTATGGAATAATTTCTATTCGTTTTGAGTTTTAATGTTGCTCCTTACTTTCAGTTAAATAACTGTTTTTTTTTATTTAGTTTCTGATCGTTTTTCAAATAATGGAGGTAAATCTTGCTCACGCTCCATGAAATATACACCCCCCCCCCCACAGGAAACTCCTCCATGGAAATTTCATCCAATGTAAAGTGAGTTCGTCAAATTCCCTCCAGACAGTTCCATCTTCACCCCCTTCCCCGTAAAATTTCTTGCAGACAATTCAGCTTGAAAATTCTTCTCTTAACATACTTCATTTGAAAAAGACTTCAATCTCTAATCTGTTTCTCGATCACTCCGGAAATGCCCCCTTCCGTGAAAATTTTCCCGGAAATCAAAACACGCGGAAAATAGCCCCTGGATTTTTCACCCAGAACATCTCCACATGCAAAATTGAGTTGGCAAAGAGAATGTAATTAAGAGGATTAAAAAGGATTCTGTTAAATCCCCTCAGTGTAAAATTTCCCCCGGGAAATTCCCCCCCCCCAGAAATTTCCCTCCCAAGGAAGATCTTCCCTATTGAAATCCACCTCAAGCACCCCCCCCCCCCCCGAAAAAAAATCTATATATTTTCCAATGTCTAATACTATATGTAAACAATGGGTAAATTTCATTACTTACAGTCTTCTCCCCATGGACTGCGGGGGGTCGTTTTACCCCTAAAGACATAATTTTTCTTTGATCTTTCAACTATACTGAACAAAATGGCTCTTAAAATTTTGATCAGATAATTTTGGGAAGAATGGTCAAGTGAGGGGGGCCAGCTGCCCTCCAATCTTTTAGGTCACTTAAAAAAGACACTAGAACTTTTAATTTCCGTTCAAATTGTCTCAAGAACGAAAGAGCTTATTTATACAGTTTTGCTTTAAACAGAGAATTTTCAGCGTTGTAAAAAGCAGTTTGTGAATAAAATATTTCCAATTATCTGGTAAATCGTAGATTTTTCGGTGATTGCAAAAAAAAAAAAAAAAAAAAAAAAAAAAAAAACTGGTTTGTTTACTTGCTCTTTTTTAATTGATTATCAGAAGTTTGTGGTCCAAACATGTGTAAAAATAACTGATTGTAATATCCTGCATGCTTTGGTTTGGATCATCCTTCTCTTTTTAACTTTTTCTGAAACAAGTCTTCTTTAGAGTCTGCTAATAAGGCTTTTAGATTTTTGCTAAAATCCACATAATATGGTTCACAATCAGAGACCCAAAAATTTAATTTTTTCTAAAAGGCTCTTGTCTCATCCCCATTGATCATAATAGCCCCTTAGTAAGCATTGGTTTGATATATATGATGGGTTCTTTTCTTTTTACTGGTTTTTAACAACAATTCACAAAAAAAAATTTTACTGTCTGTTGAATTTTCTTCCTGTTTCATTCAAACATTCAAGGGCAAATGAATCTTTCAGATTATAATCCACTTTTAAATTTGTTTATAATATTTGCGTCTGCTATAATCTTATTATTATCTGAGCTCGGTTTCTTATTCAATTCTTTATCAATTTACCAATATCTTATTATTTGACTACTTATCATATTATCCAAATTTAGTTTAAGGCAATGGTGGACCCAGGGGGGGGGGGGGGCCTGGGCCCCCAAGATTTTTTCTGGCGCCCTCTTTCTATGTTTTTTTCTTTGTTCACTCTTTTTTTTAGAATAAATTTGTCAATTTGGTCAATTATTGGGACCTTTGTCACATTGCCCCCCCCCCCCAAGATTTTGCTCATTGGCGCCCTTGTCACATGCCCCTCCCCCCTCCAAGATTTTACTCTAGATCCGCCCCTAGTTTAAGGGGCTTTGTATTAAGGTAATAGACACAAGTATCCAAAGTGGGTCAAAACACCACTTACAACTGAATGTTAAAGTTGTTAATCCTGCTGAGCTGCCGCCGCTTATCGCTACCGATGGTTATCTATGCGTAGAAGAAGAAATCTAAAGCCATACACAAAAAATAAACATGCAATTCAAAGTGGGTCAAAATATTACTTACTTAAACTGAATGTGAAAGCTGTTAAGCCATATACAAAAAAATAAAAGACAGTAAAACTCGCAAAAAATATCTGTGTATGCTTAAGTTAAAGTACCCATTAAGTTAAACTATGGAATTCTTAAAATTGAAACAAAAATATAAAAAGCATGTAAATTATCTAATAAGACAGTGAAAAATAAAAATAAAAGTTTTCAATGTAAAAATAATTTTAAAAGTCCAAAAATTTTGGCTGCACATCTGGAAGCCTTTATCAACGAAAAAAAAAAAACAACAACAAAAAGAACTAGCCTAAGAAGAACATAAAAGAAAAATACAATAAATGCTATACAAAAAATAAGCAAAGGAAAAGCCACATTTAAACCACGTCTCTGATATGGTAAAGCAGGAGAGTGCAAACATTAAAGTAACAAGGCAAGATGTCTGCTATAGTTCTACTATTATATTTCCAAATTATTTTCTGATGTTGGATTCTAGCAAAATTTAAACAGTCTTCTTATTTAAAAACCTTGGATATATGCTACGGGCTAATGAGCCATTATATTTGAAAATTTATTGAATCTTTTGCAATGCTAATCGTTGGCACAAGTTTAAACTTGTATGGTGGATTTATGCAAAATTCCTTGATTTTCCTTATTGTTATAAATATGTTCAGTTCAGCCTGCTTTTTTTTGTATTAAAGTATTGTAAATTGGATTTTTAATATTCGTCATCATCTGTGTTTATACTAATCTCTTTGTACATAATTTTATTAATTTTTCTAAAACTTTGTAATAGCCCAACACAAAATCAATTATTTTCTTTCTGTCAAACATTACATTATGGTGCGGAAGATGAAAGAGATGTTCTGTAGTTGCTGAATCAAAAGTTTCTGTTGTTTATTATACTCTAAGGAATAATCTATTGCTATTTTCTGTTGTTGCAGTATTTTTTCTAAAATTTATTGCGTTCTCCCAACATAAAATTTGCCACATGAGAAAGGTTTTGTTTGTGAAATTCTTTTTATTTGCCTATTGTTTATTACTTTTTTTTATTTACTGTTTTATTTCATTTTTTTTTCTTTGGTTGAAAAGTTTCAGTTTTCTATGAATGTTGCAATAAGTAATCATAGATACAACAGTTCTGGCTCTTTGGGGAATAGGGAGAGCTCAAACTATTGCACTTTAGAAAAGGGGATGCAAAGAAACTATATTTTTAGCTGATAATTTTTCAGAGAAGGGTAGAGATTTTTCAGAGAAGGGAGTCACTGGGTTGCCCATCTATGAACCCAAGGCCGTACCCAGAGGGGGGGGGTAGGGGGGTTTGAACCTCGCCCCCCCCCCCCGAAATGTTTGTCTGACTCGTAAAAACTTAACAAAAATGTATTTAAACAAATTTTGTATGTGTTTTTTTGATTTTTTTTTTGTGTAACCCCCCCCCCCCCTCCCCGAATTTTTTTTCAGTCAAACACCCTTCGAAAAAAATCCTGGGTACGGCCTTGTATGAACCTAAACTGCCTTATAGGTTCATGATAGTTTCTCGCCATCACTGCTCATTACTGACAATAAAACACATCAAATCTAATTTTTGTTTGATTTTTTCTACTTTAAATTGCTGCTTGAAACAGTCTAAGGATATATCCTTGTAGGCTCCACAATGACAGTGATACATATTACAGTTGAATTGTTGTTTCATATGCTTTCCAATCCCGCTCCCACTTAAAGTATTCCACTTGGTGGCAAATCTGACCTTGTTATAATGGGTGGACTCACCCATTATCATTTCCTCTTGTGAAGGAACTCTGAGGTTTGTAACTATTAAAAAAAATGTGACTTCGTTGACTTGTTCTACAGAACATCTTGATGGCATTCTTTGAGCGACTGCTCGCAGTGGTCTCTAGTAGTTGGTAGTAGAAGGAGACTACGAGAGTGTGATGCAATGATGACATGTCCTCAAATGCGGTTAGAGTTTGTGATTACTTCTCCTGCTCAGGTTTTTTAATTGGATGTAGGCTAGCCTTATCCTTATAAGCTAATGGCTTTTTTTTCACCTTTTATTGGCTGGAGACTCAGTGTTATATCCATTTATATCTTTAATACTCTCTCTTTCAGAAAGCCAAGGCCAAGTACCCAAGTAGTCCAATCCGTGTCTAACAGTCCAAGTCCACCGAAAAACTTTAAAAAAGAAAGTATGACGAAACGATTCGATGATACAACACATGCTCCAAAAAAAAAACAGTAAGTATTTTACCTACTGACATCTATGTTACCTACTGACATCTATGTGCTCACTTGGCAAATTAATAAGCAACTTAACACAAACAACAGAAGAAAATGATAAAGAATGATTGCAATTTTGCCAAAATGATAGGCAAACCCCCTTTCAACCCCTTATAGCAACCCCTTTTTGAAACTCTAGTGAGTACAAGCTTAGGATACATAGACTTGGCTCATCCACAGAAAAGTGTTGAATATATAAGTAAACGGTATATTTAACTGGCTTAAAAAAGGATGTTAATTGGCTAATAAATAAACGGTAATTAATTGGTTCTTGAAGGCTTGAAAACAACGGGGTATATCAGGGCTCCTTTTAAAGCAGTTTACGAATGTTGGGAGAGGGGGTATATTCATGTTTCAGATGGTAATTACAAAAATGTTGCAAAATCCAGAAAGAAAATGACAAATTTGAACTTTGGAAACTACAAGATTGTGAATGGTGATAGCATGGTGATAGCCATCACTTTTGCGAACCTTTTTAGAACAGACACAAATTTCACTTTTTAGAACAGACACAAATAAAAAATTGTAAAAATAATTACTTTTACATTACGAAAGTGCTTAAGAGAAATAATTATTTATTGTCGCTCACTAATTTTAAGGCTATATTCTTTTGAACCCGAAACAAAAGTGCATGGGCTAATTTCATAAAAATGTGTTTGCTCATAATTTAAACCAGGGATATGAGACTCGTTACCCACGGGCCGTGTTGTCAAATTTTACAGCTTCACTGTGAAAAGAAATATTGATTACTTTTATTACGAAATACCTTCACAAGTTTGCAGTGTGTTGTGTGCAGCATTCTGCACACAACGTGCTGTAAGTTTGCAGCGGGATGTGTATTTAATGAAAAGAAAAGTTTAAAGAACTTGCAATGGGGCTGAAAAAGCAGCTTGTGTTGTTTTCTAAAAATCTGCAAAAAAAACTAAGCAGCTGTGCAAGCAAGTTAAATATTGTCCGAACTTATTGCAAAACTGCCAAAATGTTTTACTGGAGATGATTTTTTAAAAATATGCCTGATTGAGACTGCCCAAATACTGTCCTGCAAACGTAAAGCTGTTTCAATCAATTTTGTTGTCCTGCTATACCATTATGTAAGAATTACATGGCTGAAAGTATAAATGGTAAGATAAAAGGAAATAACCAAATTATGAAAGATTTGCCAGCGCATTTTCCAATCGTTGGAGTTACTTTCAGTAGATGATACCATGACGGAAAGGAGGTTTTTAGTTGTGTTTACGTCCTTCTGCTCCCCTCTCACACCCACCATTCCCCAAAACACATCCAATCAAAATTTTTAGATAGCCATTTTGTTAAACGTAGTAGAAAGTTCTGGAAATTAGGTCTTTGAGGATGACAATCCCCCCTGTCCTACAGCCCTCAGGGCAAGGATTGTAAGTTATGCCCTGGGGACATTTAAGGTTTATATTGAAAGCGTTGTCGCAGAAACAAAAATATAAATGTTTCTATTTTTATAACTTTAATAAATCAAATAATATTCAAATTTTGATTGCTAAATATCAGTAATGTATATCAAACTGACAATGCACATTAATTTGTATTTTTTTTCAGCAAAGTGCAAATTACGTTCTGGCCTTGTGATGGCTTAGGGATTTTGAGCCCAACTCATGATAATTTCTGCTCGTTTTGAGTTTGACTTCGTTATTTATTGTAATTTCTGTTCGTTTTGGGTTTCATTTATTTATTGATGCTGATTTGTGGTAGTTTCATGCTTGGTAGATTATTTGATTTTATTTTTGCTCATTTTTGTTTTAATGGAGTTTCTTTACTTTTCTTTGAAAAAACTTATTTTGCGGAAAAAGTTTTTTAATTAATTTCTGTTCGTTTTATATTGACATAGTCTTTTCAGGGAAGAAGAAAATAATACTTTAAATCTTTTTCGTTTTTTTAAGACTTGTGGTTTGGCTTGCTATTTGTATGCTGGAGAAAAATTTTCAGCAATTTTTAACAACATACACCCTTTTAAAATTTGGACACAAATAGTAGTGTTTAATTTAGTTTCATACCTCCTCTAGTTGACTTTAAATGGAAAACTTGATACCATTCGCAAAAAAATTTGTTTACTTTCTTTGATAGCTTGGATACACTTACGCTATTTTGATTTGGTTAAGTTTTAAGAGCAGAACTAGCCCCGAAAGTTTGAACATAATACCCTCAGTCGTTCTTAGGATACTGCTGAGATGCCTTATTGGGAATTAGCATTAACACAGTGCATTTTGATTTAATCTTAAGACAACATTTAGTTTTTAAATATAATGGGCAAATGGGAGGGGTGGGGTGGGGGGGATTAATTGCCCTCCAATCACTTTCGACTATGAAAAAAGTGCACTAGGCCTTTCGATTTCCAATCGAATGAGTCTTTTTTGAGTTTCTACGACAATGCTTTCTATAAACACCTTATATGCTCCCAGGGTATAAATTACAACCCTTATTCTAAGGGCTGTGAGGGGGTTGTCATCCTCAAAGACCTAATTTCCAGAACTTTCAACTACGTTAAACAAAATGGCCATCTTAAAATTTTGATTGGATGTGTGTGGGGAAATGGTCGGCGTGAGAGGGGCGTTAGTTGCTCTCCAATCACTTTCGACTATTAAAAAAGGCACTAGCCCTTTCAATTTCCAATCAAATGAGCCCTTTTGAAGTTTCTACGACAACGCTTTCAATATAAACCTTATATGCCACCAGGGCATAACTTACAACCCTGCCCTGAGGGCTGGGGGGGGGTTGTCATCCTCAAAGACCTAAGTTCCAGAACTTTCTACTACGTTGAACAAAATGGCTATCTGAAAATTTTGATTGGATTTGTTTTGGGGAATGGTGGGCGTGAGAGGGGGTCTAGTTACCTTCCAATCATTTTCGACTATAAAACGGGCACTATCCCTCTCAATTTCCATTTGAATGAGCTCCTTTTGAAGTTTTTACGACAACATTATCTATATAAACCTTATATGCCCCCAGGGCATAACTTACAACCTTTGCTCTGGGGGCTCTGGGGGTTCTGTCATCCAATACATAATTTTCAGAACTATCAACTACTTTGAACAAAATGGCTATCTCTAAACTTTGATTGAATGTGTATGGGGATTGAAATGGTGGGCGTGGAAGGGGTTAATTACTCTCCACTCACTTTCAACTATTAAAAAGGGCACTAGCCCTTTCAATTTCCAATCAAATGAGCCCTTTTTGAAATTTCTACAACAACTTTCTACATAAACCTTATATGGGGGGGGGGGGGGGTTAGTTGCCCTTCAATCACTTTCGACTATTAAAAAGGGCACTAGCCCTTTCAATTTCCAATTGAATGAGCCCTTTTTGAAGTTTCTAGAACATCACTTTCATAAAAACCTTATATGCTCCAGGGCATAACTTACAACCCTTACCCTGAGGGCTGTGAGGGAGGGGGAGGGGTTGTCATCCTTAAAGACCTAATTTCCAAAACTTTTAACTACGTTGAATAAAATGGCTATCTAAATATTTTGATTGGATGTGTTTGGGGAAAAGGTGGGCGTGAGAGGGGGGTTAGTTGCCCTCAAATCACTTTCGACTATTAAAAAAAAATGGGCACTAGCCCTTTGAATTTCCAATCGAATGAGCCTTTTTTCAAGTTTCTACGACAAAGATTTCAATAAAAAACCATATATGCCCCCAGGGCATAACTTATAACCCTTGCCCTGAAGACTAAGTGCCAGAACTTTCAAACTGCGTGGAACAAGATGGCTATCTCAAAATCATGGGGTTTTGTCATCCTCCAATCACTTTTGAAAGACCTAATTTTTTTGAAGTTATTACGACAACGCTTTCTATAAAAAACTTATATGAATAACTTACAACTACGTTGAACAAAATCCAGCTATCGCTCAAAATTTTGATTGGATATATTTGGAGAAAAGGTGGGCGTGAGAGGGGGGTTAGTTGTCCTCCAATCACTTTCGACTATCAAAAAGGGCACTAGCCCTTTGAATTTCCAATCGAATGGGCCTTTTTTGAAGTTTCTATGACAACGCTTTCCATAAAAAAAAACCTTATATGCCCCCAGGGCATAACTTACAACCCTTGCCCTGAGGGCTGTGGGGGAGTATCCTCCTCAAAGAAATAATTTCTATCTGGAAATCAACTATGCTGAACAAAATGGCTATCTAAAAATTTTGATTGGATGTTTTTGGGGAAATGGTGGGCGTGGAAGGGGTGTTAGTTGACTTCCAATCACTTTCAACTATTAAAAAGAGCACTAGCCATTTCAATTTCCTATTGAATGAGCCCCTTTTGAAGCTTCTACGATAACGATTTCTATAAAAAACCTTGTATGCCCCAGGGCATAACTTACAACCCTTGCCCTGAGGGCTGTTGGGAGTTGTCACCCTAAAGACCTAATTTCCAAAACTTTCAACTACGTTGAACAAAATGGCTATCTCAAAATTTTTGATTGGATATGTTTGGGGAAAAGGTGGGCGTGAGAGGGGGTTAGTTACCCTCCAATCACTTTCTATTATTAAAAAGGGCACTAGCCCTTTGAATTTCCAATCGAATGAGCCTTTTTTGAAGATTCTACGACAATGCTTTCTGTAAAAACCTTATATGCCCCCGGGTCATAACTTACAACCCTTGCCCTGAGGGCTGTGGGGGAGTGTCCTCCTCAAAAACATAATTTCTATCTGGAAATCAACTACGCTGAACAAAATGGCTATCTCAAAATTTTGATTGGATGTGTTTCCGGAAATATTGGGCGTGGAAGGGGTGTTAGTTGCCTTCCAATCACTTTCGACTATTCAAAAGGACACAAGCCACTCCAATGTTCAATTGAATGAATCCTTTTCGAAGTTTCTACGGCAACTTCTTCGATACGCAGTGCCCTGGTCTAAAGGAAAAAATAATAAATAATACATTGTGCCAACATCGTTCTTATATGCCCCCAGGGCATAAATTAAAACCCTTGCCCTGAGGGCTGTGGGGGAGTGTCCTCTTCAAAAACATATTTTCTATCTGGAAATCAACTACGCTGAACAAAATGGCTCTCAAAATTTTGATTGGATGTGTTTGGGGAAATGGTGGGCGTGGAAGGGGTGTTAGTTGTCTTCCAATCATTTTCGAATATTAAAAAGGGCACAAGCCACTCCAATTTCCAATTGAATGAGCCCTTTTCGAAGTTTCTACGACAACTCATTCGATACGAAGTGCCCTGGCCTAAAGAAAAAAAAAACATTGTGCCAACATCGTTCTTTACGTAGGCATTGCGATTCCACTGCCTATGATAATCTAAATCATCAAAAAGTGCATTTTATGTTTGAGAGCTATGCACAAATCGTGCGTGTATTATATTTCATAGTCATGCGTGACATTCGCGAATTTTATATTTGACACTAATACATGACATTCATGCATTTTATGTTTGATAGTCACGCATGACATTCACGCATTCTATGTTTGACGGTCACGTACAACTTTCACGCGTTTTATACTTGACAGTCACGTATTGATTTTGACACCTATAATCTAAATTCTCAAATGAAGCATTATATATATGACAGTCATACATGCAATAATAATAATATTGTCCTACTTTTGCGTGCGTTTTTATGCCTTGTTACACGTGCTTTTTTATGCCTTTTTACACGTGCTTTTTAATCCAATTGATTGAGTTAATAAAACTTAATCTCAGTTATCGAGCAATAACACATTTTCTTTCTTTCGTTGTAATGTTGAAAGTGCAGGGCTGCAGAAAAAAAACGTGCAAAAACTTTAAGAGGAAACATTAAATTTTAAAGCACTAGAAATCAGTAATAAAAAAAAAAACGATTGAATTCTATGTCACTAGATTCATCTTGAGCGACAAGCGAATGATGACTGTTCACAGTCGAAAATGGCTGATACACCAAGAAAATTGAGGGGGGGGGGAGCACGTGCTTTAAGCCTCGAAGTATGCTACACAAGGATGTCTGTCCTATTTGATGAGCCAGTTCTTGAAAGAGAGCTAAGAGAGCTAATTTTTTTCGTCTCTCTTGTGTTTGTTTGTGAAACAAGCACAAGAGGGATGTATCTTATTCTCCATTCCCCTCGCCCCCCTCCCAAAAAAAATCAACGACTGTTTGTTTATTTTTGGCACGATTCTGGTTTTAGCTCTTCTGTTGAATTTACCTTGCTTTGTTTCTTTCTAGTCTAAATAGACTAATTTTTCGAATTCGCAAAACCGCGTTATCAAAACAAAATTCAGCTTGGTGAGCTTTTAAAAAAAAAGGAAACAAATGAAATGATGGCTGTTTCAAATTACTGTTACATGAAATGGTAATAAAAATTAAAAAAAAAAAAAAAAAACAGAAGCGATGTATGAAGTAAACCAAAATCGTATTTATTACAATGAATAAGCTTGATACCATCGTTAAGCTCATAAACATAAATTAGTTTAATTTTATTAGTTATTAGTTTATAACAAGTTGAATATTTATAATTACTCATATTCAAGTTATATAATTAGTTACAATTAATACAGTAATTTATAGTTAGTTATATAATCTATTAGTAACTTAGATTAATCCATCAATTCTAGTGGAGAGACTCTACACCGTCGATAATGCACTAACGAATATGGGGTTATTAAAGGTTATCCATAGATTATTCAGTCTAAGATGCTTCGAGACATAGAAAATTTTTGTTAAAAATAAACCCCTGTCGCCATCTGAATTTTGAACTTGCATACTTGGTAATTTAACCTGATAAATCCAAATAAGTTTCATCTTGATATAGTGCCATTTCTTCAAAATATAAAGTCCGAGTCTACGCACAAAAGGTATAGCTCAATAGCCTATTCCATTATTTTTTTACTTTACCTGTTCTTTTTACAAGAAGTCAATAGGGTTAGAATAAACATTCCTGTGAAACTTAACAAGAAATAAGTGATTTTTTTCCCCGAGAGAAATTTTTTGGAGATGTTTGGCAGAGGTTCTTTGTAGAGACTTGAGATTTTGTTAGATGTAAGTACTATCAGTAGTATCATCTTTTTATGTTGTACTTTATAACAATTCTGTCATGTTCACTTTTTTTTTGGAGGTCATCATTAGCTTCCATTATAAACTGGAGCTTATGTAAAGGTCCACAGATAGAAAGCAATCTTCTGGTGTGATTATCGGCCAAAATATGAACTACAAAATCCAGCATGTTTTGGGAGACGGGTTGATAATAACGACCCCTCAGAGCTTAGTAAAGAGAAAATCGGGTTTTCTTTTGCTCCATCTAAAAGTATGAAATAGTATATTTTTAAAAAGTTAAGGCTTAGAATACGGAAAAAAGAAGAAATTTTTGGGGGTGGGTTACTTTTTTCAGGGTAGTGTTACAGTCGCTGTGATGTACCAACTTTTCACTTCATATGCTGTCAGAAAGAAAGATTAACCAGTTAATTAACACTTGTTTTTATCTATATAGGTATAGATTGATGTAGTTATCGTCAATATTGTGCTTGTCAATACATTATACATTGATACTAGTGGATATAAATATTGTAAAACTTGCTTAAACAACAATACTGATTATATTACTTATTATATACAATTCATAAATGTCTGGAAAGTTGGTTCTTTATCTAGATTTATCTCTGTTGGCGTAAAAAAAAAATCTTGAGCTTACAAGATTGTCGTAGCTTTTGATTCTATGTTCAAATAGCTTAGCCATATTAACCCCCTCCCTTCGTTTTTCCAGGCTTGTCCTTCTATTTTCGTCCACTGAGGACGGTCGATCGGAGGTCTCGATCGAGATATTTGCATATTTATCCTTCCTTTTTTCACTGCTACTACTACTGACAACTCACTGCAGCACCAAGCCACCTAAGGCCAAACACAGCTACGCACGCTCCTCCTCCATCCCAATTCATTCAAAGCCTCCTTTTTTTCATACACCCTCCCAGGAATTCCCAATTTCCTTTAAATCTTTCTTTACTGCCTCCTCCCATCCCATTCGGGAACAACCTGCTTCTCGTCTGGCCCTGTATGTTTTTCTGACAAGGACAATATTTGGCAATCTGTCATCCTTCATCTGCAGAATGTGTCCTAGTCATCTCAGTGTTTCTCTCCTTATAGCCCTATTTTCACTGGCTGGGAATATCCTCGTTTTTTCTTCTTCACAATTGTTTTTTGAGTTCGTGATGGGTATATAGGGTTTGGAACTGACAAGACCATCTGATATATTTTTTATTTTATTACCTGGTACCCAAGTACTACTACTCTTACTAACAACTCACCGCAGCACCAAGCCGCCTGAGGCCAACACAGCTACGCCCGCTTCTCCTCCATCCCAATCAATTCAAAGCCTCCCTTTTTACATCCTCCCAGGAAGTTCCCATTTCCTTTAAATCTTTCTTTATGACGTCCTCTCACCCCAGACGAGGACGACCTGCTTCCCGTATAGCCCTAGACGATTGGCCGAAAAGGACAATCTTCGGGAATCTGTCATCCTTCATCCACACAACGTGCCCAGTCCAGTCACCTCAACCTTTCTTTCATTATAGCCCTAGAAAGCAGTATTGAACCATATTTTTCGTACAGCCTACTGTTTGAAATACGGTCAGTCAGCCGGGTACCCTAGAACAATCCATAAGCAAAATTTTCTCTGGAAAAAATCTAAACAAATCTTCATCTGCTTTTCGAAGCGCCCATGCTTCAGAGCCATATTTGACCACTGTCATCACTGTAGCTTCTAATATTCTAATCTTGGCTTGCAGACTTATCTTCCTCTTCTTCCAAACTTTTTTTAACTGTGAAAAAACACCTTGAGCTTTGGCTATTCTACTTTCAACTTCTTCACTGCTCTCCACCGTCTTTACTAATAATACTACCAAGGTAAGTGAAGCTGCCCACCTGATCAATCTTTTCATTACCCAACGTCACCTTTTCATCTTCACTTATTCCTAACCTTAGTGACTTAGTCTTTTTAACATTAATTTATAAACCTATTCTAGCACCCTGAACTCGCAAAACCTCTAAAAGTTCATTCAATTTGCTCACACTTTCATCTAGGATGCTTAGATTATCAGCATAATCTAAGTCCAGGAGACTTTTTCCTCCCCATTGGATTCCGTGGTCTCCCATTGCCTTTCCTGTGCTCCTTAAGACAAAGTCCATCAAAATAATCCATATAAAGGAGGATAGAACACAACCCTGCTTAACTCCTGATTTAATACAAAACCAGCTGCTAACCTCATTTCCTACCTAAACCGCAGCAGTGTTATTCTCGTACATGGCACTAATCACATATATATATATATATATATATATATATATATATATATATATATATATATATATATATATATATATATATATATATATATATATATATATGTATATATACACCATCTGGTATACCATACAAGGATAAAACCTTTGCCAAAGCTCTTCTACCAACAGAATCGAACGCTTGCTCATAATCTATAAAACTGAGGACCTAAGGTGTTCGACAACTCAGGCACTTCTCAATTATTAACCTGTTTGCTTGTACACTTTTGTGAATACCAAAGACAAACAAATTTGCCTCTTTTCCCCAAACACAGAAAAAATCCCTCCCCCCCCTAAAAACAGAAGCTTTTCATGAAAGTTCTACCTCGATATCCCGACCGTGAGAGGAAACAGTGCGTACTCTCTTGTAATGACCGGGAAACCAACTTGACTTCGATTGTCAAACTTGTTCTAAGAAATAAAGGCTCCAGCTGCCCTTTGTATAACCTCGCGTGATTTACTAGGTGTTGTGAATACTTACAATTTTGTTAAGTATTATTAAGAAATGCACTAAAATGATTTTTGTTCTTATAGAAAGTCAAGAACACGGCTAAAAACATCGACAGAAAATCAGCCCAAAGAAAGGAAATAACAGTGAATAACGTCACAGTTGTAATAACAGAGTATAAATTGAAAAAGGAAAGTCGGATACGTCCAGTCGATCTAGTAGTAGTCGAGCGAATTCAGATGGACCGAGTGGAGATTTTTCTGATACAAGTAGTGATACTAATGATATTTAGTTTTTTATCTTATTTAATCTAATTTATCCTGCCATCACCTATCTGGATTAGTGCAGTATTTTACCGAGTGATATTGTTCTGGTGCTTAATCTAGATGGGGCATTTCGACAACTCTCCATGGATTGTGATTTAATATAAATTATCGATTTATTTATGATAAAATGAACCATGGTGTTAATGCATGTGCTCAATTTAATTTATGCTAGAAAAACTAATTATGCTAATTTTTTTTTAGGATTTTAATGCGCAGATTTTGTTTAGCTTTTAATGCTTTCAGGATTTTTTTTTTAATATAAACTTGTTATTTAAGGAAGAAGAAGATAAATAAGACCTAGGAGAATAATGATGTCATTGAATATCCTCATGACAAAAAATGTACTGGTTTATGTCTTAGGGTAAGGCTAAAAGATTTTCTGGAGTAGGTAGGTTTATAAAACTACCTAATCTATTACGTAGGCTTATAGGTTTTCATGTGTGGTTTTAAACACAAAAAAGGTACGCTTTTAGGTCATTTTTTTATTTCCTTATGGGTATTCCCTTAAGATCAGTACATAGGGTTTGGAAGAATTATCATATGTACATATGACATACAGTGAGGCCAATGCTTTGAAATAAACTTTTCCAGTTTTCTGACTAAAATTATACTCCAAGAGATTAATTTATACCATCTGAACAACAGGTAAAAAATTTGCCATGACAAGAAATAAAATTTCGACAAATAAAACTTGAGCAAATATGCAAGTCAGAAAGGACCAAGTAAAGCCAAAATACACCAAAAAGTTTCAAAATCTACCAGGGCCTCTAAATCGTACCAAAAAACAGTACAATGTACGGCATTGGCAACGCTGATGACATATGTTGTCCAATTATTGTAATTTTGTATTTTAGTTGATTGTTAATGTTTGATGCTCGACCGGCTTAACAACCATATTGGCTTTTCTTGTAGGTCCACTATAAGTGTAAATCTGTGGCAGAATTAGTCTATATTAATTTTCCGTTTAAAAAAACAAAGGTAAAGTAGTAAGTGGTGATTTCTCTCTGTAGAAAAAAGTTTTTATGATTTCAAGTACAACATGACTACTACATAAGCATATAAATTGAGGTCAAGGAAACCTTTTCTACTACTACTAACAACTTACTGAGACACAAAGCCGCATGAGGTGACTGTAGCAGCGCACCCTCCTCCTCCACCTCAAGTCTATTTAAAGCTTTATTCTTTACCCCGTCCCATTCCCTAGCATATGAAGTGAGGTCGAGCAAACCTTTGCTACTATTACTAATAGCTCATCGAGGCACCAAACTGTATGTGGCAAACACAGATGCGTACCCTCCTCCTCTACTCCCAGTCTACTCAAGGCTTTACTCTTTACTCCCTTCTATTTCCAAGCATATAAAGTGGAGTCAAGCACACCTTTACTACTACTACTACTAACAACTTGCTGAGACACAAAGCCGCATGAGGGGACTACAGTTGCGCACCTTCCCTCTCCACTTCCAGTCTATTCGAAGCTTTACTCTTTATCCCTCCCATTCCCAAGTAAATGAAGTAATATCGAGCAAATCTTTACTACTCCTACTAACAGCTCACTGAGCCACCCAAGCCGTATGTGGCGAACAAAGATGCGTACCCTCCTCCTTCACTCCCAGTCTACTCAAGGCTTTACTCTTTACTCCCTTCCATTTCCAAGCATATAAAGTGAGGTCAGGCAAAACTTTACTACCACTACTAACAATTCATTGAAACACCAAGCCGCATGAGGCCAACACAGCTGCACACGCTGCTCCTCCACCCCCAATCCATTCAAGGCTTTATTCTTTATCCCCTCATATATACACATATGCAGTGACCGTCATCAGTAGTAAAACTGACGGTCACTGCATATGTGACCAAAATATCTAGTATTTTTGGGGAATTTATCACTGTCTGTGAAAGTTATCACTGTCTATTAAAAGGATTTTATCCCTATTTGAACTTTTATTTATCGTCATGGAAAGGCAGTGTGGTTTCCGAAATTATCTAATGCTCAGTAAGCATCACTGAAATCACAAATACGCGTCATTGAAACCAATGCATCACAATGCTCATTAAGCATCACTGAAATCACCTTGATAAATTTAATTATACTCTCGACTTTCTTTCTGTTTATGTGATTAGCTTACAACTAAAATTGAACGAACCTCGAGAACAGCCCTTTTTGTAGTCTTCCTTCTGTCTTCTTCTCGACATAGATCTGAGTGTCTCCTCTTTTTCAGTGGAGAGAATACACTGCCTCATTTCTCGATGTGATTTTTACAACCTCATTCTGCAAAATTTCATTTCGAGCCATGTTAATAATGTCTGCTTGGAAGGTACAAAAACCTCTGCTATTATTGGTTTTCAATCTATTTGCAGGTTCCCATTTATTGGAAGTGTTGGTTCTTGTAAATCGTCCAGATAGTGATATATCCAAACTACTAACCTATTTCCATTCAATCACATGGGTCTGGTTTAGGGTTTTGTACTAAAACGTACCATTTCCGTAAAAACTATTTGTATCGGGTCTATTAACGTCTCTTGTAAGCGCACTACCGTTTTGTAGTAGTCACTTTACTGTCCACTTCCGAGAAAATATGAGAGAGACCATTCGGTGCAACTTTCAAAGGGAAGCAAAAGTCAAATTTAAAATTGATATATCTATGGAGAAAAATTTCTTTGGTAGAAAGATTCGTGTTCCTTGCTGTTTTTTGTCATACAACTCAGATATGATATGGTAAATTGGGATAAAATTTGACTGACACATATAATGGAGACCGATGAACATAGGTTAAAGTCCAATGTCTGCCACTAATAGATGAGTAAGAGGATCCTCCATTTAATTAAGGCTTTGAAAGGAAGTAAAATTCAGATCTCAAAATCAATGCCTTTCGAAAGGTATTTCCCTTCGCAGAGGAATTCTTGTTTTATGGTGCCTCTTTGAGTAATATTCTCAGAAATGTCATTCAAAAATTGGGGAGAAAATAAACTGTTGCACTGTAACAAGATAATAAGGATATACAAAATTGGAACACAGTCTGTTTCCAACCAATAAAAAATAAGACAGACGATTCTACCCTCTTAATTAGGGCCTAAAAAGGAATTAAAGGTCAAGTTTCAAAATGCTTCTGTGAAATTTGCATTCATAGTTATAGAAATTTGCATTAAATATTTTATAAGTTATTTTATTATTATTTTAATATTTTAATATTTTATTAATAAGACACAATTATGTACCATTTTCACTTCCACCAAATTCAATTTATTAATTTTAGCAACTTATATCTTCTAAGAGAATGTTACAGGTCCAGAAGGTTAATTACTCACCTAATGCCCTGTCACATTATCGTGATACTCGTCGATAATTACCGTCACAGTAATTGCACGTAGTCGGGTGGATAAAATCACAATTAAGCACGACTGCAGCGCCAGTAGTGTATCCCATGCGCAATTTGATGAGTTGAGCAATGCTCAAATTTTAAGCTTAATCTGTACGATTGAGCAATCATAGTGAAAAGTTAATGAATAACTTTTTCCGAATTATAAAAGATTTGAATAGCAGGCTTCAAAATAATTTATGAATCTGGCAAACTATGCCTAGCCATTGTATTAGGTAATGGTTAGGACAGTGTTGACTTAGGCTTTCAAACCAATTTCTTATCATTCAATTTTCTGTTTTAAAAGCGTGATATTTAAATCAAGGAAACTCGCAAATCATTTCTGGATCTTGGCTTGTTCCCCAATAGGAGTAACTTTAGTGTTGTTCGTATAACTCTCATTTCCCTGGATGTAATTTTCCCAACTCAAAAAAAAAAAAAAAAAAAAAAAAAAAAAAAGTGTCGGTAATCCTTATTTAGATTTTGGAAATCATCTGGCACTTTTAGGGTGTCAACCTTTCTTTTGTTTAATGTAATTATTTAAATAGTAGTGGAAAGATTTATTCATAACTAGCTTACCCGTCGTGGAGTCGAACTAGCCGAGCGGTTGGCGTTCTGGACGTGGAAATATGTGCCTGAAAGGGTGGGGTTCGAGTCCTGGTCTCACCCGTTATTTGGTTTAGAACGGAGGCCGGTGGCATGACCCTCTAAACTTAGCCAGAGTTGACCCCGCTCTAAATGGGTACCTGGAGAAATGTGGGAAAGGTAAACAGGAAGGGTGTGCAAAGCACAGGATGGCTGGCCCCCAACCCCTCATTGCACTTCCTAGCTGAAGAGTCATGAAACGCAGATCAGCAACGCCGGTTTGGACTACAGGGTCTAATGACGCATCCTTTACTCTTTGCGCGCTGCTGCGATCTCAAAAGAAACGAGATCCAAGGACACAATGTTTAAAACAACACATTGAAATTTATTTATTTTAGTACTATTTATTTATTTATTCGGGTGTTTTTGGATATTCAATATTTTTTTGTTTTTGTTTCGTCTAATGTGTAGACGAACAGATCGGAAGGTTTTGCCATGCATGTAGTGGCCACATGTGTGAGTAGCACGGGTTCTCCAAATCTATTCCACACACTTGCAGCGATTGTCCTTGTTAGTGACAATCGTATTTAAGAGATCCGGAAAAATAAGGACCTCTTTTATTGGTTTAAATAACGATCATATTTTAAATTTAAACTTATTTGAAAAATTATGTTAGGATGTCAAATTAACCGTCGGAAGTTGTTGCGCGAAAAGGATTCAACAGATTAAGAGGGCCTTGGGGGGAGGGGGTATACCCAAAACCTTTGCAAGAGTGTACTCAACAACTTCTAAGTTTCTTGGCGATCGGATGAACAGTGTAGTAATGCATACAGGAAAGACTGACACCTATTCGTTTTTATTTATGTAGATTGGCGGTTATACAAAGCAAAGGTACAAACATAGAAGTCTAAACTCATTTTCGATAGTCTCAATTTTAGAACAGCTAATAGAGAATGAACCTAACACCTTCCTTTCCCTTCTTCTAAAGAAGAGATGTGAATCCTTTCACGTGTTTCAGAATTAGGCTTTGCTATATTGGTTTATTTGCTTGTTCGGTTTGCATGTTGATTATTAATTTATACATGAAACAAGCGTTTGTTGAAGTGAGATTCACAGTTTGCTAAAGCTTTCAATAAAGTCTATCCTTCGCGATATATTTATTTTGGGAAGTTTTCCCCTATTATGAAAATTCTAATTGCAACCTGTTTGTGAAATCATAGTTTTTGATTAATTTGTTTAGGTCAATAGCGTCTAAAATAAAATAGTTATTTTTTGAAGTTATTATATAGAAAGTTCTCAAATTTACAATAATAAAAAATTAGGTTCAAATCGAATTGACGAAAAAAAAAATATTGTCTTCTACAGTTTTTGGATGATCACAATATTTTGTTATGATTTATTGGTGTTCTATTTTTTTTTATTTAAATGTTGTATTCTCATTGTATGTATGTCTTTTTATCGTGTAATTGAAACTAATTATATGTACTTTTTTACTTCTCATAAGTTATGAAAGATGTTTTATTGGAAATCTGCAGATTTTGAAAGAAATTAAAAGTGGTATAACATGCATATTTCTTCTGGTCTTTTTGTTTGGTTTGTTATGGAGATGCTTTTGCATAACCCCATTACCGAAATCGAATTTCAGGTCATTCAGCTGCGAACGAACTCCGACTCTTGTATTATCAAGCATAGATCAATTTCACTGTGCTACTACAGGACCAGATTGTTTCTTTTGTTTAAAAAAAAAAAACTGCAGGGTTCAATTCTCATTGCAATATTTGGAACAAATAATTATTTCACCTAGTGTTGATTGGAACGCTATAGAGTTTATTTCGAGTTATTTATACTGACGGTAGCAAAAAAGAACAAAAAAAAACACTAAGAAAATACTGCAGTGGCAAAAAAAAAAAAAAATTGATGAAACATGGGGGGGTTTGGGTTGAAAATATTGTACAACATAGAAGGAAAACCTTCTGAAAAAAGAAATCAAATTTCCTAAGGAAAAAAAAATCGTAATGAATGTAATGTATGACCCACCCCTCATGTAAAGAAAAATAAACAAAAACTAAAAACACACGAAAAAAAAGCATGAAAAGTTACTATTCACACACGAATATAATGTATTCGTTATTTGTACTTCACAACTTCCTGTAAACTTTGTATTCAAATAATATGTTCAGTTTTCTTCATGTCTTCTGTGGTCTGCTTATCAATGATCAGTTGACCTCCCAGGGGTGGATCCAGGATTTTTTTAGGGGGAGGGGCGCAAACGCAAAATAGGTTGATCCGATAAAAAAATTTTAAGGGGGGGGGGTTAAGTAAAATAGGTTGATCCGATAAACTTGCGTTAGGAGCAAGTTTAATTAATGCAAACTTGGGTTAATTAAGTAAATTACACTATTTTAGACTACGCTAGGGGGGGCGCTCCCCTGGATCCGCCACTATGACCTCCTAACAATCCTTTCGGTTACTACTACTAATTCATGAAAAATTAGTCTGTACTTATTGTTTGGAACTTCTAAACTTTACCCAAGACTTGTTGTTAGGGGTGATAGCAGAAAATATTGCAGTGGCGAAAAAAAAAAAGAGATGAAACGTGGGGGTTGGGTTGAAAATATTTTGCAACATAGATTAATGAGTAGTTGGGAGATATGCTTCTGAGTAAGGATCGTTATAATGATCGTGGGTCAGTAAGACTTTCAGGAATGGATTTACGGCCAAAATTAGGTGTTGGGACCCAACTTGATCCTAAGATTGACTTCGTATCGACTTGATTCTAGTATCGAGCTGTTAAAAACTTAGAAGTATATTACGTATCCAAATTGGCTACTAAGAGTTAACCTTTTTTTTTTTTTTAGAGTCAATTTGAAGTTTATCTGAATCGTTTTATGCGGACGCCTTGGTTTTGACCTCATTTCTTTGCCTTCGATTTTCATTATTCAGTTTCTGTAAAATGAAAGTGCATCTCAGTTTTAGCGGAAAGTCTCAGGCCGGATTGATGAATGTAAGATTCCATTCTGGAAAGCTACATATAATACTTGCCTGAGGCCTAAAAGGATGGTTTCCGCTTGTCTTTATCCAGAGCCTACAGTATATGAACTGAAGAGGAATTCTACGGTCTATACTATGGAGGATTATCTGAAGTTTTCCCGCCGAGCTTTCTTTGTAGAGCCACGGTTCTGACTCCGATTAGAAAGTTCTGTTCGTGGTATTAGAAAGTTAAACCAATGATAAAAAAGTTAACTTTTGAACCAGGAAGGTCAATATCTCTTTAATAGTACTACTACCATTACTACTAACAACTCACCGCAGCACCAAGCCGCCTGAGGCCAGCACAGCTGCGCACGCTCCTACGCCATCCCAATCTATTTAAAGCCTCCCTTTTTACACCCGCCCACGAAGTTCCATATCCTTTAAATCTTTCTTTATTGTGTCCTCCCACCCCAGACGAGGACGACCTGATTTCCGTTTAGCCGTAGACGGTTGGCCGAAATGAACAATCTTCGGCAATCTCTTATCCTTCATCCGCACAACGTGCCCTAGCCACCTCAACCTTTCTTTCATTATAGCCCTAGAGAGCGGTAATGAACCACATTTTTCGTATAGCCTATTGTTTGAAATACGGTCAGTCAGCCAGCTGGGTACCCAGAACAATCCTTAAGCAATTTCTCTGGAAAACATCTAGCAAATCTTCATCCGCTTTTCTGAGCGCCCATGCTTCAGAGCCATATTTGACCACTGTCATCACTGTAGCTTCTAATATTCTAATCTTTGTTTGCAGACTTGTCTTCCTATTCTTCCAAACTTTTTTTTTAGCTGTGAAAAAACACCCTGAGCCTTGACTATTCTACTTTTAACATCTTCACTGCTCCCACCATCTTTACTAAATAATACTTCCAAGGTAAGTGAAGCTGCCCACCTGATCAATCTTTTCATTACCCAACGTCACCTTTCATCTTCACTTATTCCTAACCTTAGTGACTTAGTCTTTTTAACATTAATTTTTAAACCTATTCTAGCACCCTGAACTCGCAAAGCCTCTAAAACTTCATTCATTTTGCTCACACTTTTATCTAGGATGCTTAAATCATCAGCATAATCTAAGTCCAGGAGACTTTTTCCTCCCCATTTGATTCCGTGGTTTAATACTTATCAATAATTCTTGATGAGCTGAAATGACACCAGTTTTTCGTATAAGAATGCGTTCATGATGTACACCATTTTCAATATTTCAGGAGGTTGACAACTTCATTGCTGTGGTACACATTGTGTAAAAAAAATGAATAAGACTCAAAATTGCAAAAATTAGCTACTTTCGGTTCAACGCAAACATGGGCGCCCATAAGGGGGGAGCCCCCCCTGGCTCAATTTACGGTGTAATATATTTGTGTTAATTTAAAAACTTTCCACAGAATAAGTTTTTAAAGAAAAGTAAAGAGCTCTTTTAAGCCAAAAATGGGCAGAAATAAAGTCAAATAATCTTCCAAGCATAAAACTGCCACAAATCACTATCAGCAATTAAATGAAACTCAAAACGCACAGAAATTATTATAAATTGCCGAGTCAAACTCAAAACGAGCAAAAATCAATATTACTAGGGCTGACGAGCCCTATGTCTTCTCAAAACCAGAAACATAACTTAGGTTTTACTGGAAAAAAAAAAAAAAATGACCGTGGATTGTCAGTTTAATTTACCTATACTGATATTTATTCCTTAATCTAAAAAATGGGTAAAAAAAAGTAATTTTTTTACTTATTTAAGTAAAAAAAGTGAAAACATTTATACATGTTTTGTTTCGAGTAAAGCGCAAATTATGTTCTGGTCTTGAGAAGGCTTGGGGGTTATCAGCCCTGTTAATATTAATTTTTTGCTCGTTTCGAGTTTGACTCGGCTATTTATTCTAATTTCTGTTCATTTTGAGTTTCATTTACTTATTGATAGTCATTTGTGATAGTTTTACGCTTGGATGATTACTTGACTTCATTTCTGCCCATTTTTGGCTTAATGGAGCTCTTTACTTTTCTTTGAAAAGCTTGTTTTGTGGAAAAAGTTTTTTTTAGATGAATTTCTGTTCGTTTTTTTATTGAAAAAGTCATTTTCATGAAAAAAAAATAATATTTTATATCTTTTCGGTTTTTTTCTATACGAATCCATAGTTTGGCATAATTGTGGGGGTTTACATGCCCAATATTCCTAAAGACATAGTTGCTGGACCGTTCTACTATGCTGAACAAAATAGTTGTCTCAAAATTTTGACTAGATATGTTTGGGAAATAAATCGGCTTAAGAGACGGGCTGATTTCTCTCCAATCTGATTTTACTCTTAGAAATCACCCTAAAACTTTTAATTTTGAATCGAATTAGCTTCTTTAAATGTTTAAATGATATTTTTAGCTATTATAGAGTGGTGCTGCCTATGATATTGCTCATATGCCTTTTTAAAAAACCTGCATGTATACAGTTTTTTCGTTTAATTGGAACGCCCCCTAAACACTTCCTAGAAGTTTCACCTTAATGCTCTAAGCGTCATTAAGTTACAGTAACTGTAGTTGTAGTACTAAAAGCATACACATCGTGCTTTCTGGCTAGTTCAAAATCCCCCACAACTTACTCTTAAAGATCTAACTTAATAATATAAACTGTTCTCGGGATATTGCTTTGTCACTTTTTTTGAAAGTTCACATGCTCATAGTTTGTTTTGATTTAGTTCAACGCCCGCCTAAATATTTCTTATATTTGATTACTGAAGATATTGTTATATTCTCTTTGGGCTATTGGCGACAAAATGGCTGTCTCACATTTCGATCGAATGTATTTGGGGAAAAGAGGATATCAGGGAGAGGGGGGCTATTTTTGATCCATCACGCTTGACTCTTAAAATGAAACTAGAAGTATGCATTTCCAATCAAATGAGCCTCCTCTAAAGTTAACAAGACCACCTCTTTATAAAAACCTTACATCCCCCAGGGGCATAACCTAAAACCCTTATCCCCATACTTTGGGAGGTTGTGTCAATCCCAAAGGCCGTGTTATGAGATCTTTGGGCTATTTTTGAACAAATGGCTATCTTAGATTTTCTATCGGATGCATTGGGGGAAAATATAACGTGGGGGGTGGGGTATAGCTGCCTTGACTCTTAAAAATGGCTCTTCAGCTTCCAATTTCCAATCGCCCCGTCCGAAGTATATACCCCGTTTCCATCAAAACCTTAAATGTCCTCGGGGCATACCTTACGACCCTTGCCCTGAGGACCATGAGGGGGTTCTCATCCTCAAAGACATAATTCCTGGACTTTTAAACTACGTCAAGCAAAATAACTATCTCGAGATTTTGACTGGAAGTGTGTTTGGGGAAATGATGGTCGTAAGGGGGGGGGGGGGTGGTTGCCCTCCAATCACTTTTGACTATTAAAGAAGGTACTAGTCCTTTCAGTCACAAAACTGACTGAGCACTTTTTGAAGTTTCTGCGACAACAAATGGCCATCTTAAAATTTCTATCACATTCGTTTCTGGAAAATGCACCGTGTGTGTGTGTGTGGAGGGGGGAGGGTTATTTGCCTTCTGATCACTTAACTCTTAAAAAGAGCACTATAACTTCTGATTACCAATCCAATGATCCCTCTTTGAAGTTTATACAACCACCATTTCTATAAAAACCTTATATGCTCCCAGGGCGTAACTTCAACCCTTGACCTAAGGGCTGTATGGGGGGGGGGTGGAGTTATCCTCAAAGACATAATTTCTGGACCTTTCAACTGCACTGAACAAAATGGCTATCTCAAAAATTATGATTGAATGTGTTTGGGGAAATGATTGGTGTATGAGGAGGGGGCTGGATGACCTTCAATCACTTTCGACTGTTAAAAAGGCCAGTAGAACTTCTGATTACCAATCAAATGAGCCCCCTTCCTATAAAAAGCCTTATATCCCCGCAGGGAATAACTTAAAACCCTTGCTCTGAGGTTTTTTTTTTTTGGGGGGGGGGGCATTCTCAAAGTCGTAATTTCCGGACCTTAAAACTACACTGAACAAAATGGCTATCTCAGAATTTTGATTGGATGTGTTTGGGGAAGTGATTAACAAGGAAGAGGGGGAGATGGCTGCCTCCATGAGCTCTTTTGGAGTTCCTATGACATTTATTTCTATAAGAAGTGCCCTGGTAAAAAAAAATAATATATTGGGCCACATCGCTCTTTACTTAGGCAGCGCTATCGCGCTGCCCATGATATTTTGTCTTGAGATTTCAATTATACAGCACTGGAAATGCTGATTAGACCAGGTAAGCCCCCCCCCCTAAAATTCAGTCTATGGCGCCCATGAACGCAAATACGAGTTAAGTCGAAATGTAGCAGAAATAGCAGATATGTAGGCAAGAAGCACCTTGTTTATTTGTAAACTTAAAGTATTTGTCAATCCGTTTGATTAGATGCACAAAGTGGACCTTCTTCGTGGTCTCTCAAACACATCATTAACTCTGTCGAAGAAAGATGGGCATTTTTCGTATTTTCTTAAGCGGAATTACGCAAGGATTTGTCAGTCAATATAGTTGGAGGTAGAGTGAACCAGGCCCCTCAACCCTGCAAACCCAGCCAACTTTTTAGCAGAAAAGTACTTGTGAGCAGTAGTGTATGCATGTTGCATCTTGTTTAAAGCAGAATCACAAAAGAATTTTTCAATATGAATTGTTTTGAAAATTATGTTCATCGGCCTTCTCCAACTAGCCTCGCTTCTTCCATCGCTAGCTTTTTACCAGCTATATACTCATTTTGTGCATTGTTTGAAGCAGAATTACGCAAGGATTTCCAACATCCGACAACTACTAAGTAAAAAATTAGTCTAGTACAAAATGCATTGAATACGACTACTGGCTCCTCATAAGAAAAAAAGTTGTATAGTGTAAATAAATTTCAAGGAAATCAGAGTCCACAAAAACAGCTGCCCTTTTGGCGTCCCAGAGGCATGAATAATCTTCTTCTGTCCAGTACAAATACACACAGATGTCCACGGGAGTACTGCTTGTCAAGGCAGTGCAGTTGCCAACTTTAGCAATTTTAGTTACTTTACGAAGCAATCATGAGAAGACTATAACCAGAGTTGCCACTCAGCTGAAAAAAAAAAATCACGAGCAGGCCTCTGAGAGATTCGTAACCAGCGTCGATTACTTTTGCTTATAAGTTTACCTCTTATGATGATTCGCATTGCTTACGATTTCTATCTTATATAGCCTCTTTCAAAATGAAAGGATGTTTCTAACGTAATTTTGTAGGAAAACAAAAAATTAAATTTTAACCTTTTTGGGGGTACTTGTTAATTATTCGGACACACTCAAGTTCTTGATCTGAATATAAGATCTGAGAAAACTGGTTTCGTAGCCACAAAGACAAGTGAAGGGTGACAGAATGCATTGGACTTATATAATTTGGGCTGCATATTTGCACATTAGGGGAGTGGGGGTAAAGTATAGCGGGCCTGCATGCAAAATGTGTTAGCTACAATTATTCTGCATATTAAAAGTGAGAATTGTTTTCTAATTTCACACTGTCCAAATTCTTTACCACACCCCCCTGATGTGCAAATATATAGCCCAAACTATACTAGTCCAATGAAACCCAAGAAACCGGTATGAAACCAGGTTTTTATAGATCTATAATGTATTACAGGTAATCACTTGGTAAAAAAACTGTATTCCTAATTTAGTAACTGAGATAAATGAGAACTTGAACAAGGTCTAGACCTCACTCATCCATCCAATCACCTAGGACAAAACAGTATATCCAACCCGATAATCTGAAAATCAAGTCCAACATAGAGCAAAATCAGCATTCATAAGTATAAGTCATTGTCCCAAAAGCACCTTAAGTTTACCAAATTTTAATATTCCCCAGGTAATCACCACATATCAGGGCTCCTCAGATGAAAACTCATTGCCTATACAGGTTTCGGCGCTTAAATTTCATTACATTAGGCAAAATGAGCGCGCCATGCCATAAAACCATATGGCATACCCCTATGTAGTGACACCTGTGGAATATCTGTGGTGAAGCTTTCTAATTAACTCAATTTGGAATTTAGTAAAAATATTAAGACGCAAATACAAAAGCTTCGAAATGCCACTTTTTATTAAGATAAGGAACATATCCTGCCAAGTTTCTGCTTAACGGGAAATTAAGAAATTACCACTTCCTAGCTAGTGCGTTGGTTGGGTACAGGAAGGTGTGGTGGATAAAAATGTATAAAAGATACATTTTATGGGAAGGGTAGACTGATAATAATTTTATGCCGAACTGACCTCTGCGTCCGTTGATTTAGAAATACCTTGGAGTATTGTCGGATTATTGTAAGTGTCTATTATATATATTATATATATATATATATATATATATATTATATATATATAGATATATATATATATATATATATATATATATATATATATATAACGAATATATATAGTATTATATATATATATATAATATATATATCTATATATATATATATATATGTATATAATATATATATATATTGTAAGTGTCTATATATATATATATCTATAATATTATATATTATATTGTATATATATAAGCTTTCTATATTATTGACTTTCTGAGTTGTGGTCTACTTGGGACAACCAGTCCCAGTAGAACATATATATATATATATAATAAAAATTGTATCAGTATATGCTAACCGAATAAAAGTATTGTATTATAGCCAACCTCTCTACAATCTACATTTAGTCTCTCCAATATAGGCCTACCCAGCTGGTACGCCTCATTAGTCCGGTTATAGCCTAAGGCACGCTACCAAAGTTTAAATACCTTAGGGCCATAGTTTATCTCCCCTATAAAGGGAGAATAAAGGCATCTACGACAAAATCACCTAAATACCATAAAAACCACGTTACCACAACTTGTGGCATTGTGAAAAAACTGGGTCGAGGAGACTAAATAAGGTTGCAAAATAATAAAAAAATCGAAATGACCTTTTCAGAAGGGGTAAGCAAATTGACTTCACTTTTAGCGGCGCTCGATTTAGCAGAACTTCGATTAGCTGTGCTCGAACTTTGGCTCTTACAAATGGACAAAATGGAAAAAAAGCTCAATTAAGAATTGTAAAATGAAAAAAAATACAGTATCTAGTTTTTAGCAAGTAGAAGTAAGTGCATAATAATTAGTTTAGTTTTTTTAGTGTTAGCAATAAATGCAATGTAGTAGTGCCGTATATCACTAAATAATAAAGTATTTGTACCGCGAATTAAAAAAATAAAATAAAAGATAATACGTAAAGAAAAAAAAAATCTAGCTGGACTGATGAAACGTTGGTAGAAACAGAAGAATTTTAGGCATAATAGTAGCACATGGGTCCTGATTTAGCCTTACTACAAGTACAGGCTGTAGACTTATTGTTCAAGGATAACACTGCTACAATTTAGCAAAGGAAGCACATAAATTGTGGTCCGAACAATTATAGGTTAGAAACTGCCATTTCCGAGTGTTTTAGGAGTAGAGATGCTTTGAAAATATGGCATTTTACGACGTAGTAAGCATTAGAATTATCTTTGTTATAGCTAACCCGAACGCTAGGTTAGTTGTGTAACATCACAAGCAAAGGGAAGGAAAAGATATATAAATTTGTAATTCAAGCATTTGAGGAAAGGGACGGAAAAAGGAAAAAGAGAGAAGTAACCTTATAAGTAAGAAAACAAATGTGGAAGCTCAGCAAAAATCGCTGAAGGAAGCGAAAAAAAAAAGAATTGTTACCCAGCTGTGATGGGAAGTCTGCATAAGGTAAGAAATTCGGTGAAAGAAACCGTTAATCACAGAAAATGGAGGAGGCATGGGGATAGGTCTTAAAAGGGTCTCCTTTCCCTACACAGAAGACTTTTATTTGAATAATGGTGTTACAAAAACTTCAAATTCTAAATTAGCCGCGCAAAATGCGTCAGAAGAAAGTTCAAATTTGAATTTTAAACCATGGCTGCTTTCGAGCCATGTATATGTAAAACAGGCCAGTGTTTGAAAACTGTTATGCTTGTTTACATAGAATATAAGCCCACATTAGGACAAACAGAGAAGGCAATGCATCCTTTTGGGATAGCTAATATTGATAATTCTGGTTCACTCTTACGGTTACTCAATGACGAATCATCCTTAAGTGTAGTCTAATTATAAATCAGTACAGTTTAGTCGAATATCAGATATAGTGTATATCAGATAAATACGGTCTGATAGTATAAATCAAATGGAGGAAGCCAATAGTCCTTACATACCAATTAGTCTACAAATAAATTGTGTCTAGGAAGCAAATAGAAACTTTATCACGGGAACAATTACACAGTGGCGTTACAGTTAAAGAAATTAATAGTTGCCTCGTAACTTTTAATGGGTGTAGTGGAACTAATTGAATTATACATTCTTAGAATCAAAATTAAAAGGCGATTCTTTTGATATGTATATTTAAAAAAGAAATTTTGGTGGTTTTTGTTGAAAAAAAACGAAGGAGGGTAGACTACGGAAACAGGTCAGTGGAAGCTAGTAAATTGGGAGGAGCTCAATCACTGTTGGTCTCTCGTTGTTAAGTACATGCAATGCATCTACTGACCTTTGACTTCTGAGGTAGCATCCCCAGTCGAATTTGAATTTTTTTTGACGGGAGTTAAAAATAATTATAATGGGTGGGGCAGCAAGAGTTTACATTAAGTACACTACATGTATAAGCTAGCTGTAATCTTATTATAATTAGTTATAGTCTAATATAATAATTTTTTTTATTAGTTACAAAAGGTAAAAGAAAAAAAAAGATAATAATTAAGCGCTATAAAGATTAAAGCAAAGCTTAGAATAAGCTTAGAAAGCCAAAAAAAGTGCCAGGTAAAAGAAACGAAAAGCAATATAAAAATAAATTATAACCTAAAAACTTACCAGGAGGTAAAAGCCAACGACAAAATCCATTAGAAATAAGTAAAAAAAAATAAACCTCATCGTCACAGGTAAACCACAGTAGTTCAAGGCAATAATTTTAACTCTAGCGATGTATTGGATCTGAGAAAACGAACTGGCACAGGAGATCCCTAGTTTAAACAATTGGTTTTCACCTGTGCCAACCCAAACACCCAAATCCCAATCCGTTGAACCCTAACACAAACTAAACGTATCCACTTTTTCTTTGAAAATAAAATATAACATTACACAACGAAAAAACTTGCAGTAATGAACAGAAATTCATTCATACAATTTCCCCAGATTTAAGCTTATCAATAAATCACAGATAGTGAGAATCGCATTCAAAGTTATATAGCCTTGCAAAGGGAATTGTTGTCTCTCTTTGGCAAATAAATTAAGATCGTAATTAAAAACAAAAATAAAATCTGCAACCAGTATGTCGCAAAAATTGCATTTTTATGAAGAAATGAGAACTAGCAAATGCGGGGCAAAACTTGATTAAAAGTGTTCTAAAAATCAGCTGAAAAATACAGTACTTTTCCAAAACAAACACTTTCGGACGGAGAAATTTAAATTATTTCAAAAAAAAGGTTACGAAATTAGACACCCCCCCCCCTTAAAAAGATAAGGAGATAATGAATTTGACCATAGAATGGCAATCAGCATAAAAACTTGTAAAAGTTATTGGATAAAATATAGATAGAATAATATGAATAAAAATATAAATATAGGCTTAGAAGAGACCTATAATACTGAAAAAGCTGAAAAAGACTTGAAAAAAAAACCCTTAGGCTTCATTGAAGAAAATAATCAAAAAAGAAGGAAAAAAGGTTACAAGTTGAAAATATAGCTAGACAAAAATTGAAGGAAAAGAAAATCAACGGAGTCAGTTAAACTCTGTTATACGTGCATATTGAACTGACCGAACGAAACTAGTACGAAATAACTGTACTAAATAAATACAAAATAAGTAGCATAAATGCTACGGAGCCACCGTGACAGTGGTTAAACTCTGGCCGAGATTAATAGAAATATTGGAGATATACTCCCAAGTAGACAGGAAAAATTATGCTCTCTTACGTGGGAGTCGTTTTTTTGGAAAAATGACTAGCATGGCATAAACAATTTAAAAAAAGACGCATTAGTAGCCTAAAGGACCTAAATTGAAGTTGAAACTTAAGACAAGACCACTAAAAGTTGGGAAGTTAAAGTGAAAATAGTCATTATCACTGTATGTCAAAAAAATAAATTACTATATGCCATGAAGGCAAGGTGTATTTTCTGCAGAAGGGCCACTTTGTTTGAGAAAAGAATAGCCCAAGAGAAAACTTTAGCCACAAATCAAAAAAAGTGTGGCAATACTATAAATAATTAATTATTGTGTGTGCAGGTTCCTAATAGTCCTTTTAGCTGTAGCCGATGTCAAGAGGACCTAGAAACGTTGTAAGGAGCTACCAGAAGGCAGCCCTGGTAAGCAAACCTTCAGAGTACAGGCACGAGTCAATTGATAAGGGCATAACAGGTATAAGGTGAACAGCTAAATTTTTAGCTTATCAGATCTAAGCTGCAAATGGAGCCTTGTCCCAAAAGGACATTAAAGCTGGGAAAAAAAGAGATTACTAACAAATACATTTTATTTGTAACTGTCTCTCAATCACCTGAAAATTCGAAAAGAATTAAAAAGCTCAAAAGTTTGAATAAACAAACAGGCATATAGTAAGCTAAAACAGTTAAGGACACAAGTTGATTCGAAATAGAACCAAAGTTGTAAAACAAAGATAAGAAAAAGAAGCGAAAAATAAATGTATATAGTCGTATATGGAAAATGTATATAGTAATAACAAATGTTATTGAAAAATATATACAGTTATAAAGGTATTTTGAAAACCTTTAATAAATGCGAAATTGTTATCGTAAAAAAAATTGTAAATATAGAAATGTAAATAGCAAAGTCATGTTATATGAACTATAGCCAAGCCCTTATATAGAGGCTATCACGGTTCTCAGTTATAGTGTATAAATCTATTTGTTGGAGTTGAATTTTTTTTGTAAACATTTTAATTGCAGTTAAGACTTATCAGATAAAAGTGTTGATGGACTTATTTAAAAGTTGTACAAAGAACAAATATTGCAGTGATTAAATAAATTGTTAGGGTACATAATTATTATTTGTTTTTAACCATTAAGTTATGTATCAACATAACTTCTATTAATATATATATATAACTTAAACTATCCATGTAAATATAGTGAATTAATATGTTGAGTATTTTTTTTTATTTTGCTTTTTGTATCATTCAAGGAGTATTCTACATTAATAATTTATAAGCAATTAACAAAACACTAATTGGAATTAATTCCAATGCTATTCTATACCGTGTTTTATTTTCTTAAATGCTTTAAGTTTTAACCAGTTGTTAAGTATCCTATCTACTTTTGCGACTTAAAAAATACTTGTGTAAGTTAGTACACAATGCTTGTGTATATACTATGTTTTTATTTACTTTAAGTTTTAACTAGTGATTTAATGTTATATATAAATGTTTGACTTCGAGTCAACGTATAAATATTTTTATTATGAAATAATCCCTTAAGTATTAAGTTTGAAAAGGATGATCAAGCAAGAAACATAATGTTTCTATTTCAGCGGCATATTATGTTTAGAGTAAAAAGAGGAGGAAAGTAAAAAAGTAATTAACTTTCGTTTAAAAAGAAAAAAAAAGAATGCAGTGATATATACAAAATTGAGTGTTTCTTTTTACTTTATATGTAACAATATATGCTTTATGTGTATTCTAATGAGAATATTTATTTTAGATACAGCCTTAGTTTTTTTTTTGGAAATTAAATTTTTTGTGACATCCTTTCGGATCCATTTCTCAATCATTTTTTTGGCGCATTTTTGGAAAGTAGCAAATTTCAAACCCAGTTCAATTATATCCTGATAATAACAACACATACCATCAGAAACCAAACCATAAATGGTCAACTGATATTTTGGAAACTGTGTGCAGTATTACAGAACATTGCTACCAGTTCATCATAAAGTGAGATAAAATCAGAACTTAAATTAGGCCTAGAAAATATCAAAGAATGTGCTACGTAGCCTAAATGGCTTATATTATTGAAAGAATGTGAAAATGCTTTGTGCTGTAAAAATATGTGAAAATTTTAAAAAACCAAAAATTGTTATGTGTAATCTATCCAAGGCACTTCTAAACCCGAAAAATAAACGGTATATCAACCACATCACCCAGATAAGTTAAATTATTAATGGGAATTAAATTTAAACTCAAATAATTTATAAACGTTTTGAATATAACTTTAAATCTAATTTAAGCAGAAACCACTAATATAATGCTTAAGCCAATGGGGATCAAGATAAAACAGAAGATGCATATGAAATGGGGTAAAAAGAGAATTTTCCAGTTTTGAGACAGAGAAAAAGAGAAACAAGGATAAATTTCAAACTGATATCCTTGGACAAAAAAGGACATGGCATATATTTGACCATAAACATGACCCTAAGGAAACCCATTGAGGGTATATGCACATAATGACCCATAGATGGCAGCATAATAGATGTGTACAAAATTGTTTTAAAATTAAAATATTGAGACATGGGACAATTCTTATTTAAATAGGGAGTATTGTGGTGAAGCTTTCTAATTAAGTCAATTTGGAATTTATTAAAAATATTAAGACGTAAATACAAAAGTTTCGAAATACCACTTTTTATTTAAGATAAGGAACATATCCTGCCATGTTTCTGCTTAACGGGAAATTGAGAAATTACCACTTCCTAGCTAGTACTTCGGTAGGGTACAGGAAGGTGTGGTTGATAAAAATGTATAAAAGATACATTTTATGGGAAGGGTAGACTGATGCTAATTTTATGCCGGACTGACCTCTGGTCCGTTGATTTAGAAATACCTTGGAGTATTGTCGGATTATTGCAAGTGTCTAAGTATCTTATTATATATTATTGTAGCTTTTTGAGACTTGTGGTCTACTTGGGACAACCAGTCCAAGTATAATAGAATATATATATATATATATATATATATATATATATATATTATATATATATATATATATATATATATATATATATATGATATATATATATATATATATATATATATATATAATATATATATATATATATATATATATATATATATATATATATATATATATATATATATATATATATATATATATATATATAATATATATATATATATCTATATATAATATATATATATATATATATATATATATATATATATATAATACCATATATATACATATATAATATATATATATATATATATATATATATATATATGTATATATATGTATATATATATATATATATTGTATCATATATATATATCATATATGCTAACCGAATATGCTATTGTATTGTATTATAGCCAACCTCTCTACAATCTACATTTAGTCTCTCAAATATACCCAGCTGGTACGCCTCATTAGTCCGGTCATAGCCTAAGGCACGCTACCAAAGTTTAAATACCTTAGGGCCATAGTTTATCTCCCCTATAAAGGGAGAATAAAGGCATCTACGACAACATCACCTAAATACCATAAAAACCGCGTTACCACATATCTATAAACAAAACAATACCCAAAAATATAAAAATATACCCAAAAAAATTTCCAAGCTTCCTCAACCATCACTCACCTATATGTAACTTCGCTCATATGGAGTATGGTCATTGTGTAGTACGGTCATACTACCATGTCTAGCCAGTACTTTATGCAGGAAATTTGTATAGGTTAATTTTTATCCCTCCTGTCACTAGTTTTTTGTTGTTAGAAAACACAAGAAAAATCCTTTTTGACAGAAAACGATAAAATTGGAATTCCAAATATCTGGTATTTGTCTGTTATCTTTTTTAGAAACCACTTTAATCATAGGCTACTGCGCTGCCTAAGTAAAGAGCGATATGGGCAAAATGTGTAATTATTTTTTTAGACCGTGGCACTTCATATAGAAGAAGTTGTCACAGAAAATTCAAAAGGGGCTGATTCGATCGGAAATTGAAAGGCCTAGTGTCCTTTTTAATAGTCGTAGGTGACTGGAGGGCAACAAGCCCCCCTTCCTCCACCCACGCCCGTCATTAGCCCAAACACATCCAATAAAAATTTTAAGATAGCCATTTTGTTCTGTGTAGTTGAAAGACCCGGAAATTAAGTCTGAGGATGACACCCCCCCCCACAGCCCTCAGGGAAAGGGCTGTAAGTCATGCCCTGGTAGAATATAAGGTTTTTATAGAAATGGGGTTCGTATAAACTTCGGGGGGGGGGGGGGGGGCTTATTCGACTGGTAATCAGAAATTCTGGTGCCTTTCTTAAGATTCAAAGTGTTCAGAGGGCAGCTAACCCCTTTTTTGGTTTTAGACCGGGGTACTTCGCACAGAAGGGGTTTTGTCGTAGAAAATTCGATTGTAAATTGCAACGTCTAGTATCCTTGTTAATAGTCGAAAGGGATTGGAAAGCAACCAGCCCCCCCCCCCCCTACGCCCATCATAGTCTCCAAATAGATCATTTTGTCTCCAAATAGATCCATTCAAAATTTTGAGATAACCATTTTGTTCAGCGTAGTTGAAATCTCGAATAATTATGTCTTTAAATGACATCCCCGCCCCACATCCCTTAGGGCAAGGGTTGTAAATTATGCCCGGAAGCATATAAGTTTTTATGGAAAGGGTGGTCATATAAACTTTGAAGGGGGATCATTGGATTGGAAATCAGAAATCATAGTGCCCTTTTTAAGATTCAAAGTGATCGGGGGGCAGCTAGCCCCCTCCCCCTCTTACGGCCTGTTTCCCCGAGTGCACCCGATAGAAATTTCAAGATAGCCATTTGTTCTAAAACAGTCCAAAGATTACATAACGCGGCCTTTGGGGTTGACACAATCCCCCAGAGTTTAGGGGCAAGGGTTGTAAGTTATGCCCCAGGGGCATATAAGCTTTATATGGAAGGAGTGGTTGTGTGAGGTTTAGAGGGGGCTCATTTGATTGGAAACTTAAAGTTCTAGCTCCCCTTTAAGAGTCAAATGTGATGGATGCCAGGGAGCCTCCATCCCCTTCTGACACCCTCATATAACAATGCCTTTTCCCCAAATAAGTTTTTCAAAAAAGAGTAAAGAGCTTCATTAAGCCAAATATGAGCAGAAATAAAGTCAAATAATCTTCCAAGCGTAAAAATACCACAAATCACTATCAATAAATAAATGAAACTCAAAACAAACAGAAATTACAACAAATAGCTGAGTCAAACTCAAAACGAGCAAAAATTAAATTGAGTAGGGCTGATAACCCCCATGCCTTCTCAAGACCAGAACATAATCTGCACTTTCTTGAAAACAAAAAAAAATTTAAATGTTTTCACTTTCACATATACTGATATTTATTCCTTAAAGTTTTAATAATCTTATATTTATTAAATTAAAAAAGTGAAAACGTTTCAAAAACTTGTTTTATGGCAAACGTTTTTAAATTAATTTTTGTTCGTTTTTTATTGACACAGTTTTTTTTCATGGCAATTTTTTTATATCTTTTGGATTTTTTTCTATAAGAATCCATAGTTTAGCTTTCTATTTGAATGTTGGAGAAAATTTTTCAACAATTTTTAATCCTGACACAATAAGTATTTTTTAATTTAATTTTATACCTCCTCAAGTTGACCTGAAAAATAAAACTTAATATCATTCCCAAAAGATTTTATCTATGCTCTTTGACAACCTGGATAAATTTACAATCTTTTTTTTTTAATTTAAATTTTAAAAGCAGAAGTAGTAATAGTAATAGCCCTGAAAGTTTCAACTTAATACCCCCGGTCGTTCTCAATATATTGCTGAGGTAGCTTATTGGCAACCATAAACATAATGTTTTTTGGTTTACTTTTAAAGCAACATTTATTTTTAAAGCATTAATAGCCAATTCCATAATTGTGGGGGGTTGACATGCCTAAAATCCCTAAAGACATGGTTGCTGGGCCGTTCTATTATGCTGAACAAAATGGCTGTCTCAAAATTTTGACTGGATGTGTTTGGAAAGCGAATGGGCTTGAGCTGCCCTCCAATCTCTTTTTACTCTTAAAAATGGCATTAGAACTTTCAATTTTGAATCAGATTTGCACTTTACAAGTTGCAATGACATTTCTCGTAAATACAGGGTGGTGCTGCCCATGATATTGCTTCTATGCTCCTTTGAAAACCTGCATGCATAGAGTTTTTTCTTTTACTTGAAACTTCCCCAAACGTTTCCTAAAAATTTCACCTTTTTACTCTTAACGTCATTAGTTACAGTACTGTAATGGTAGCATTAAAAGTATACACATAGTGCCTTCTGGCTATTTCAAAATACACCACAACTTACCCGTAAAGGTCTAACTTCATAAGTTGTTCTTGAGATATAGCTTTGTCACCTTTTGAAAGTCCATATGCTCATAGCTTGTTTTGATTTAGTTCAAAATCTGTCTAAATATTCCTTAAAAGCTTCATCTTCATGCCCTTATCTTGCGTAGTAGCAATAGTTGTAGCAGTATTAGTAATAGTATGCACATAGCACCTTTGGTTTCTTCAACATCCCCTTCAACACGCGCTGAAAATTTCAGCTTAATACCATTAACCGTTCCTGAAGCATATCTGATACGTCCCGCTTGACAACTTGTGTGGATATAGATATGTTTCAATTTAGATCCATATAGTTTCTATATATCCCAAATTTTTCGCCTTAATACCCTTAGTTTTTATAGCATTAATAGTAGTAGTAGCCTAAGCTTTAGTGGTATTAGTAGTAATAATAGTAAAAGTAGTAGTAGAAGTAGTAGCATTAAGATGCAAATATTTTCTTTTGGTCAGTTCAACATCCCTCACAACACTATTAAGTGCTAATAATTGTTGTCAACTTATTGTTTTTCCGTTTTCCTTGTTTCTTTGTGGTGTTTAGTATTTTGCTTGTGATTTTCAGTTTTTGATATTTTATGCTATATTTTGTAGATTAGATAGTGAAATACTCTGTACGGGTTTAATCATTGAATAAAATCATTCATCCCTCACAACAATCCATTTTAGTTTCAACTTCACACACTAAACTGTTCCTAAGACATTGCTTTTAAACCCTTTTGACAACCTGCATACAGCCGTCGTGTTGTGATTCAGTTCACCTTCCCCCTCAAAATTCCTTGAGAAATTCACATGTAAAACTACCATAAATCTGTCAAATCACCATCGATTAATAAAAGAAACTCAAAACGAACAGAAATTACAGAAAATAGCCGAATCAACCTCAAAACGAGTAGAAATTAACATGAGTAGGGCTGATAACTCCCATGCCTTCTCAAGACTAGAACATGGTTTGCTCTTTACTGAAAAAACAGACAAACAAATGACCGTGGATTTTCAGTTTAATTGACACATACTGATAGTTATTCCTTAAAGTTTTGACAATTTTTAATTTATGAAAGTAAAAAAAAGTGAAGACATCTAAAACGTATTTTGTTTTCAGTAAAGTGGAAATTATGTTCTGGTCTTGAGAAGGCATGGGGCTTATTAGCCCTACTCATATTAATTTCTGCTCGTTTCGAGTTTAACTCGGCTTTTACTGTAATTTCTGTTCGTTTTGAGCTTCATTTATTAATTGATGGTGATTTGTAGTAGTTTTATGCTTGGAATATTATTTGAATTTATTTCTGTTTATTTTTGGCTTAATGGAACTCTTTACTTTTCTTTGAAAAACTTGTTTTGTGGAAACATTTTTTTTAATTAATTTATGTTCGTTTTTTACTGACATTAAATAAAATAAAAAAGTTTTTTCAACTGAAAGTAAGCAGCGACATTAAAACTTAAAACGAACAGAAACTATTATGTATATGAAAGGGGCTGTCCCTTCCTCAACGCCTCGCTCTTTACGCTTCAGTCTTTTTTATTGTTTTAATAAATGGAGTTGTGAGAAAGAGTCAAACTTTGAATCTTAAAACGGGCACTGGAACTTCTGATTTCCAATCCAATGAGCCCCCTCCAAAGTTTATACCACCGACCTTTCCATTAAAACCTGATATGCCCTTGGAGCATGACTTATAATCCTTGCTCTGAGGGCTGTGAGGAGGGGGGGGTGTCCATCCTCAAAGACAATAATCTACAGACCTTTCAACTACGCTGAACAAAATAGCTATCTCAAAATTTTGATTAGATGTGTTTAGAGAAATGATGGCCGTGTGGTGGGGGGAGGGGGGCTTTTCACCCTCCAATCACTTTTAACTATTAAAAGGGGCACTAACCCTTTCAGTTTCCAATCGAATGACCCCTGTTTGAAGTTTCTACGACAGAAAATGGCCATCTCAAAATTTCTATCGAATGCATTCAGGGAAAATACGACGTGGGGGGGGGGGGGGTGATGGCTGTCCTCCAATCACTTTGACTCTTAAAAATGGTACTAGAACTTCTGATTTACAATCCAATGTGCCCCCTCCGAAGTTTCTACTACCACCCTTTCTAAAAAAAACTTATATGCCCTCAGGGCATGACTTACAACCCTTGCGCTGAGGGCTGTGGATGGGGGGTTGTCATCCTCAAAGACATAATTTCCAGACATATCAACTACGCTGAACAAAATGGCTATCTCAAAATTTTGACTGGATGTGTTTTGGGAAACGAGGGACGGGGGGGGGAGGGATTTGTTGCCCTCCATTCACATTTGGCTATTAAAAAGGGCGATCCCTCCGATCACTTTGACTCTTAAAATGGTACTAGAAACTTCTGAATTACAATCCAATGAGTCCCCTCCGAAGTTTCTACGACCACCCATTTAAAAAAAACCTTATATGCCCTCAGGGCATAACTTACAACCTTTGCGCTAAGGGCTGTGGATGGGGGCGTTGTCATCCTCAAAGACGTAATTTCCAGACCTATCAACTACGCTGAACAAAATAGCTATCTCAAAATTTGATTGGATGTGTTTTTTGGGAATTGAGGGGCGTAGGAGGGGGGGGGGGGCTTGTTTTGCTCCAATCCCTGTTGACTATTAAAAAGGGTACTAGCTCATGCAATTTCCAATCGAATGAGCCCTTTTCGAAGTTTATACGACAACAAATGGCCATATCAAAATTTCTATCGAATACATTTCGGGAAAACACGACGTTTGGGGGGGGGGATCTGCCCTGAAATCAGTTTTACTCTTAACAAGGGGAATAAAGCTTCTGATTACCATCCAATAAGACCCCTTAGAAGCTTATACGACCACCCTTTCGATAAAAATCTTATATGCCCCTAGGGCATAACTTACAACTCTTGCCCTGAGGGCTAAGGGAGGGGGGGTGTCATCCTCAAGGACAGTTTCCGGACCTTTCTACTACGCTGATTAAAATGGTTATCTCGAATTTTGATCGGATGTGTTTGGGAAAATGATGGGCTTGGGAAGAGGGTTGGTTTCCCTCCAATCACTTTCGACTATTAAAAAGGGCACAAGCCCCTTAAATTTCCAGTCGAATGAGCTCTTCTCTAAGTTTCAAGGGCAACTTCTATGCAAAGTGCCCTGGTCTAAAAAATAATAAAAATAAACAAATAATACTTGTGCCTACTACTATGACAACTATGCCTAAGGGTATGAAGGTGAAATTTTCACGAATTTTTATGGGGGGGGGGGGGAGGTAAAATTAATCACAACACGCCGTCTGTATGCAGGTTGTCAAAAAGGCGTAACAACAATATCTTAGGAGCGGTTTAGTGTGTGAAGTTGAAACTAACAGGGCTTGTTGTGGGGGATGTGAGCTAACAAAAGAAAACATTTGCATCCTATTGCTGCCGCTTCTACTCATACTACTGCCATTAAAACTAAGGCTACTGCTATTAATTCTACTGCTACTACTACTACTGCTACTAAAACTAAGGGTAATAAGGCAAAAATTGTGGAAATATTGAAACTATATGGAACTAAATCGGACCTATGCCCACATAGGTTGTTATGAGGGCGTATCAGAAATGTTTCAGGAATGGTTCATGGTGTTGAGTTTATATTTTCAACGCCTGTTGAAAGAGATGTTGAAGAAACCAAAGGTGCTATGCGCACACTGCTACTAGTGGTATTACAACTACTGCTACTACATAAGCTAAGAGTATTAAGGTGAAGCTTTTAAGGAATATTTAGGGGGATCTTGAACTAAATAAAAAGTTCATAGTGTCATTTTCAAGAGTCAAAAGACATTGGAGGGCAAGCAACCCTCCTCCCAAGCCCATTCATTTTCAAAACACAACCAGTCAAAACTTTTAGACAGTCATTTTGTTCAGCATAGTAGAACGGCCAGTAACTATATCTCTAGGGATGTTGCGTATGTCAACCACCCACAATTATCTAATCGGCCAATTATGCTTTAAAACTAAATCAAAAGGCACTGTGTGTATGGTTACTAATAAGACACCTCAGCACGAGAACAACTGGAGGTATTAAGTTGAAACTTTCGGGCTACTATTACTACTTCTGCTCTTACAATTTAAATAAGTCAAAAGAATGTAAAGAGACGACTAAATACAAGTCGTCAAAGAGCACAGAAAGAATTTTCGGGGAACGGTATTATCTTTCATTTTTCACGTCAACTTGAGGAGGTATAAAATTAAACTGAACAATACTGATTGAGTACTATTCATACGCATTCATATGCAGAACATAATTTGCACTTTACTGAAAAAAAAAATGATCATGGATTGTCAGTACAATGTACACATAGTGATATTTATTCCATAAGTTTCAATATTTTTTTTTATTTATTAAAATCAAAAAAGTAAAAACATTTAAAATGTATTTAAGTTTTCAGGAAAGTGCGGAGTATGTTCTGGTCTTTAGAAGGCATGGGGGTTGCCAGCACTGCTCATGTTAATTTTTGCTCGTTTTGAGTTTGACTCGGTTATTTATTGTAATTTCTGTTCGTTTTGAGTTTCATTTATTGATGGTGATTTGTGGTAGTTTTATGCTTGGAAGATTATTTGACTTTATTTCTGCTCATTTTTGGTTTAATGGACCTCTTTACTTTTCTTTGAAAAACCTGTCTTGAGGAAAAAGCTTTTTAAATTGATTCTAGTATGGACTTGGCCAAATTAGCTAAACTTAGAAGCCAATCACATTTCTAAATTGGCCAGTAGTAGGGAACTAGTTTTTACAAGCCAATTTAAATTTTCTCTGTATTGTGTTGGGCTTGGAATACCTTGGATTTGTCCCCTTTTTTTCGTAGGCCACCGATTTTCATTTACTATGTGGAAATATTTTAAGTCTAGCTTTTGTAGTTTCTATGGAAAGTTCAGACCTCAGGCCGCAATCATGGATATGAGGTATATTTTGGAAAGCTAAATGTAAAGCTGTATAAAAGTATTTTATCTCTAATTCACTGTATAGCTATGTAAAAGGATAGTTTTCGCTTGAGAAAGTAAGACCAAGGCAAGAAAATAAACTTTTAAACCAGAATAGATAAGATCTTCTCAATATTTATTAATAATCCCTGAAGAGCTGATGTATATTACGCCTGTTTTTCATACGAAAATGCATTCAGGATGTGTACCATTTTCAATATTTCAAGAGGTCACAGTATTCCCCCACCCAATTGACGCCACTAGCACTTAGTCATTTCTCGCTGCCAGCTTCTTAGCAGAAATGCAAGCAGGAAAAAACTTGTTTGATTTGAAAACAGACAGTGATTTTCAATTGGTATATTTAGATGTGTGGATACAATTCTTGTGGTCCCTCAAACTCGTCGCCAACTCTTTTTTCAAAAAGATAGACATATTCCATCTTGTTTGAAATAGGATCGCATACGGATGGTTCAGTCTGTCTGTGTTATTGGAGGCATAGTGGACCAGATCGCTCCAACCCGCCCCACCCTATCCCACATTTCTTCTACCGACAACTTGTTAGCAGTCATGCATGCATGTTGCACCTTTTGTAATCTATGATTAGGTAGGGATCTGTAATATTTTATTATTGGGGGGGGGGGGGGTTGGGTTGTATAATTTGGGCCTATGGACCCTCGGAAAGACAGCAAACATTTTGTCAGAGAGATTGACATAGTGCATCTCATTGGAGCAGAATCACGCAAAGAATTTGAATATGTGTTAAAGGAGGCATAAATTGGGCCCTCCAAAAGCGCAGCCAACGTTTGGCAGAAAGTTTGGCATGTTTCATCTTGTTTGAACCGGAATCCTCCATGGTTTTTCAATCTGTGCGATTGGAGGACTAAAGTGAGCCAGTGGCCCCTCCGACCCCAACCCCCCAAAGCGTTTCATTCTGCATTTTTTTTTAGTCATAAACTGCTCCTATGGCCCCTCCGATGACCAGTCAACTTTTTATCAATAAGGTAGGTAGTTTTTTTTTTTCCCGATTGGCTTGAAAACTTATGAGGAAAGTACCTTAAATCTACAGTAGATGTGAATTGTGATTCAGAGATGTACAATCCTTCAATGACCTTTACAGAAAAGTGCTCAGATCTGCTTTGATCTTTTCGGTCGAATGTCTTGGCGCATGGGGAAGGATGACTGAGTCGACAGATTTTCAAAGATATATAAAAAACCTACCTCCCGCGCGGTCGGGGTTTAATAAGCGCTTATTTCACTTGAATTTTGATATGCATGTAGCTATAGTCAGGGAGCCTTTCCCCTCCCTTTTTAGGGTGCTAGCTCTAACGGTCCTGATGCCAACAGGCTTCCAAGTTTCAAAAACCGTGAATTCTACGAACAATGAAACTTTCAAGCCCTCGAATGCCTGGATTTTAAGGGTAAAAAAATCAAATTTTTTTTTAGCGAACTCTCTCGGACAGACGGTACCGGCTTACTTGACCAAGGCAAGCAACTATTGAAATGACCGATAACATGCGAAGCAATAAAAACCTTTAAGTCCCAACTTTTTTTCTACCGAATCAACGGCATTGTGGAAGGCTCAGAGATTAGAACTCCTGAGGACGACGCTTCTTTCTCCTTTTTCAACTCCGGGTCCCTTGATTGATCTGCGTATGGTGGAGTGGGCATCATTGTAAGCCCCCTATCAGCGAAGTCACTTCTATAGTGGGAACCTATCTCACATAGAGTAGCAAGAGCGCGATTCAAAGGCCACCTATTCAACATATCAGTTATTGTAGTTTATGCTCCAACCAGAGACGCACCGGAGAGCGAAGCAGATCTTTTTTTTTTTTTTTTTACCAAGTTCTAACTTGTACGCTTAAGAAAGTCTCAAAACGAGACCTCATCTTTATTGGAGGCGACTTTAAGGCCAGAATCGGGGGAAAAGTATCCAATGATGAGTCTGCCATTGGCCACTTCGGTCTTGGAGCTAGATGTAGCAGGGGATCAAGACTTCTTCACTTTGCCATGACGAATGATTTGGTGATTACCAATACCTTATTCAAACACAAGCCCAGCCACAGAGCCACATGGCATTCAAGAGATGGTAGAGCAAAAAAGCCAGATTGATTACTTCCTCATGTCCCGCCGTTGGAAATCAATGGCTACGAATAGTGGATCGTACATTGGAGCAGATACTGGCTCGAAAAATGGGTCGGATCATCTTCTAGTCAAGTTAGATCTAAAGTTACGACTTGCAGCACGCCCCAAGAGGAAACCTCCACGAAGATTTGATACCAATCGCTTCGATGATCCTTATATACGACAGGCATTCTGCTTAGAGTTGTCTAACCGCTTTGAAGCTCTCCAAGTGCAAGCGAACGACGAGCAAACTCAAAGTTTGGATGAAGAGTGGTTGACCATACGCAATACAATCCACGAGGCTGCGGAAGCTACGATAGGATACCGCAAAAGACTATCCAAAAAGTGGATGTCAACACGCACAATTCAGTTGGCTGAGCAAAAGCAACACATATCGGAAAAGAAAATCGGAATTGTTCAAACACTTGAGAAGAGAATGCCACCAGTCGGCTAAGAAATGATAAGAACCAATACTGGGAGAAAATCGCTGAAGATATGGAAGCCGCTGCCTCTAGACCGGACACCAGGAAGATGTATCAGCTCTTAAAATCAATCAGATTTTAAGAGTTAATCACATAAGCCTATTAGTATATCTGTTGAAGATGAAAACGGCAAGTTACTCCCGAATAACCGAAATTATTTATCGCTGGAAGGAGCACTTTGACAAACTACTTAACCAGCACCAACTCTCCACACCAATAGATGATAATCAGCGCTGCCATAATCCAAGTCGTAGCTCTGATGACCTGCAGGAACCAAACTCTCCCAGCAGTATTTGCAATGACGTGAATGTGGCTCCCCCCACGTTAAAGTAAGTCCAACAAGCAATCAATTGCGTAAAAAGCAATAAAGCCCCTGGTCCTGATGCCATTCCGGCTGAACTTTACAAGTATGGAGGGACAGCACTTGTCAGCAGGATTCATAAACTAACTTGTCGTATATGGGAAGAAGAGATGGTTCCACAGGATTGCGGAGACTCTATCATCCTTCCAGTCTTCAAAAAAAGGGCTAAAGACAAAATGCAGCAATTATCACGGGATTTTTCTCATATGCATTGCTGCAAAAATATTTGCCATAGTGCTACATAATCGTTTTCGTATCCAGCACAACGCAAAGAAAGGCCCAATCAAGCAAGATTCGCCCAGGCATGGGAACAATTGACCAACTAATCGTTTTAAGACAAACCCTTGAACACAGGGCAAAACACAAGAAACCAACAGTGTCTCTATTCACAGATTTTATTACAGCTTTTGATTCGGTTCTACGGGATGGAATCTGGAAGGCCCATGACAGAGGATGGAGTACCAGGCAAGATAGCCAGACTTATCCAAGCATACTACCAGCATACACGAGCCCAAATTCAGATCGGTGGAGAACTCTCCTCGATGTTCCAAATTGATTTTGGTGTCCGACAGGGATGTACATTGTCTCCCGTCTTATCTAATTTCGTGATCGACTGGATTATGACCAGAGCAATGACGACTTTTTCAGGCGTTGAAGTAAGTCCCAATTTTGTGATCACCGATCTGGACTACGCCGACGATATTTGCTTGTTAGCTGAATCTCGTCCAGAAGCCCAATCTATGCTATCGAAGGTGGCTGAAGAATCTTCTCTGGTCGGCCTGAAAATAAGCTCCCTGAAGACAAAAGTCATGGCGTCCGGTATATATCATCTCAAGACCCCCCAATTTTACTAGAACAGTCGCCCATAGACGAGATACATGAATTTAAGTACCTAGACTCTCTGGTAAACCCAATAGAAGGATGCACATCAGAAATACAGTCAAGAATGGCTTCAGCAACTGGAGTCTTCACCCAGCTAAATCACCCTCTACACCCTCTATGGAACCAGAAAAATGTTCGTCTGAAGACAAGAATAAGGATTTACCAGGCCCTTGTTCGGTCTGTCTTACTATACGGCTGTGAGACATGGACTATGAAAGCAGCCGACATTCAAGCCCTCAACGTATTTGACCATTCATGTTTAAGGAGAATAATTGGCACTAAACTCCTCGTGATCGTGTCAGCAATGTCGAACTCCGCAAAATCAGCGTTCTGACTTGGGCACTATAATTAAACAAAGAAGACTCCGATGGTTCGGCCATACACTTCGCCCGCCCACACCTTTGTCAATAAAGCCCTCAGATGTACACCTCTTTCGGGATGGAAAAAGCGACATGGGGGGCAAAAGAAAACGTGGCTCGCCTTCATCAAGGCTAACCCAGACCCAATCGGTGGCTTCAAGAAGTATGGACGAAGATGGGAAAAGTCCTGGCTCGATTTGATTGAGCCACTCGCAAACGACCGAGACTCTTGGCTTACTACAATGACGAAGCTACTGGACGCCAGGGAGAGCGGAAATGCTTGAGTCCTGCTGCAAGTACAAAGTAAGTAAGTAATTCAAGGATCAAAGTGGCCCATGCTTCCTCCATTGCACTACAAATACAGAAGTTTGTATTGAAATCTGTGATATTCCAAATTTTTTTCCCTCAATTTTGGAATTGCTCATAAACTGAAAAGAAATATTAATGCCAGCAGGTACACATATCGATTGAAACGACTGCCCGAATTAAAATTCAATAAAACATTATTGAGATATGACTTTAACCATGAATTAGGTAAAAAAAAATAATTAAACGGTTATTTTGGTTTTTTAAAAAAAATAAAACAAAATAACGGAAAATAAATGGATTTTAAAAAAAAACAAGAATGTTTTTGAACTTCATATAACACCCTGTAAAAAAAATATACGAATTAATTAATATTAACAAAATAGCTTAAATTATCGGAACAATGAGAATTAAATCAGAATTGTAAAAAGCAAAAGAATGTTCTTACAATGAACTTCACTTTTTCAGGCACTATAGACATAGGGTCCAAATTAGCGTTAGTTAAATCTCGGTATTAGTACAGTATCCTTGCAAATGGGCCTTAAACAATTAAGAACGGAGAAAATTAGGAAATATACTTAACACAACTATGCAGTTTTTGGAAGTAGCGGCAATTGTAGGAACGTGGGTGAAGAATTATCTATAACTAAGTCTGAAAACATCGGCACGAAAGAGCTGAGACACAACTTTTTGATCTGGTGTTTTTGAGATACAAATTATTAACGTTTGAACTTTTAGGGAGAAAAGAATCGTCAAATTTGAGCCAATTTATCGTTTTTTTTACAGTTCACGTGGCAACACTGTTTTGAAAATTGGTACTAAAAACCTTAATTTTCAAACAATTCCGAAAGGGTCAAATCTTAGAAAGGCGCGGTTAGTTAAATCTCGGTATTAGTACAGTATCCTTGACCTAAGATGGGCCTTAAAAAATCTAATTATTTTGAATCCTTGGTAGAAAAACAATCAGGAAACCCTAATAGTACTCACACAGTACACAACTAAGCAGTTTTAAGTCATTCAAAAAGTTTTTCGCACGAACTTTCATAAGGTAACGTTGGGCAGGGGATTTTTGATTTAGCGGTCAAAAAAGAACGTCATATAAAGGACTCCTATCATAGGTTAGAAAAGGACGTCAGAATAAAAAATATGCGGGGCCACGAAAGAAAGTGCTTAAAGCAAGACACAACATTTTCCTTTGAAGGTCTGGTTGTTTTTGAGATTCAACAAATTATTAACGTTTGAAACTTTTAGGGGGGAAAAATGAATTGCATCGTCAAAAAATATTGACTAATTTTTTTACTCGTTTATTTTACAGTTCCAAAGGACAAAAATCTTATTTATTTTGATATGGGTACTTAAACACTTATAGACTCAAAGCCCCAATTAAGTGTGTTAAGTCATTCAAAAAGTTCTTCCTAAAACTTTCATAAAGTACCTATTGGCGTAGAAAACAATTAGGCTCTTTAAAGAAAAAATCTTAGCAAAAGAAAACTGAGGCCAAAAATTTTTTTGGAATTTTTGAAGCAAAAAATGATTATTTTTTGTCAAAGATACTAACTGAATGTACATAATGATCTGAAGGAAGATGAAAGTCTCCTCATAGATTTATTTTGATGCAACCGTTAGAAATCGAATTGTTTGACAAAGAAAACTTCCTGAATCCAGTTTCTTGTCTGAGCAGAGGTCACAACATTTTGTTTTTTAAAAATTCATAAACAGAATTTGCGGCAAGTAGTAATATAAATGACATGTCATCAAGAATTCTTGGACAATATATAATATGCATCTTTCATATTAAGAACGAGGACAATACAAGGACACAAGGAATGAGGACAAGGACAATATATAATATACAAACATATATATACCTCTTTCATATTATACATCTTATAAACATATTAATCTTTCATATTAAGAACGAGGACAATACAAGGACAATATATAATATACATCAAGGACACAAGGACACAAGGAACGAGGACAAGGACAATATATAATATACAACATATAATATACATCTTTCATATTAAGAACGAGGACAATGCAAGGACACAAGGAACGAGGACAAGGACAATATATAATATAAAACATATAATATATACATCTTTCATATTAACAATACAAGGACAACGAGGACAAGGACACAATTACAAAATAATATACATCACAAGGACAATACAAGAGGAACAAAGGACAATATAAATATAAACATATAATATACATCTTTCATATTAAGAACGAGCGAGGACAATACAAGGACACAAGGAACAATGGCAAGAGGACAAGGACAATATATAATATACAAAAAGTATAATATACATCTTTCATATTAAGAACGAGGACAATACAAGGACACAAGGAACGAGGACAAGGACAATATATAATATACACATATAATATACATCTTTCATATTAAGAACGAGGACAATACAAGGACACAAGGAATGAGGACAAGAACAATATATAATATACAACATATAATATACATCTTTCATATTAAGAACGAGGACAATACAAGGACAAAGGAACGAGGACAAAGACAATATAATACATTTTAAAGGACAAAAGGAATAAGGAAGAGGACAAGGACAACATATAATATACATCTTTCATATTAAGAACGAGGACAATACAAGGACACAAGGAACGAGGACAAGGACAATATATATATACAACATATAATATACATCTTTCATATTAAGAGCGAGGACAATACAAGGACAAAAGGAATGAGGACAAGGACAACATTAATATACATCGTGGTCATATTAAGAACGAGGACAATACAAGGACACAAGTTCATGGACAAGGACAATATATAATATACAGCTCTTAATATACATCTTTCATATTTCTTTCATCTTAGTTCACGTGGTTTCGCCCTAGTTCATGGTGGATCACTCTTTTTGCAGATCTCTCCTAGATTTACGGGTTTATAGAATTCCCCCATTGGGAATTCCTCATCTATATCATACACACTATAAGCAAATCAAAGCAAAAAGCAAAAAGAAGTACCTTGGCTCTCCGCAATATCGAATCTTTTGATGCATCATATGGGTGATCTTTAGAAGGAATTTCCAATACTGCTGGAATTGGCTCAGTATGAGCATCTATAACATATCGTATCATTTCTGCTACCTGAAATAGAATCTTTTTTATTTGACAGATTTGGATACTTGAAAATTTGAAAAGGTCTATTTTTCTCAGCAACAAAACAAAAGTTATACACGTGTCCAAATGGCTTAAGCTCCAATGGAGTCAGGTATTACTTACTTACATTCAGCAGGAGCCAGACCAAGAACTGTCCTGCCTGGCAGCAATGAACTTAGGAATTAATTTGTCGGCTGCAAATTCTCCAGCAATCTTCAGCCAGTCTCTGTCCCATCTCCTACCATACCTCCGGAAGCCTCCCCATGATTCAAGGTAATCTTTGAAGTTTTGCCAAAGATATGTTTTCTGTCCTGCTCGATGTCGTCTTCAGGATAAATATGTAGCCCAAATATATTATTATTATATAAACTAAAGTGTTATATTTTCATCATGTTTTGGTATATTTCATTATGATTAACCTAACTTCACTTCTTGAGTGTGTTTGGTATAATACATAAGTACTGCACTATATAATGGGAAAGCTGAATTCTTTCCCTACAATTCTACTGGATTATTGAAATTTTGTAAGCAAGGCCGGTTTCTTTGACCAGCTGAGTGTTAACTCAAATTTCAGATATGTTATATCCAAGGCCGTATCCAGGGGGATTAGGGGGTTTGAACCCACTCGCCAAAATGTTGGTCCGATCCGTAAAAACGTATGACGCGTAAAAAACTGTAACCCTCCCGACCTGAAAAATATCTTTGTGACCCCCCCCCCCCCAGAAAATCCCCGTTACAATAGAAAATTAAGTTCTGAAAGCTGAATTCTATCCTCTGCAACTGTATTGACTAATTGAAGCTTTTAATGCAAAACCAGTTTCTTTGACCAATTCAGAGCTAACTAAAATTATAGATATTTTACATCAAATGAGTAGTAAACCTGGATTACGGATGTGAATCTCATATTGAATATGAAATTTTCAATCTTAGTCTTTCTAGAAGTCTAAACCACTGCTGATACCTAAAATACACCCCAATTCTGGGGAAAAACCTATCATGGAAGAATTTTGTTTTCGTGACTATTTACATTGCAAAACGGACATTATATTACTAAAAACCAGGATACTCAGGGAATCCGTAGAATTTTTTTAGTTGACTTTGAAAACCCATTTGGTCCTAAGCTAAATCCACAATGATGTCTTCCCATATTTCCAAAGTTCTTAAGCTTTCTCATTTAAAATTCATTCTTCTTCTTATCTTTAATTTAAGTCCTTCTTTCTTTAATTCTATGCGTCCGTATGTCTTCTCTTATCTTTAATTTAAGTCCTTCTTTCTTTAATTCTATGTGTCCATATGTCTTCTCTTATCTTTAATTTAAGTCCTCCTTTCTTTAATTCTTCTTTCTTTAGTCCATATGTCTTCTTACCTTATCTTTAATTTAAGTCCTTCTTTCTTTAATTCTATGTGTCCATATGTCTTCTCTGATCTTTAAATTTAAGTCCTTCTTTCTTTAGTCCATATGTCTTCTCTTATCTTTAATTTAAGTCCTTCTTTCTTTAATTCTATGTGTCCATATGTCTTCTCTTATCTTTTATTTAAGTCCTTCCTTCTTTAATTATATGTGTCCATATGTCTTCTCTCAGCCAATTCATAATATAATATTATTCTGAAACATTTACTTACATCATAATAAATCATTAATGAAGGAGTGGAAGGCATTCCGAAATTTCTGTGCAGTAGTTCAAACGAAAACCCGTACGAAAACCCGCTTTCTAGGGCTATGATGAGAGAAAGGATGAGATGGCTAGGGCATGTTCTGCGGATGATGGATGACAGATTGCCGAAGATCGTCCTTTTCGGGCCAACCATCTAGGGCTAAACGGAAAGCAGGTCGTCCGCGGTTGGGGTAGGAGGATGTTATAAACAAGATTTAAAGGAAATTGGAATTCCCTGGGAGGGCGTAAAGAGAAAGGCTTTGAATAGATTGGGATTGAGTAGGAGGGTGCGTAGCTGTGTTGGCCTCAGGCGGCTTGGTGCTGCAGTAAGTTTTTTATTAGTAGTAGTAAAATGCTTGGATCGTAAAAACTCATCTGAAACGCTTGGATCGTTTAAAACTAGCCTAAAATATCAGCTAAAATTGAAATCCTAATTAAAACTAATATTGCAGTTTAACGAAGTTCATGTTACAATTTTAGCCACTTCAACCTACACACCAAAAATGTGGTCATACAAATAACAAAATGTTTAAAATGTTAACTGGTTGGGTGCACTGAAGTGGAACCCCTTCCTGTGTCAAAATTCAAGATCTATTTGTTCCTCCCAGCACCCCCTGAAACACCCAACTTGATTCCCAAAGCAATACCAACATATTGCAGATGTAATATTTGGTGACCTGATAGCACAGAATATCTTTTGGTTTACCGTGCTACTTAACAGTGAACAGATTTAACAGAGAATAGGTTGTCCTGCAGGGACTTTTAGTGCAAAAATACTTAGGTGAATTTGAAACAGAACACTTTTGTGCAGGATTTATGCACTCCAAATATCTGATCACAAAACTTTATTTGAGGTTTAAACTAGTTTTGCATGTAATTAAAACAATTCTTTTCAATTTCTGTTGCGAATGGCTTGCATAAGAATTATCATAGAAGTTTTAGAGGTTTTGCGAGTTGAGGGTGCTAGAGTATGAAACAAAAAGCACAAAAAGCGCAAACTAAAACTACCAGATGAATACGTGGGGAATCATGTGGCCACCACAAAAGACAAAGTAAGATATATATGTAAAAAAATAAATATAAGATCTATTAGATATCACTTTTTGTGTTTACATGATGGACAAAATTTTTGTGTACTGCAAAATATAAGTATGAATTTTCTTTCTCTTATTAAGGAGTGTTAAATTTTTCATTACATATACATGATTGGACTTACATTTTGGTTGATTAGAATTATATCAATGTCGTCTCGCTTGACAAAACGTTTGAAACATTCTTCGATATCGTTTATACTTGTACCTGAAAGAAAGTAACAATGAAGAAATGAACTGTGTTACAACTGCACGTTTACTTAAGAAGGAAATTCCACTAGGCTAGTTTAAAAGTGTCTAGGCCTAAAAAACTAGTTCTTTTAGGGTTTCGGTTCCCTGTCCTCATAAGCAACCCTCTTACACTGGCAAGGATATCTTAAGAGGGGAAAAAACCCTCTTGTGTTAACCCTGAACACACCAAAAGGGGGGAGGGGGTCCTCAGAGGACCCCAAAGATTGGGTTTTGGTGATTCTGCCGTAATTATGAGCATCAGTTTAACCTTGATTTTCTATTCCTCTTGGATGAGGTAACAATCAAAATTTCAAAATTGTGCGTAAATTACATTCTTTAAAAAAAAAACCTTAAAAAATAATAGCGCACTTGGAGTTTTACCTGGATCCTGCTTGGTACAGAACGTTACCAAAGGTTTTTTTTTTATTCCTTTTTGTTTGTTTGTTTTCTTTTTTTTTACAGAATATGAACAGACATTATTTCATGCATAAAGGCAAGGGTCGTACAATCAGCAACGTCCAAAATTAGGGACTTAGGGACCTACCTAAGACCGAAATAGGGACCAGATCGGGACGGCATTTCAGTAACCAGGTTAGCAAACCAAAGAACAGTACCCATCGTGACCTTCGGTTAACATGAAAGAAACCATAAGTCAACCAATCCTTGGAAGCTCATAGAAAAAGCTAAACATCGCTATACCGACTAACTTGTTTAGTCAAGCAGCTGATAAAGACTGCCTTGTCGCTGCTGTCCTAACAGTCTACTGTACTGCACTCTTTTTACCATAGCAGCTGCTCGAGCAGTCCCATTCTTTTTACCATAGCAGCTTCTCGAGCAGTCCAATAGTGACCAAGTCTTTAAGCTACTGAAAAACCTGGGTTTGCTGTTACCTGTATGGGATAAAGTTTCAGGCATCTTTAAAGTAGATATCCGGACCTGTAGTTCTTTTCCCCACAATTTACTTCCCCCTTTCACGATTTCAAACCCCCCAGGTCGAACATTCGGATTTTCCTCCAATGAGTCTTATAAAACAGAATAACACTAACTCAGTACTCTGCAACCGAAAAAAAACTTTTTTGTTTCAACATTTTGTTGAAAAATTTTCTTCAAGGACCACTTGGGCAGTTTTGGCGTTTCAAAAAATTTTAACCGACGTTCAACTGTTTTTTTTTTTCTTGCGCATGCATTCTCAATAGCTCATACTTGTCTCTGGGGCATCAAATCATGTGAAAAGTGATGCGCCGAGTCCTAACGTAGTAGTTTAGTGGCGAATTGCTGGCAAGTGGCTGTGCTAGTGTACGTGCATGACAAATTGATAATTTTTTTTTTTTAATAAAATTTTATAGCCGTACAGCTTCTTTTTCCATCTTACTCGTCAAACTTAATTGACTAAGTGGCTGCATCTCCTCACCCTCCGCGACACTTAAAGATAATAATAAATTCGATAACATAAATTCGGGTATGGGGGATTTGGTAAAAGAATAAACAGAAAGTCCATACGCCCGCTTTAAAGTTGAGCCATGACTCAGCAGATGTTTTCCTTCGGTTAGATGAGATCAAAGCCACAACGCATTCAATGATAATTCTTAACAGTCATTAGCAGCCAACTAAAACATGTAAACATTACACCTGGACAAAGTCGCCATTAAAATCTATGCAGTATCATATATGTAACTTGTCAATTTTCAAATACAAAGGTTCACGCATCAAAAAACATAAAACAAACACTGAAAACAATAGGCGTGGCAGTAATTCTTATATTCCCTTCTTGGGGATTTTTTTTTTTAACACATCTGAGATGAGGTTCAGTTTCCTTTTGCTAACTGTCGACTCAAATTTGTCCACGGCTGCTTTCAACTCTTTATCTTTACCGCGCTGGACTTTCGGACTATCTAGCATAACTTTGGCAACTTGTAGTCCAATCAGGTTGTTTGATTTGACGGCACTATCCAGCTTTCTAGCTGCTTCGTCGAGACGAGAGTCAGAAAATTTTTTCACGAACAGAAAGCTTAGCTTTCTTTTCCTTCATTTTCTTTTTCAAAGCATCTATGGATTCCTTATCTTTGTCAAACCTCTTGGTCAACGCCAGACGCTCTTCTTTTTCGCACTTTTTTTTCTCTTCTTCTTTTTCCTGTTCGGATTTTCTAGCTGCTAAGCTTTCCAGGTACCTCTCGTAAGCCATTCTCCCAGACTTAGCGTAGAATATCATTTCAGAGGATATCGGGTACAGTTTTACTTTTCCGCAGCATGGTTTTAGGGCATCTTTAATGGTCAACTTAGCATTAAGGGTTCTCTCAAGCATCAGTGTTTGATGCTGATCAAGCGCATTTTTTTGACTCAGAAAAACCCCTTTCTACACTGGCACTTCCATGCGAAATGATAAGACTGGACCATATAACATTCGTCAGATTTGGGTAGCTTTTATCCTTACTACGTGTAAGGTGAAGCCAATTAGTATCAATGCGCTTGTCACAAAGGTCTCGAGGTTCTTCCTCCAATCACGTCAGAGCCCATTCTTCTCTCAGCCTATCTATATCAACGCAAATGGGCAACTGCCGTATGCCGTATTGCCGTACTTGTGAATTATGCGCCACTCATTCAAGTTTATGCTGTGTAAAACTTGAGAACAAACCCGGTTTCTTCGTTAGTTTTTTTCAGCTTAGCGAGAGACAAGACAAAGACAAGAAACAGAATATATGGGACATACATAATTTGGGCTCTATATTTGCACATAAAGGGGGGGGGGGGGGGGTAAAGTATTTAGACAGTTTGAAATCAGAAAACGATTCTTTCTAGGTATATGGCCACTAAAAATTACAGAAGAATAGCGAGGTATTTGGAAATTATGTTACAAAAAAAAAAAAAAAAAAAAAAAAAATCCAGTATAAAGTAAATGTAATGTTTCATTTCAGTGTTGTTTTTTCCAAGTGTTAATTGTTTTTTTTAGTTAAACACCTAGAACCTAAACATTATGCCTTTACTAGCATAAGAAGAAAGTTCAGTAATTCAATTATCTATTTCTGTTTCTTTTTATATGTAATAAATAATTGAGACAAAAACTTTGGAAAGTAGTGAAAAAATTATGTCAGGTTAAGTGAAAGTGATAGTTATTAGGGGTGGATTGTCACTAGTGATGATAAATCACTACGTGTGGCAACCCTGAACTAAATAGGATTTTTGGGGAACCGATTTTTTTTTCGAGAAGACAGATGTTTGGGGAAATCCCAAAAAATTCGGAGATTAGTCAAAACACTGGTATTTTCAGACAAAATCTGCCAACAAATTTAACTAGGCCAAGAAAAACTGCCAAGTAGCATTGCTACTACGCTACCCCCACTTTTTGCATCCCCCCCCCCCCGGCATTGTGCAAATATGTAGCCCAAATTTTAAAAGTCCAATGCATTCTATAACCCGTCCCTTGTCTTTGTATGCTGTGAAACCGGTTTTGTGAGATCTAACCTAAGCGTATTTCTTGAGTGTGTTTCCTTTAATTAGCAAGTACCGTTAAAAACTCACTATTTGATTATAATTCCATTCTTTTGAAGGTATAAAAATCTAGAGGCATTGATTCATCATGACCCAATTAAAAAAAAAATTTACAAATCTTTGGAAATTGCCATATTTACTTTAGGTCGTTAGCATCTTGTTTAAAACCGTGTACCTGTAAAACTGAAACCAGCTGTGAAAAAATAAATATCCAGAAAAGCTCATGGGAAATATAGTCATATAATTTGGGTTATATACTTGAGTGTTAGGGAGGGGGAGCCAGGTAAAGAAAAGTTCCAAAGCTGTTGCCTGAATTCGACAGACTTCCAAAAGCTATCGACACTTTAAGCAGCATAACTTGTGTTCTGACAGCCTTTCTTTGAGCAAAAATTATTTTTATATGTAAAAATGGTGCTTTCAGATAAAATTTGCCAAAAAAATTTGAAAAACTGCCAAGTAGCATTGCTACTTCGCTACCCCACTTTTTGCACGGCGGCCCCAATAGCAATAATGACCTCACCACCCTTTACAAGAGCCTCTTTCGATTTACTTTACTAGTTAAACTAATAAGACAAATAAGTAGATTTTGCCGTTTTATTTCTAATTCTTAGTTAACTTTGAACGTTTTACTTGATGAACGGATTCTTAGTTGACTAAAAAGTTAACAATGACACTACTATTAAGAATTCTTTGTTCTTGGATATCTACTAAGAATTTCTGGCAAGTTCAAACTAACTTTCTCAGTCAGCTTTATGGCAAATAAAACGCTAAAAGCGAACGAAAGTAGACTTGTTAGTTAATTAGTTTTGTTAAATCAAAACGCAACTAAGATTCAGCCTGGGCAATGTCAGCAACGGAAGCTATTCGTCACCTACCCTACAAAACGTCCTCACTGATGTGATGCTTTGGATGCAACTATCCATCTATCTACACAACATCAATACTAAATAACTGAAAGTAGATGGCGCAACAAAACCCCCTGCTACGCACTATAACGTTTAGATGGCGGGGTGAGATACAAGAACTCAATGGCACTGGCTAAAGGCTTGTTTGTTGTAGGCAATGAAGGATTGCATTAAAAAAAAAGAAAAAAAAAGAAGAACAGAAATAGGGACTATAGGGACCATTTTAGGAACTTTTGAAATTTTAGGGACCTTTGTACAACCCCTGCATAAAGGAATATATCTCCAGACACCCAAAACAAATAGTTTGAACAATCTTGCAGAGCAAATAGTTGAGAAATAACAAAAAGGGTTGAAAAAAAGGGGTTACAACGTTGACAAAATAGGCTTGGTATGTGAGTTGGTGCTTTCAAATTACACAGTAGTTATTTAATTGAAATGTATCTCCAAGCACCAAAATAAATTTATTTTAAACAATCTTGCAGAATAAATATTTGAGAAATAACGAAAAAAATCAGGGTTTTCGGAAGACCTCAGCCTGGTAAACAATACTGACGAGATAAGCTTGGTATGTAAAGTGACATTGCCAAGATGTTGCTTAGTATGGCTTAGCCCACTAAAAAAATGAATTATTTCGTCATCAAAGACTATTTTATTTTAATCAAGCTGTGAAGAAGTAATCAACATTGCCCTAGTAGAACAAAGAAAACAGAAACGCCACTTGGGAGATGGCCAGAGAACCACGTCTCCCTCAGCCTTGCGAAGTCACAAATCACACAGGAATTTGAAAATTTTTCAGGAAAATTAATAAAAAATAAAGGATTTCTGCATTCTTACCCACTCAGGAAAATATCTTGGTCCCTGCTCCCCTCTCTCCTCTCAAAAGCTTATCAAACGACAGTAGAACCCAAGGCAAGAACAAACTTTTTAGGCAATAAAATTGGCAAACCTTTGGCAATAAAATTGGCAATAAAATTGACAGCTAACAATTTTTCAGATTTCAACACTAAATTAGAACTTGAACTCAAAATACAAATGAGTCTTAATTAATATTTGCAAAAAAAAAAAAAAAAAAAAAAACACAAATGAAGACATTGAAAGAAGGAAAACGTAATGGATAAGCTAGAATTTTATTATATATATAATAAAACAATTATATATAATAATTCATAATAATTATAATATAATATAATATATATATTATATAATATATAATATAATATATAAAATATATTATACTATATATAATATATAATAGTAATATATAATAAAATATAATATATAATTATAGTCAAACTATAAATCAAACAGTTCGTGGTAACGAACTGTAAGTAAGGAGTGACCCAGCTCAATGGTAACCGAAACTCTAGAAAACGGGTTTTTGATACCAATAGATACATCAAAAGAATCAGATTTCAATGGTAATTTCAAATATATAACTTTCATCAAGTTTAGTGCTACCCATCAAAAGTTACGCGCCTGAGAAAATTTGGCTGATTTTCAAAAAAAAGGGGGAAAGACCCCCTAAAAGTTACAGAACCTTAATGAAAATCACACCATCATATTCAGCGTATCAGAGAACCCTACTGTAGAGGTTTCAAGCTCCTATCTACAAAAATGTGGAATTTTGCATTTTTTTTTGCCAGAAGAAAGATCATGGATGCGTGTTTATTTGTTTTTTTTTTTTTTCCAGGGGTGATCGTATCGACCCAGTGGTCCTAGAATATCGTGGGAGGGCTCATTGGAACGGAAATTAAGAGTTCTAGTTCCCTTTTTAAGTGACAAAAAAAATGGAGGGCAACTAGGCCCCCTCCCACGCTTATTTTTTTCCCAAAGTCACCCGATCAAAATTTTGAGATAGCCATTTTGTTCAGCATGGTCGAAAATATGATAAATATGTCTTTTAGGATGACTTAATCCCCCGAAGTCCCCAGGGGGAGGGCTAAAAGTTATGAACTTTACCCAATGTTAACATATAGTATTGGTTATTGGGAGTATACAGAAGTTATCAGGAGGGTTTTTTTCTGGTAGTGGGAGGGAAGGGTGAGTCGGGGGTTTATGTTGGAGGATCTGTCCATGAAGGAAGTTTTCATGGGAGAAGGGAAACTGCCATGAAGGGGGCGCCGGACTTGCCAGCATTATTTATTGGTTATTGGGAAGTAAACAGACATTTTCAGGAAGGATTTTTTTCTGGAGGGGGGGGGGGGGGGGGGGGATAGAAGAGGGGGTTACTCTGGAGAATATTTCCGTGGAGGATGTTTCTTTGGGGTAAGGGACATTTCTATGAAGGGGGTGCCGGATTTCCAAGCATTATTTAAAAAACGATCAGAAATTAAATAAAAAAAAACAAGTTTTTTCAATTGAAAGTAAGAAGCAACATTAGAACTTAAAACGAACAGAAATTATAACGTATGTGAGGGGGTTCTCCCCCAAGTCAATACCTTGCTCTTTACGCTACAGTTTTTTTTTTAGTGCTTTCAAAAGAGCTATCTATTCTAATTAAACGGCCTTTGTGAATCAGGGGTTTGTGAATCAAAATTTTTTTTAACTTTTAACGTTAAAGAGCGGGGTATTGACTAAGGGGAGAACCCCCTCATATACGTAATAACATATACGTAATAAAAAAAAAACAATAAAAAAACAAGCGATACGGCTCAATAGTAATCGAAACTTTTAAAAACGGAACTTTGATGTCAATAAATGTATCAAAAGAATGTGTTTATAATGCTGATTCTAAATATATAAATTTTATTAAGTTTAGTATTACTCATCAAAGGCTACGAGCCTGAGAAAATTTACCCGATTTTTTAAAGAGGGGGGAAACATCCCCTGCAAGTGAAAGAATTTTAATGAAAATCACACCGTCAGATTCAGCGTATCAGAAAACCCTATTACATAGGTTTCAAGCTCATATCTGCAAAAATCTGCAACTTTGTATTTTTTGCCAGAAGAAAAATATACGAATATAGAAGTTAGTTGCGTAAGTTAATTTGTAAAGACATCCATTTAGCAAAAGAAAAGTTTTTAAATTTTTATGCAAATTTTGGTTACTTATTCAATGACGGTTAGCCAAAATAAAAGCTGCATTAACTAAAAAACGATCAGAAATTAAATAAAAAAAACAAGTTTTTTTAAACTGAAAGTAAGGAGCGACATTAAAACTTAAAACGAACAGAAGTTATTCCGTATATGAAAGGGGCTGTCCCCCTCCTCAACGCATCGCTCTTTACGCTAAAGTTTGACTCTGTCTCACAACTTTATTTTTTAAAACAATAAAAAACTTTAGCGTAAAGAGCGAGGCGTTGAGGAGGGGACAGCCCCTTTCATATACGGAATAATTTCTGTTCGTTTTAAGTTTTAATGTCGCTCCTTACTTTCAGTTTAAAAAACTTGTTTTTTTTTTATTTAATACAGTAAAGAAACATACTTTTATTCACTACCATATAATTGGGTTGTCTATGTTTATTCATTTCTCCAATTCCTCCAAGCAAGAATCCAACACAAGTGTCCTAAAAAAAAAAAAAATAAACAGAGAAAACTTTTGACAGTCTGTTATCACTCCAAACTTTGTATAAAGACAATTACAGGTAAAATAATCTGTAACTACTTTGAATATTTTGTTCAGCAATTGTAGAAAAAAAAGCAGAACAAATTCTTAAGATGATTTCTTTAACATTAAGGAAGTAAAAGGCTCCAGTGTATTTATTTGCTGCTTCTTTACAACTATTTTCTAAAAAGTTTCCCTTTATGATCTGTTTTGGTAGAATGACTCACTGTACATCAAACATTAAGCTGTATGAAAAACTTGCTTTGATCCCACTTATTAGGGCTACAATGAAAGAAAGGTTGATATGCTTAGGTCACGTATTGCAGACAAAGCATGGAAGATTACCAAAGATTAGGCTTTTTGGAAGAGGTCATAAGAAAGAACAAGAAAATATAGGCAATTAAAAAAGTGAAGCTTTGAATAGATAGGTGTGAGGGAGGAGCATGTGTAGCTTGAGCTGAGGCAGATTGGTGTTGCAGTGCGCTGTTTTGTAGTAGTTGGTTGAATACCACAAACAATTGCTAGCAGATTTTCACCAACAACAATAGTCCCTGGACAACAAAATTGGAATACTCCAATTGCATACTCAACTGCCCAATGACCACTGTTTCAACTGTTCTTCCTATTTTATTGAGTTGGTAGTGGGCAAGATGATGTGACTCCTGAGTTGGGTTTCAATGACCAACAAAATTGAGAAATGTCATATTGTTGAAGTACAAGAATGCAAACAACACACACAAGTTGATATGGAGCTGCATAGTTCAAACTATTTGGGATGTCCAGTGGCATTCTTGATCTTCAGCAGATTCTTCCAGAAGATTAGGGGAATTTTCACGAGAGGCACTCAATTTTTATGCTAACATGCACATCTATAAATGTAAAACATAACTTACCCACTCAACTGCAGATCCCAATGCAAACTTAAAGTAAAAAGATGTATCCACTTAAATTAACTGGAATGAGGTGGTTACCATTAAACACAACACCCAGGCTTACTAACTCCACAGTCTTTGTATTCGGGTCACCATGGTTGACCATTTACCTGATCTGTGACACCAATTCAACCAGAAAATTACAAAAGTAGAATCTAACTAGGCTATATCCCTCTCTGACATTTGTGTATAAAACTTGAGCCCATGCACTTCATTTTATGGATGTCACAAAGACTAGACAATCACAGAGATATCAAAGGGATCACCCTTTCAGTCAACACTACTTTTTTATAATTTTCTTTGTAAAACTTTTCAGAACCAATTTCAGCAAAGGTAAATACTACTCAAAAGAGCAAGATTTCTGGCATTGCTGAAATGAAACTTGACATTCAGAGCAGTCATTCTGGTAAAACTGAGCATGAGAAAACACATGAAGGTCTTTGAAAATAGGTTCTTTTTGAAATTCAATAACTTCTTTAGCCTATTTCTTGGCAAGTTAATCCTCTGTAAAGTTTCCAATCATGTGGTTCTGGGGAACAGGCTTCTGGGATTCTACTGCTCTAAAGGTCTTAAAAATTGTTCATAAGAAAGTTAGTTAGTGCTTGCAATTAGGAGACTTTATGAATTTTAGTATTATAGAATGCTACATAGCTAATCTCTCTTTTGAAGCAATTAAGCAATTAACAGTCTTCCATTAGATCTTGACCTGTCAAGACGTCTTGTTTTGAAATAAATGACGCTTGTGATTTTTAAGTGAAGACGCGAGATCAGCCTTGTGAACTTTCTCTAGCAAGTACCAGTGCTAATCCTGGCTTAGGCGACCAGGTTTTAGTTGAAGATATAGCTTCCAATTCAAGGTCTGTCTCGTTTTTATTCCTTAGCCTAGAATGTCCCATCCTTGCAATGAATGCTACAGAAAATGTGGAACTGGATCTTTCCAGTGTTCTAAGTGCAATGCTTGGTTGCACCCTGCTTGCGCTGGCATAACAAAAAGTAATCGCCTTAAAAATCCTAATGGTTATGCGTTCAATGCCGAGCGTTGATGGATGAAAATGACGTGATTAATACCATCGATAATCAACCAGAAGTGGTCCAACCAATCGAGGCTGTAAAATCCCCCGTTATTTCGGATGAAGAAAATTCAACTATCCCCAACGAAAATCAACTTGAAGTGATCGTTCGAAGTGGTATTACAAATTTCCCTACTATACCTTGTGTTTCGAGTAATGACAACAACAGTTCTGATGGATCGATTGATTCTGCAAAAATAACCACAACCCATCAATCCCAAATTACCCCCCAAATCTATTGTCCCAGTAAAGGTGAATCGACAAGCATTGCAGAAACGGCTGGTGTCTTCGAGCCCCATACCTGTGAAGATTGCCTAAAAAAAGATGCAGAAATCGTCAATCTCAGGAAACTGATTATTAATCTTGAATTTCTTTATGATAGTTTATCTGATCTTTACGAATGTCATAAAAAGTGATGTTTTCAAGGACAATGAAATCAAAATGTTAAAAGTCGGTTTTCAGCTAGCAATTGTTGATGCTATACGTGCATTAAAATCCCCTACACCGCCCAGTGTTTCTCCTTTAGCTGATACTTCTAATCCAAATATGCATTATCCAAATTCTTCAAGTTGCGTAAAAACTGTAAAACCCTTTGAATCTGAAAACGTCACTATATGTAATCAACCAAGTGCTAGTGAACTTCCTTTGTCAGAATTTTCTCAAGGGATAAAAAAGGTTGCACAAACTAATGCTACTGACCTTGTTTTAACTTAAGATAACTTTATTCTTGGAATCCAGTAGTAATGACACATCTTCAAAAATTGACAATGATATCGAAACTTACAAGCGGAAATTCTCACCTAATGCAATCATATATTCAAAAAAATGAGCAGTGATCTTAAGCGTAATCAACCTAATGTATGCTTTAGTTTTTTAGACAGTAGATGTATGTCTAGTAATTGTAAATATCTTCACATTTGTAAGTTTCATGTTTTTAGCCGTTGTATAAATAATCTGTGTAAATACCCGCATGTTGATATCTGTAAACAATTTTCAAGTGGAAGATGCTTTGGCTGTGCAAAACCTCATATCAAATGCCCATTAAGAGTCGTAGTAGGTTCCACAAAACTGGGCTACCCAGAGGCCACCTAAATTCTGCTAATCCTACTAAATACTTTTAGACCATCGCTCACACACACGAAAGCCCACGAGCTATCCAGTCCTTTCGAATTCGAGTACCTATCCAAAGGATATCCCCATCTCCATATCCACTTCCATACCCCCTTCCTTCTTTTTCAAAGATAAACCCACGCACCCTCCGGTTGCTTTCCAACATTTTCCTGCCCTTCCATCTATCATTCCCCACCACCTTTGCATACCCACTCAACACGGACTCTTCGCACCATTCCCCTGCAAAAATAACCTCATCTCTTTTGATTCCTCCAGTTCATCCCAAACTCAACCGCTACTTAGTTACTGCTGTTTAGAATCTCCGCTAGTACCTGCCCAATTAAATGCCATTGCATTTGAAAAAGATGGATTTGATCCCCTGTCCCTTGTTCTGACTACCCGAGCTTAGCCCCCGTCAAGAATTCCACTAGAACCCCTGACCCCATCTGTGATATAAAAAAAGCAGAGTGTAAAAAAACGGTACCTTCACAAGTCGCTTTCAATTCCCCACACTTTTGTTGGGCAACGCTGAAAGCCTTAACTTAATGAATTAGATACCCTTTCTAAAATATATAGATTAGATGTAATCGCTATTACTGAAGTTCAAGCTAAAAATTTGCACATGTTAAAGATTAATAATTTTCTCAATTTATTAAACTCGGACAGAAAACCACCCTCTGGGTAAGAAATTGATCGTGTTCTTTTGTTTTGTAAATGGCACATCGGAAATTCTGTTCTTTGTCCGTAAACAAAGTCTTGCCTTGTTCCTGGGTAATTACTTGTACCCAAGTGAAATCTCAATTCCAAGTGTCTTGCTCCCTTTGATGAGATTATGTGGGTGTGTTCGACCTAAAGTCTTGCCGCGTCCTTTCAATTTAATTGTACTGTGTTGTTTTTTGATTACTGCCCTAATCAGAGAACCTCTGACAAAATAAATTTTATCGAAAAATTATATGCAAGTGCTGACTTTGTAGCCTACTATCAAAATACCCAAATGCAGGAACTTTCCTGATGGGTGACGCAAACGATATAAGACTTGATTCTACATGTAATGCTTTTAATTTAAAACAGGTCGTTAGGGTCCCAACTACAAAAGGCAATACTACTCTTGATTTATTTGCACAAATCTTTTGAAGTATTACAAACCCATCTCCACTCAGCCCCCTCTAGGGGTAGTTCCCACTTTAGCCTTCTCCTATCTCCGCTGGCTGAAGTTAAACAGTCGTTTTCTATAACTGAAACGGCTTATAGACCTCTTATTGACTCAGGACTTTTCAATTTTGGCTCCTGGATTTACTACTGAAATTGGTCCACTGTGTATCAAACAAATGACGTTGACTACATGGCTTTGTCCCTCCAAAATTTATTGAGGAGTAATTATGAATTCCACTTCCCTGAGAAAAAAATTAAAACGTGTTCTACAGATAAGCCTTTTGATACTGAGTCTTTTAAAAAACTTATAAGAAAAACAACCTTGAAGTATGTCACAGGAATATTAAAAGTGACTCCCTTGAAATTCTAACCCACATTTTAGATGAAGCTAAGAACCTAAATATGAAAGTAAATTCCACTAAATCAAATATAATGACGATAAATTTCTTGAAATCTACTCCCGCTTTCCTTGACCCTATCCCCCCAGATATTTCTGTGTCTTCCTTTAAATTACTTGGGGTTACAATTTCGTCTAATTTAAAGTGGGATATCCATGCGAAAGATATTGTCCATAGAGCTAATGCATCCATGTCTCTCCTTAAGCTCTTGAATAAATTTAATGTCCCCCATTCCATCCTTTAAGGATCTATACTTCCTTTGTCCGCCAGCATCTTGAATATGCTTGTCCAGTTTGGGCATCCTGGCATGTCCCATGATGAATCAGATAAAATTGAATCTATTCAAAAAAGAGACCTAAGAATAATTTTTAAAGAAACATTGGTACCATATTCACTCCTTCTAAAAAAGGCCAAGCTGGAAAACTCTTGAGCACAGGAGAGGAACACTGTGCCTCCGTTTTGCAAAAAAAGCAATAATAAACCCTCGCACGGAAAACATTTTCCCCAAAAGACACTCCCCATCCAGACACCACCTGCCACGTACTGTTCTGAACCCGTCCCTATCTTGTCCCCCATCCGTTGTTTAACCTCCAGGTATGAAAAAACCTTTGTCCCCTTCATTAAATAGATCAAATAAACCACTAGTTTTTTTTTTTTTTTTTTTGTATTGGTGATACCCATGCTTGTGTCCGTTTGGTTCTTCTGTTCACTCCCCCTTGTTTATATACTCTCTTTTAAACCTTCTTAACACTATTTTTATCTCAATTTTTTTTTGTTTTGTTTTAGTTTTTGCCTTTTTAACTTTCTTACATTTGATGCTTTTTGTTTTTAGACTAATGAATGGCTTTGCCTCAATTGAATACTGGTTTTTCACCCTATATCTGTCTTGTTTCAACCCATGACCTGTAAATTGAACCAACCATGACAAAAAAATCAAGAAAAACAGGAGTGCCAGGTGGCAGAAATGCATAAGAAATAAATAGGCTAATTTTGGTTAGCCTATATATTTGCAGGACATCTACCATATGGCTAATATGGGAGGTAAAGTTCATTTGTGATGCAAATAGATGTTATATTTATATTAAGGATGTAATTCTAGGTATATATTTGCACATTAGGGGGGTGGGGGTATATATTCTGTGAATATATAGGTCCTAAGAAATTCTTGAATTTCTTAGAAAAACTGTAAAAAACAAGGAAAGAAGTGAAGGACCTATATATTCACAGTGAAGGACACAAGGAAAGAAGTATATATATATATATATATATATATATATATATATATATATATTACTATATATATATATATATATATATATATATAATATATATATATATATATATATTATATATATATATATATATATATATATATATATATATATATACTGTCAGATTAGCCATCTGGTGGTATCCCTAACAGGGAAGGGGGTAAAAAGGCTAGCAGGCCTGCATACAAAATGTGTTTGCTTTAAAATTATTCTGCATATCCTATCATGAACCCAAAATCAATCTAATCTTTTATCCATTGGTTTTATAACTAGGTAAATTTTTACCAAATCATATTATTGACTTACAAATAAAGTGAATATACCACTTGATGCCTTTTTTTATGCTCTTTCCAAATATAAAAATAATCATTTTTTGTTGGGAATGAATTTACCCCCACCCCTATAAATACCAATTCAGGGTATATATTTGCACATTAGGGGGGGGGGTTGGCAAATTTTATTTCTGATGTAAATGGGAGGTAAGATTAAACCTTACCCCTACCCTCCTAATGTGCAAATACATAGGCTACTCTGAATTGGTATATAGGGGTGGGTATAAAATTCATTTCTGACAAAAATGATTATTATATTTGGGTACAGCATAAAAAAAGGCATCAAGTACAAAAAATTCACTTAATTTGTAAGTCAATAATATGATTTGGTAAGAATTTACCTATAACTAGCCTATCTACCTTAGTTCTGCCCTAGGAATGACATGGATGGATGGATAGGAATGCTATGGATGGATGATAGACAGAGTTATCTATCAACAAATGATAGCCTATGATCATTTTTTATATATTCCAAAAGAGGGCTTATGCCAGATTTGCCATGTCACTCACTTGGACTATCTGTCTTGGCTCTTTCTACAATTAGCATATGGCTACATGACTGTAACTACTTGATTTCAATTCAATATCAAGTAGAATTGTTTCCTGAAAATAGCCTAGGCCTAGCCTATTTCCTTCTCAAGCCTAATCTAAACCCATATCTGGCCCTATAAGAGAGGGGGCTAAGATTTAAATGCAATGAGAGCAATTATTAAATTTGGAAAGATAACTGAAAGGAGAATTTAACAACATATTCTCTAAGGCCACCATATAACCTAACCAAACAAGCATTCCTTCAATCAATTTTAGCCTACCTCGTCCCCAATAACTGCAATCAGTCTTCCTCTAGCAGCTGCAGTCATTGTTTGAAAAAATATTGTTCTTTCGAGAAATTATCCAAAACCAGCCTAGAGTAACCTAGACTACTTCAAACTTGAATCTTGTGACTAACGTTTTCGTAATTTTACGAAATGACAACTGGTCAGCACTGCCTAATGGTAATGAATTTTGTGAGTCTCAGAGTTGCCGTCAGACCGAAACATTTCATAACGTCCAAACTCTTAAAAACGTAACTTTTGATAGGAAAGTCTCTTTTCAAGGCAGGATGCCTTAGTTTTGCTATCAAGAGCGGTACGTAAGGGGGGGGGAGGGGAAATGTGTTGCCTCTATAATTTAAAGATAATTGTTTGTGTAATCTCATGAAAATACTCCCACCAACTTTTAAAAGGTGCCTAAAAAGTATATAATAATAACAATTCATGCTTCTTTAGCTTCAGGAAATTTCTATTTCATCATTTGTAAGTGCTGCTTTCAGTTTACCTGCACAACAGAAAGACACCCTCCCCCCTGATTCGTGTATATAACCCCGGGCTACTATTTTGCTTATTCTTTTTTTTTTTTAATTGTCATTATTTGTGTTTTTTAAACCAAAGTTGATGAGTAATAAATACAAGATAAAAGGCGAACTAATAAACGAAAGACAATTTAGAGTTTTCCAGAAAAAAAGATAACCAACTAGCTTTTTTTGTTAAATTTCAATAAAAACGATCTTCATAAATCCAGCTTCTTAAAAACACCCAAACAATCGTTTTAATCGCTCCCTTTCCGTCTAATATTTTAGATTGGCTCGGTCTCAGTCTCAACTCCTCAAGCTTCAAATTTGCATCGCTCCAACTTAAAGATTTGAGCCATTTCGAGTGACAGAGTTTTTTTTTGTATTAATTTTATCGAAAAAAAAATATTTCAATCGTTGTCTTCAGTTCTTATACGAAACAACAGTTATGCCTATTTCCTTTTGTAATTTGAATCGTAACTCCCAACCAAAAGAAAGCAAGAAATGAAAGAATTTTTCGCACGATTCAACCCCAAGAATGTTATCCTAAAACTGTTTTTATGGGTCTCACAAGTCCAAGCACGTACAAAAAATTTTTGGGGGAGGAGGTCAAACAATAAAAAAAAAAAACTCATTTTCAAAATGAACTAAAAAGTAGAGAATTTTTTTCTCAAGAATATATGAATATAATCGAACATGAGGGGCACAAAAAGCATTGGGTTTTACATAATATAAACACCAAATTTACATAGGTTTTAAACACATAAACCGAAAAAGTCGATGAGTTGAGCAAAACAAATAAAAAAGATCAAATTATGCAAAAATGATTCGATTTTTTTGCCCCGAAATTTCACTTATATTTATAGATTTAAAAAAAATATTTCCAATATTTTAATTTTCCAATTAAAAAAAAATATAATGTCTCATCCAATATTAGAGCCTACGTTAACACAACCTCGGGAAGTGCTATTACCATTGTGCTATGCTGATAAAAGTGGGAAGTAACTGAATATTCGGAAGTGGCTGAAAAATAGTTCATAAATTAAAAAAAATTGTTTGACAAAAAAATAAATGGAAGATGGAACAAAAAGATCAGTGAGTTAATAAAAACGAACTGGAAATGATTTAATTAGAAAAAATTAGGGTGATAATAAAAAACCTATAATTTAATATAGAAATGCCCTGAAAATCTAACAAATTTACATTTTCAAGGGGTTGGAGCCCCAGTTCAGCTTGTGTGGTCCCTATGAATCAGTTTCTAAGTAAACTTTAAGCCTACCCAACATAGATACAAGACTATTTATCTTCTTCATAAAAATGGGCATTAGTCTAGTTGTCTTTTTCTAAAGCCAAATATTTAGTGATTGTCCTTTTCTGATGAAAACATGCTAAACACACAAGCAGTACCATCAAATTCTTTATTTTATACCATTTACAAATATCATGGCCCTTTTTCTGAAAATACTCCCACCCCTCTGATGGTCCAGGATATAGCCCTGGGAATATATTAAAAAAATCAACCATTAAAATTCTTACTTTACAATATCACTTACAATATATATTACTTTACAAATATATGGACCTCAGATGGGGAGGGGGATATAATGTCAAAATGTGACCATGATATTTGGAATAAGTCTAGCATAAAATCGTAAATTCTGGATCAACTAACCCGCCCCCTCCTCAATGCTTAGATATAACCAAAAAATGGCTCATTTTTACAGTCTCATAGATTTTGTCAATATCAGCTGTTCATAAACCCATAAAAAAAGAGCAAGTTTGTATATAACCTGATATTATGTCCCAACCAATCAGAAGGGGGGGGGGGGTTGGAGGTTGAGGTTGTTACGCAACGAATAATATATATATATATATGTATATATATATATATATATATATATATATATATATATATATATATATATATATTATATATATATATATATATATATATATATATATATATTATATATATATATATATATATATATATATATATATATATATATATATATATATTATATATATATATATATATATATATATACATACATATATATATATATATATATATATATATATATATATATATATATATATATATATATATATATATATATAATATATATACATATATATATATATATATATATATATATATATATATATATATAATATATATATAGATATATATATATATATATATATATATATATATATATATATATATATATATATATATATATATATATATATAATATATATTATATATATATATATATATATATATATATATATATATATATATATATATATATATATATATATATATATATATATATATATATATATATATATATATATATATATATATATATATATAATATATATATATATATATATATATATATATATATATATCATCAATGCTTGTCAATTAGCTGATACACACGCAAGATAGATGCTAAGGAAAACTAGTCAAACGGGTATCAGTCAATAGAGGATTGGATCGCAAAGCGTAGTTTGTCATTGCGTTTTAAAATGTTTAAACTATGGTTTTTGGGGTTTAGAGGGGGGGGGAGTACTTAGCTTAGGTTACGCATTTAATATATACTATGCTTTACCCCAATCCCCCTAATGTGCAAATATATATCCCGAATTTGTTTCTAAACTATTATATTTTCATCATATTTTGTTTTATTTCATTAGCATTAGCCAAACTTGACTTCTCGCGTGTGTACCAGTTGATTGACAAGTACCATATCATCTTATAATCACTTATTTAAAGAGAAATTATAAAAAAATTGCTTTTACTATTATTTACCTATTTTTATTATAAATTTTCCTTCCTGACTTCAGCTAGCTCCTTCTCCATATAATTTCAGTGTGACTGTTGACGGAACAAAATTCAAACTCAACACCGATGAAATTGAAATTTGGTGAGGTGGCTGACTAACTTTTGTTACTTGTCACTAAACAAATGATAATCTTACGCTCATGGGAGAAAATAATATCTTAACTTACTATGCGAGTAAGCGAAGTGGGTATTTTCTCATCCTAATAACTGAGTGATTGTGTGATAAGATTAAATGACCGCGATTTGAAAGAATGTCGATACTCATGTCAGTGTAAGTAAAATGGGAACAGCGGATTTTTTTATCACGGGGCGAAAAAATAGATTACTCAGAAAATGTGAAACTTACTCATTATTTAAAAGCGTAACATAATTGTAACATAAATTCAAAAATGTAACGAAAATGAAACGTTTTTAGGACCGTAACGTAAAATGTACCGTTTTATTTAAAACGTACCAAAAATGGTACGAACGCAACTTCGGTGGCAACCTGTACCGTGAGCAAAATGCGATATATTTAAAATATAAAGATTCTTTCCTTCTAAAGATGTTTCTGACAGAAATTAAACGTCCCCTAATTGAGTTCAAATACCGCTTCCAAGAGTCTAAATTCTTAATCAGCAAAAAGATAAATTGCATTCTAGCTTCAGTCAAACGACGACGCTAGTCGGTTTGAATTTCGCTAAGATAATAAGTAACAAAAAAGATGCTACGCACAATATTTCTAAGGAAGTTTAAACTATAAGAGCCGTGTGAACGTTTGAATCATCAGAAATAATCAAGACAGATTATTGGACGAAGGGTTCGCATCCTTGGGCCACCTGAGCCAATTGTGAGCCAGTCCTCATAGCGCAGGACAAAAAAAAAACTATGTTTGATAGTGGGGTAAAAGTGCTTTTTGAGGGCCATTGGTAAATCAGATTTGGAAGGATTGTTAAAGGAGAGTCAGGATCATTTAGACAGAATTTTTCGACGTTGAATCGTATTTGAGAATCAGGACCGCTCAGACAGAATTACTCGGGGTACGATCTGGGCAATTCTTTGATTGTTGTATCTCAGTCACCATTGTTGTCGTTTGAAGTGACTCACTGCTGTTCATCTAAATCTGTAAGTCTCAATAAATCCATTGCTTTTTACCTGTGTTTACTTTATTTTATATGTCCGTAACTAGCCTAATGATAGCTAATTAGTTCGCAAATCTCCAAGGACGTTCCCAGGGAATCCGATCTCCAGATCGCTCGAAGAAAAGAGGTCACACTTATATGGCTACACATTTTATTTCCTCTCATTAATTGAGGGTGGCGTAAGCCTTCTTGGCACGATCTTTAGCGCTATAAGCGGCGCTATCGGAGAACTTATAAGGTGTAAGTTCACAGCTTCAAGGTACGATATTAGATTTGACGCGGTCAATATTTATGACCACAATTAAGCCCAGTCCTTTTCTTATATCGCTAATATTTTCTTTACAGCCACAATTATAATTCATTCATCGCTACAAATGGCGCGAGTCGGAAATTGGAGAAAAACTTGCGAACTAATTAGGCTATAAAACTTTGTAATTTAAATTTAATTATTGGAGAGATACAGACATATAAGTAAAGTGATTAGGCATATTGCCGCTACGCTACGACAGGGAATCCTTTAGATATCTCATAAGAGATAATAGCCTCAACCAAAATAGGTGAAGTGAAAATGATAAATTTATTTTGAATTGATTCAAAAACAAAAAAAAATATGGCAGACGACCTAAAAGAATTATTAATAGTGCAGAAGTTAGTCGCGAAAAATACAGAAATAGCAAAATCGATCCCGGAGTACAATGGTCAATCAGATGTTGACGAATTTAATATCCAATTGGCCCAGTTTGTACAACTAACAAAAACAGACCTTGGAGCGTTAAAAGACATACTCCTACTACGATTAAAAGGCCAGGCCTTAACCTTTCTAAAACAGATTGAACATACCATAGGCAATAACGCCAACTTGCCAATAAATACGGTTGATAACTTGTTAAAAGCATTTAAAGATAGGTTTATAGAAACCCAGTTCCATAAATAAATTAAAACACGGAACAGTGAGCTTTGACTTTTCACAAAATATAAGAGAATACCTTGATAATATACGCATTTCTGTAGAGGCAAAATACGGAAGTGGTTCGGGGCAACTGTATGAAAAAGTCATACTAAATACCTTTTTGCAAGGGCTACACCCAAAACTATATAAAGTGGTAATATCCAAAAATATTCAGACGTTGGATCTTGCAGTTCAGGAGGTAGAGCGATTGATCGAAGTTGATACGATGGTCGCTAATCACAGTAAGGCAAAAATAAATAGCCTAGGCGATTCAAACGCGAACCCAATCTTCAAGGGCGATCAGGCGTCTCCCAATTTCTTTTAAAGAGATAACTCCCCAGTGCCACAAAGAAATAAAACGCAGGAACCCGCTAGGCAAAAAACAGTACGTTTTCAGCCTGTCAAACAATCTAATTACGAAAATAACCCTACAATAATAAGGTTCTATATTTGTAATAGACCTGGACATATCGCGAGAGAGTGCCGTTATGTCCCCAATCGCATACCAAGAATTGCTGACGGTAGTACGCAAAATTATGGCAACCATTTGTTCGGAAGAACACAATTTTAGCGCCGGTGGGGCGCTAGGCTATAGCCAGGGAAGATTGCGCCAATCAGTACCTTACAACGCGTACAAACCAAATTTTTATACCCCTCCCCCCAATAGACAAATTAATTACCGATTTGAAAACCCAAATAATCGCCAAAGCCAATATAATGCGAGAATGCTATATAGAAATCACGAAAACTTGCCGACGGGACATGAAAATTTTGCAAGCCAACGGCATTGGCAGTCAGCGCCAGCAAGCGGCACTGACACAAGACATCCAAGTTACCATAATAATGTATGGCGAAGGCAGACAGATGTAAATCAATTAGATATGCCCACGGAGCCTCATATGCCTGAATATCTATTACAGGCACCGACACATGAAATAAATCCTCAGGGTAACGTTTCAGGCCCCTCAGAAATATAAATTGGACCCAGAGGGTGCCCAGAATATTTAATAGGTCCAAAACAATGGTAGTGCCGTCTTGTAGTGATAATAATAATAGGTTGCCTATATTCAATGATTTTTGTGTAGAAAAAACATTTACTTTAAAGCCTTAGTTGACAGCGGAGCCTCAGTCAATATCATAAGCTCATGCGTATTTAATATGTTGCCTCTGCATATTAGGCGACAGAAGAACCCTAATAATCCCAATTTAACTAGTGTACCAGGGCATAAATTGGATGCAAGAGGTTCAATTTGCCTAAATGTAAAAAGGGAAAATAGGATATTTTCGACAAATTTTATAATATACGATAACTTTCCGTATGAAGCAATTATAGGTGCAATTTCTTAAGGTCTAATAGAGTACTATTAGACGTAGCAAACGAGAGGCTTGTCTACCCAGCTAAGGTAGGGGAAAAATTTCTACCTTAAGAAATCGTAACAGAGGTTACGAAGACAACGTAACAGTAAACAAAATTTCTGACGGCATAATGTCACAATCTTTTGAACCTCATGTCTCGAAAGGAGGAAAAGGAACAATCAGAAACTTGTCCAATTATTCTGAAAGACATTGCAGAGATGAAGCAAATTTAAATAATAAAAGTATTGAATCCGCAAAAATAAAAATAGGAGATATGCGACAGTACAGGTCAAACGAAATTAAGAAAATAGCGGAATTATGGAAAAACATAGTAAAACCCAAGGTGACGCCGCAAGATGCCGCAATGGCGCAAAATAGCGCCAGTATGAATCTAATAAACAAGGAAAATAAAGAGAAATATTACGGATTTCGCGATAAGGAAAACAAAAGTCCCTCCCAAAACGATGCAAAAAATTCAAATATCACAAATGATTGAACCAGTGGTTAGCAAATCCGAAATATGGTTTGCGACACCATCAAACAAAATTCCTGAAAATCTGCTATGTGAGGAACAGATTATATCTTATGACAAAGGATAAGGTTTTATTTGGGTAAATAATAACCACGAAAATGATACAATTACAATAAAAAAGGGGACGTGTTTAGTTCAAATTCAAGTTTTATCAGAGAATGATTTAAATACATGGGAAAATTCTAAAAGAAACCTAGTTAACGGCAATAAAACCTCAAATAACAGGTACCCTCTAACTAAATCGCAATTCTTAAACAAATTTAATATGGATCATATTACGGACAAGGAACTTAAGAACAAATTATGCGAATTATTATGGAATTCTCAGGATGTATTCTCTGCATCTAAAGATGACATCGGACCAATACCATTTTATGAACACTCAATTTTAACGACTGGTAATCCCGTTGCAAAACAGCCATATCGTGTGCCACATAAGCACAAAGAATGGTTAAAAAATAAAAAATCCATGAATTAGAAAAAAATGAAATTATACATCCAAGTATAAGTCCGTATAGTGCACCAGTGATCTTAGTACCAAAGAAGAATGGTGACCTTAGACTTGTAGTAGACTACAGAGCCCTCAACAAACAAGTAGTTAGCGATAAATTTCCTTTACCAAGAATATAGATGAAATTCTTGACTCTGTTTCAAGCAAAAACAAAATTTTTACTTCTTTGGACCTTACCCAAGGCTACCATAAAAGTGAAAATAGCCGAAAAAGATGTCCATAAAACTGCATTTTCAACATGTGAATGTGGTTCATATGAATACTTAAGGGTACCCTGGACTTAAAACAAGTTCAAGCGCGCTATGTAGACCCCTATTACACCTGTTAAGAGGATTAAAGAATATAATTCATTTTGTTGATGATGTCATATGCGTGGGAGAAAACACTGAACAACACTTAGCAACACTAGCTAAGGTATTCGAGAAGTTCAGACAGGGCAATTTAAAATGTCGGCCTGAGAAAGTAAATTTATTTCAACCTAAAATTAAATTTTTAGGAGTAGTAGTGACGCAAAGAGAGATGTCCCCAGACCCTGTTAAAATAAAATGTGTTGAAAACCTCAAACCCCCTAGAACCATGAAAGAATTAAGGGGAATATTAGGTCTTACTGGATACTTTAGAAAATTCGTACGCAATTACGCCCAAATTGCGCGAAACCCCTCACGGAATTAACTAAAGGGAACTCCCAAAATGTTACCTGGTCCCAGGAAGCTCAAACTTCCCTAGACCATCTCAAAAAAGGCGCTCACTTCTGAACCAATATTATCACTTCCTGAATTCGAAAACGGAAAATTCGTGGTCAAAACTGATGCTAGTTCAAAAGGCATTGGGGCTATTCTTTCGCAAATAATTCCCATAGGAAACCCTGATCCTTTACAAGGACCTTCTAATAAAAAAAAATAGAAAAAGTTATATGCTATTTGAGCAGAACTTTATCAAAAGGCGAAAGTAGTTATTCCGCAACAAACTTAGAATTATTATCTATAATCCACCACTTGGACAAATTTAGACACTATTTGATTGGTAGAAAATGTATACTACGATCACACCATAAAAGCTTGCAGTACCTGCGCATATTTAAAAACCCCACGGGCATTCTAGCTAGATGGATTATGAAAATCCAAGACCTAGATTATGAATTTGAACATTTAAAAGGTAAACAAAACGCGGCTTGTGACTTTGTGAGTAGATACCCAGAAAATATTCCGTCGGAAACTGAGGAAAATGAAGTCAACGCTATCAATGCTACGAGCAAACATAAATGTAAGAAAAAACAAAGTCAAAGACACAGTAAAGGAAAATAAGGTTAACTATTGTCCTTTGTCTATAGAAAATATAAAAAGAAAGCAAAAAAAGGACGAAATGTGTTCGGCGCTTATTAATTATTTTGTGAATGACGATGCGTTACCTGATAAATTCAAAACTCTTAGAAAAGAGATAGATAATTTTTACTATGATCTCGATGAAGAAATACTATGTAGAATCGTGACGGCTGAGACGAATAGAAACCAAACTTCAATAATACCTGTATTACCACAACACTTAATAATACCTGCGTTCGAATATTTTCATTCAGATATAGGCGGACATTTAGGAGTATTGAAAACTTTCCATAAATTAAAACAATGTTATTAGGTGCCGTCGGCAATGACATAACTTAAAGAATTTGTAAGTACATGCGAAGCGTGTAACTTAAGAAAAATTCCCCAGGCTTATCCTAATCCTCCAATGGGAAGAGTCCCGGTAGCAAAGTACCCCTTCGATATTATCTTATTTGACTTATACGGGACGAGCGAAGGCTTGCCTGTTTCAAGCAGAGGCCATACTTGTATTCTTTCAGTTATAGTCCATTTTTCAGGATTTACTTTTGCCAAAGCATTGAAAAACCAAGGTGCTTACGCCACAAGTAAGCGTTAGCAAAACTATTTTTAAAATTTGGCATTCCTAATAAAATTTTGAGTGACAACGGGAGCAATTTTGTTTCAAAAGTAACAAAAGACTTAATGAGTTTTCTTAATATAGAGAAAATGGTGACAGCTCTGTACCATCCACAAGCTAATGGTAAATAAAATAGAAAATAGGCATAAAATATTCTTGAACGTATTAAGTATTTATACAAAAGACAATAGGAACGACTGGGATCAATTCTTACCTTATTTAACTAACGTAATCAACACTGCTTATTCAGAATCAACTAAAGATAATCCATTTTATTTACTCTTTGGTCGTGATTTTAGAATCCCGTATGATGAGATTATTGAGTCTCGGCAGTATTATAATAACTCGGAGGATTACAAACAAGAATTCATAAATAGGATGAGGAAAACTTATAAAATAGCTAGGCAAGAGTTGGAAAAATGTAAAAGAAACAAGAGCTAAGAAACCAACCCCAAGTCAAGGAGAGTATAGATTTCAAAGTAGGAGACTGCGTCTACCTAAAGAACGAGGCAAAAACGGAAGGAAAAAAACTTTCCAACAAATATTCTGGACCGTGCAGAATAGTCAAAAAGTACGATAACGACTATACTTTTAAAATGGAGAACCCCGATAGTGGAAGAACTTACAAGGCTCATGTTAGCCGAATAAAAAAAGCCAAATTTCCAGAGAGATGGGTATCACATCCCTCCTCTACTGATTCGTCAGATGCAGAAAATGAGCCCCCTAAATCAAGATTGGCGGAGCTAAAACCCTTTAATTTTAAACAAGATTATTTTCAAGATGACAGTGATGAGGAAAACTTTGAAGAATTTTTAGCAATGAAAAATCTAGTTATTCCTAAGAAAAAATCCTTATTACCAGGATTTTTTCCTGAAATAAAAACACCAAAAGATCCAAAAGTTATTCATCGACGAGCGCAGGAGAGCTAGATTATACAATATCTCCAAAAACCCGATTTTTTCCCCGATAGAATTTCGACCCCTTGTCCCCCCAAAAGATTTCCAGACGATATGGTTTCCCCTGCAACACCAATAGAAAGGCCCCTGTCATTGCAGGAAGAGTTAAACAGAGCTGTAGAAACCCCCGGTATTACTGTAAAGAACCCCCCCCCCCAAAGATTCAACTAAAACAAACCTGGTAGAAGCTATGGATTTAATAAATTTCCCCATAAAAACGAGTCAAAGTACATTGCCCGAGAATGAAAAACTCCCAAGGATGACCAGCAAGGACAATATCATGATATAACTGTGTCCAAGGTCAAGCCTAAACAGTGGACTTCATGGAGGGAAACCCTAGAGCAAAAAATGCCCCATCCCCCTGAGGACGTGGCTTTCAAAACACTGGAGGAACCCCGCAAAAACTATTGACTCCTCCCAAAGCTCTCAAGAATCTTTCAAATCTCCAGAGTTGAAAACTCAAGGCGAGGACTTAGAGAATAAACCTTCTACTTCCAGAGGAGTAGAAATTTATGAAGGAAGGGCAGGTGATATCTCAAAAAGTTCCACCTCTAAAAGTTCTAATCCGGATTCGTCGGGAACTAGTTCTGAAGAATCTGACAGCGAATCAGACCATATAGTAGTTAAAGAAATAGGGAAATCAAGACCGACTTCAGCAGCCACACACGCGAAACAAACGAAACTAAAAGGGCAAGAATTTTTGAAAAAAAACAATACAAAAAGTTTGATCTTATTTTGCTAGAAAAACCGGAAAAGAAAAAACCGCAAGAAACAGAGGAGAAAATAACGACACAGTCAGGAAGAACGGTTAAAAAACCTGACAGATGGAAATATCCCAAATTAATGTAAAGACAAATTTCAAATCCCTTGGTAGTAAATTATTTCTGAAACGTATGAAAACTTACCAAAGAAAAAGAGACGCCTATAAAAATAATAACAAGAAAATTAATAGAGAAGATTCTAAACTCAAAACTACCTATTAGTAGGTAACTGTGGAAGAAATTAATCTCATATATAAAAACTATTTTGCCTTAGTGCAGATTATAATTATTTTAGGCCTACACATAAAATAGGATACCAGTGTAATTATGTGCTGCACGCTTGCTTATTCATGTGTTTCTTACTCGAGAAATATAATGTAAAATTAAATTGTATAGCGATTACTAGCTACGCTTTAAAGTTATATCTCAACCAGTCATAGAGGTATATCACGACCAGAATAAAGCACGGAAGTCCTAACTTTACTTTCCTAACCTATCTAATCCTAAAATATTTATTCTGTTTTATGCCTACAAATCAGTTTTCTTTGGCCAATGCCACAAAATGATTATATTATAAAAAAAAATAACCTAAGTTGAAAATTAAAGTGCCTTTGAAAAAAAATATAATAATAACAAAAAAGTAAACAAAAGAATTTTGCAAAAAAACGAGTAAAATTAATGATAAATTAATTCTAGAAACAAAAAATAAGATGAGGCTTAAGAATATCGTCATAATCCTCGTTGTTCACGCAGTGGCCCAAGATATTGTAAAACATAGAGTAATATTCAAGCATGAAAATTCATTGCTAGCTAGCCACGCAGCAAGAAAGATCTTTATGAAATGGACCCCAAACCCTTCGAGACCTTGTTTCAACAAGTAACAAGACTAGAAAGAAACACGAATGAACTCAAAGAATTGACCAATTTCTAGTGGAACATACTATTGGCCGTATGTTTCGTATTCGCAACTTCCCTGACCATAAGAACCCTATTGACTTTTAATTACGGAAAAATCCTGAGACTAAGAAGACGAAAACCAAGAGAAGAACACGGGGAAACAGCTGAAATGCAAAGGTTAAACCCGGAACTCCATGAGAACGTCTAAGCCAAGAAATAGGGAAGACATTAGAAATCGAGTGGGTATAGAGGTCTCCACTCGTCCTTGCTATGTCTTGTTCCCTCATTGTAGTATCGTTTACGTAAAACCGTGTGGTTATGACACTGCAACATGCGTTTCTTAAACAGCACGGACGTGCGTGAACAATGCAGGCATGAAATATGTTGTAAAATTAGACCTCAAACTTAATAATGTAGAGTAAATTATGTTTATTTGATAAGTATTGAAGAATTAAATAAGCCCTTTATCGTTGTTTCCTTTCTCAAAACAAATTTGAAGACATCTCTGTTTTAGATTTCCCAATGGGAATTATGTCGTTTTATTATAACCAACGTTATATAGTAATATCAGTGTATCTTTTTATATTATCTTGTGGGGTAATCGCCACCCTAAAATGTACCCAATTGATACGTAACTTATTTGTACTATGAGTATTTACCCTAAAGAACGTGTGATTCTGCCTCGTTATTTTTATTACAGGAAGTGGATCGACATATTGGATATCGATCATTACAATGAGTTGCCCAGTGCAGATACAACCTAGTAGCATCTATTTTCATCATACCTCAACCAACGAAGAGTACTCACCAAACGCTCCAGGCAATTTCATCCCTGCTTCGTCTACGAAAACAACAGTTACCATTGATCATTGTTTCCTCGACCATGAACCACATTACGTACCAGGTAACATTATATTTGAATCTCAGTATCCAGGGCATTATCGTACTATATAATCACATAAATTCTGAGAACCCCATCGATCAGTGCGAGATATAAATACATAAATATCGCCTTTGATAATCATTATGGACCCAAGAACCATTTGACTGTATAGTGATGATGTTTGATGACCCCGAAAACTATTTATGTGTCACAGACTTACGCGTCGAATCCCTTTCGACCATCTCTCGGAATCCATCCTATCTCCTCGGTGTGGAAAGTTCATATCTCTGTTATCCATAAATGTACAAGATAGTTTCTGAAAAAAGGACCTAGAAACCAAAATTAGCCCCAGTGACCAAGCCAGTGACAATATGCCCCTCCCACAAGTTAAAGACAATATGTTGAAGGAGTCACTATAGTTTGATATCAACCCGTTCCAAATCCAAACTTAAATTCCCCCGTGATTAACCTAGGAATCACCGCAAAGGTTAATCGACGCAAGCCATGAGCTAACAATTTTATAAAAGGCACAAATGAACAATTTTACGCGAGAATACATTCTCTTTGTGCCTCAAAATATCCTAAAAATGATATGCTGAGAAGAAAAAAAACGCACTCCCAGCGTTCGACCCCTTAATGATAAGGCACCCTATGAACTATCAAAAAAAGCAGGTGAGAATGAACCCTGATAGCATATGCCAACACCTGTAGTGGGAAGCATCATTTCCCAGTTAACAATTAGAGAAAACTTGTCGTGTGAACACAATCAGGCTTGAACTGTTCCATGAAGAAACCATAACGTAAGTGCTTTAAAAATTTTGCCAAGACAAAAAGAGTGAAGGACAATAATTTAGAACAGAAGGATTAAGTACACTAAAGACTCGAAGGTGATGAAATAGATGTGAATTTACATATGTTACTTCTTAATAACTTTGATAACTCAAAAATCCCAATATCCTATCATTAACGTTGCGTAACAAACAGTCCAAGTGAAAGTGTTTTTGTCACCAGTGAAAATGGTAAACATAATATTGTGTGTTATAAATCATTCATGTATGTATTGCTAGATGTTCAAGTAGAATTAGGTGTAGTATTATCACGTTATTCATTTAATGTAGCGTAGAGAGAAAGTAATGTGCCATATAGACAGCAAAATAAAAAAAAAGCCTTGTAAAAAGTGAATTCAAAAAAAAATCTTATGTAAAGGTAGAATAGCCCTAACCTTGTTGGAAATGTAAAAGTAATCAGTGTTAGATGTAGGAAAAAAACTCTTTAGTATAGTAGTTAGCCTAGAACCATGAATAATCTTAGTCCGGTAGATGAATTTTAGATAGGGATGTAGAATAAAATAAGAAAAGTAATAGAGAAAATTTTTAGCACTCCTGATTAGGCCATAACATAAATATAAAATAATTACGTAGAAGAAATAGTTAATAAAATGAGAACATTTCAAAAGCCCAAAGGCAAGCAAGTCATAATGACGGGACGTCATTAATAAATGGGACGGGTAATATGTACCGTGAGCAAAATGCGATATATTTAAAATACAAAGATTCTTTCCTTCTAAAGGTGATTCTGACAGAAATTAAACGTCCCCTAATTGAGTTCAAATACCGCTTCCAAGAGTCTAAATTCTTAATCAGCAAAAAGAGAAATTGCATTCTAGCTTCAGTCAAACAACGACGCTAGTCAGTTTGAATTTCGCTAAGATAATTAGTAACAAAAAAGATGCTACGCACAATATTTCTAAGGAAGTTTAAACTATAAGAGCCGTGTGAACGTTTGAATCATCAGAAATAATCAAGACAGATTATTGGACGAAGGGTTCGCATCCTTGGGCCACCTGAGCCAATTGTGAGCCAGTCCTCACAGCGCAGGAGAAAAAAAATTATGTTTGATAGTGGGGTAAAAGTTTTTGTTGAGGGGCATTGGTAAATCAGATTTGGAAGGATTGGTAAAGGAGAGTCAGGATCATTTAGACAGAATTTTTTCGACGTTGATTCGTATTTGAGAATCAGGACCGCTCAGACAGAATTACTCGGCATACGATCTGGGATATTCTTTGATTGTTGTATCTCGGTCACCATTGTTTTCGTTTGAAGTGACTCACTGCTGTTCATCTAAATATGTAAGTCTCTCATAAATCCATTGCTTTTTACCTGTGTTTACTTCATTTTTATATGTCCGTATCTAGCCTAATGATAGCTAATTAGTTCGCAAATCTCCAAGGACGTTCCCAGGGAATCCGATCTCCAGATCGCTCGAAGAAAAGAGGTCACATTTATATGGCTACACATTTTATTTCCTCTCATTAATTGAGGGTGGCGTAAGCCTTGTTGGCACGATCTTTAGCGCTATAAGCGGCGCTATCGGAGAACTTATAAGGTGTAAGTTCACAGCTTCAAGGTACGATATTAGATTTGACGCGGTCAATTTTTATGACCAAAATTAAGCCCAGTCTTTTTCTTTCACCCCAACAATTCCCTTTATAGCCACAAATATCGTTCATTCACCGCTACTAACCCTGGTATCTAAAGTCTGGAAACGTAAACTTTTACAAGAAAACGTAAAGACGCAAGTTAAGATCACAGACAAAACGTATATGATATAGATGTGTAAGAGTCTTATCTTTCAATGTTAAAAAACTTTGAGTATCCGATTGCCTTTTGGCTATAGATGATGACGTTACTGTGGGCTAGAAGCCTGAGAAATAGAGGATAGACAAGCACGAAACACAAAATGGATTGGTACCGAAAATTATTTTAGTTGAACGCTTGTATTACACACATTTTGTCTGTTTTTAGGATTTATACAAATCTATATATAGTTAATTTGGCATAACTGATGAATAGGTTAGCCCCGTTAACAATGAAATGTTGGTCCGTTTAATTATGAGGATTTGGGAATTATGAAGGATTTCTACCTTTACGGTTGATAGGCACTTTTCCGACCTACTTCAGACTGAAAAGTCTCTTCTTCTTCTATTTAACAGCAGGCGGGCTTTTCAGTAAAACTATTTAGCCCTTTTCCTTTTGCTTCACTCTGTGGGCTACAGAGCTACTGGCTTGATTGCCTCATATTTATTAGATATATTCAGATATCTTTCAGCAGATCTTTTGACTCTAGGACTTCAAATATAAGATGATAGATGTCGATTTCTATGCTCTGTGTGCAGGTATAGTTGGCTAGGCTCTTGGCTGATAGTGGGATTTTGTGGTGTTTGAAGTATTTTAACAGTTTACAAAGCAAGGTATGTTGTGCAGACGTCAGCATATTACATTCAAATAGGCAATGGTCAATTGTTTCATTATTCATATTACAATGCCTGCAAAGAGGGGACAGGGGAATTGAGCCACTTGAATTAGAAAGCTTATATGAGAATGCAAGGAAATTTAGTCCATTTGTTCCAGAACGAATTCTATGATAAATTTTAGAAAGATACTTATTGGGAAAGGGGGAAAGGATAGGATTAATCTTATTAAAATTAATATCTGATAGCCTCCATCGGTAAATATCTCTAATTGGGATTGGTCTCCCACTTGGCTGGTCAATATTTATAGCATTTTTTGCTATTTCATCAACCTGATGATTACCACTTATGCCAGAGTGGCTAGGAATGTACTGAAAGTAAGTTTTTATGCCACTTGAAGCAAGATTATCAATAATACTGAGACAATGATAAGTGTCAATGTCCAACTTATATTGAGGAGCTGAGGCCAGCAACTCAAGGCTTGATAAAGAGTCGGAATAGATGATAATATTATTCGAATTTTCAATCAAAGGTTGGTTTTGCTTAAGGTGTTCTAATGCCATGATTATGGCATTTAACTCAGCAGACATTATAGATAAATTATTAAATAATCTCTCGCCCATTGCAATTTTCAGGTGAGGAAGGAAAACACCACTTGCAACCTTCTCATCCATTTTTGACCCATCAACAAATATTTGGAAGTGATTTTTATAGGTAATTGTATTAAGTTCTGCAAATTTTTTCTGGACAAAAGCAATGGGGGTTAAATCTTTATTCCATTTTGAAAATTCAGTATTTATTATGGGAAATGACCAATTCCATGGAGGGGGATTGGGGGAAAGTAGGTGCAATAGACTTTGCTGGTACAGGGAACTTCTTTTGAATATTGGCATACTCATCTGCAATACCTCTATACATGGCTGGATTTCTTAACCAATTATGTAATGTGTGTGAGCTATTTGATTCAATTTTTGTAAGATGTTTTATCAAGAGAAAGCTACGTCTCTCCCTTATTGTTGTTAATCCACTCTCCATAAGCAGAAACTTGGTGCTTGTGGGTTTCCTAAGACCAAATATGAGACGTATTATATCATTTTGTGTTGTTTCAATTTTTTGCATCTGGGTCTTTGCACATGCACCATAGACAATGAGCCCATAGTCAATATGGGGTCTTATATGTGATTTATAAAACTGGAGTAAGGTTTTCTCCTTACAACCCCAGGGTGTGGAAAGAAGTCTTTTTAGTATATTTGCTTTTCTATAACATTTTTTTATTGTGTTTGAAATGTGGAGGTGGAAATTAAGTTTTGGTCAAGCATGAGACCTAGGTAATTAATATTATTATCTTCTGGAATAGTTGTTTTATTTAGAGTTAGTTTTGCATTAACATGGTTTCGCTTCCGGTGAAATTGGATTATTTTTGACTTGGTGGGTGCAATGGGTAAATCTGAATGTTGAGAGAATTTTTTCAAACTGGAAAAGTGACTTTTGCAGATTTGACTGTGCTATCTGAAAGGTGTTGCCAGATGACCATAGCACCAGATCATCAGCATATTGTAGATTCGTGTGGGGTAGGTTCATGTCCCAGAGATATAGGGCAAAAAGGAGGCAACTTAGGACTGCTCCCTGAGGTAGGCCTTTGGATATTGTCTTTTGGGGTGAAGAGGCTGAACCAACACAAACAATGAAACTTCGCACTTCTATGAAGGATTTAATAAAGGATACTAGCTTAGGAGGTACTCCAAGGTTTGCAAGTTTATTTAAAAGGATTTGGTGGTTCACATTGTCATAAGCTCCTTCAAAATCTAGGAAAGCTGCCACTAGGATATTATTTTTTGAGAAAGATTCATTTATTTCATTTGTTAGCAAAATGAAAGCATCTGTTGAGGAGTGGTATTTCCTGAATCCAGTTTGAGTGTGTGGGATCATGTTATTTTTCTCAACAAACCAGAGGAGCCTGTGATAAATCATTTTCTCCATTATTTTCCCCATCACAGGTGTAATCATTATGGGCCTATAAGACTCAGGGTTATCTTTTGGTTTATTTTTCTTTAGGATTGGTAGGAGGGACGAACATTTCCATATATTGGGGAACCTAGAAGATGCCCAAGCGTGATTATAACAATTTAGCAGTTCTTGTTTGTATGAAGGTGTGAGATTCTTTATCCATGTAGGGTGTATATTGTCATAGCTACTGCTAGTTTTGGACCTAATATGATGTATTGCATTATTCAATTCCTGGATTGAAAATGGATTAGTTATGTACTCGGATCCTGGGCGTGGTTGGTAACTAGGGTTCATATGAATTGTGGACAGCTTGCTTTGATTATTTGATGTTAGCTTATTAACAAAAAGAGTTGCAAATAGGTTAGCCTTTTCATTATCATTGTCATAATGGGTATTATTATGTATAAGCTCATACAGGAGTGGGTTGGGAGAAGTCTTTTTCCCACATATGTGGCTTATGACTTTATGTATAATTGGCTCATTTGTTTCTCTGGAGAGATTATTTGCAAAATTATTCCAGTATTTATATTAGCATCTATTATAGTCCTTTTTAGATTAGATTCTGCTTGTAATTTTTTTAAATATGTAGTAGGTGTTGGTTTTTTTTATTAATTCTGTCCTAGCTGCCTTTTTTATCCTCCATTTATTTAGGCACTCATTTGTCCACCATGCTTTAGGAATTTGTTTAGGGAATGTTTTCTTAGGTGTTGTCCTGGGGATAGCATGATTAGCTGTATTTATTAGTAAAGATGTCAATGCTTCAGCATGTGTGTCAACTGTTGTCTTAGAAATGCATGAACTTTGGGTGAAACTTGTAATTTCATCATTTAGCTTATTTTGGAAAATAGACCAATTTGCTTTAGTGTTGATATATTTGGATGTATGAGATATAAAGTTTCAGCAGGTTCATTTAGGGAGCAAACTATAGCAAAGTGGTCTGTACATAGACTATCAATTTTATTTATGTAAATTTTGTTCAAAAAATTTAAAGACACAAATTTGTAGGTCAATTGTGGAGAAATTGCCACTTTTGGGGTTGAAAAATAAGTATTCAGGTTTGGAGGGGTAGCAACAACTAATTCATTATTATTTGAAGTCATATGCTCAATAAATTACCAGCTTTATTTGCTGGTTTATTCCCCCACAAAAGGCTGTGGGCATTGAAATCTCCACAAATAATGATATTTTTTTAACATATTAGAATTATTTATATAATTAAAGAAATCCTTGGCATCTGTAGTTTGGCCATTAGGGTTATAAAAGCTTATTAGGTAGGTTTTTAAATTATTCAGCCAAACACTTATACCAATTACACAAACATCATTTTCAAAATCTGGAAAATTGATGCCACAAAATTTTATATTATTATTAACTAATAAAGCTACACCACCTCCTTTCTCTCTCTGAAGATCTATCCTTTCTCAGGATAGTATATCCCAGAGACTTAATTTGTTGATTTTGGGTTAAATGAGTTTCTTGGAGGCAAGCAATATTAGTTGAATTATTATTCATAAATGATGTTAGTTCATTTAGCTTATTTTCTGTGAGTGATCTTACATTCCATTGGAGTATTGATAAATGTTGTGTTGTTGATTTATTCTTCATATGAATGTGTATCAATGTTCAGCTTTGTTAAGAGTAAAGCAAGATCTTTTTTTTTGCTTGAATGAGCATATCATCTGGGATGTAAATTTTTGCCAATTCTGCAATAATTTTTGTTTTCTGTAGTTGATGTATGTTCATGGCCTGAACTGCATTACAGTTTAGAATGAATAAGCATATATTTGGGGATTGCATTTTTGGTAGTGCATCCTGTTTGTTGGTTAATGGATTGATTCCTGGTAGTGTTTCTGGTTTGTTTCTTCTTGGGAGGGAGGGCCAGGCTGGCCTCATCTCACCGGACAAGGAGGCTTGTTGGCTTGGTGATTGCTTCTGATAGGGATTTGAGCTAGGGGGCTTAGAAGATGGTGTTTTATATGGGGTGCTTGATGCCTTGGGGGCATTTGACTTGGGGGTTTTGGTTGGTTTCATTACGGGCTTTATTTGGTAATGTTGGGCAGCATTTGCTTCCATTGCTGCAAAGGGGTATGGGATTGCCTTCTCTGTTGATATTTGGAGTGTTCGAGCTCTTTTCTTGTATGCAGGGCATAATGATTTATTTGTAGATTCATGTGGGCCTTTGCAATTGATGCATGTAGGCTGAGTGTTGTTGCAAGTTGTCAGCTCTTTAGGATGGAAAGATTTACAATTACTACACTCTTGGAGAATTTCATTGCATTTGTTTGTTGTGTGTCCCAGTTTGAAACACTTCTGACACTGAATAGGCTTAGGTTTGTATTCCTTGTGTGGTTTGATTTGCCCAAATAGGAATAATTTTCTGGGATGTCAATTTTATCCTTCAGTGTGAATAAGAAGGATCTACTAGTTTTTAGGCCATTAGAGTTGGGTTTTCCAAGTTGGGTAACATCCTCAACTGGGATTGTGTTTCCAGCCCTATCTGAAAGGCCTTCTTTTAACTCCTGAGTAGATATCTCTGGGGGGAACATTATAAACTACTATTTTTGTTGGTGATTTGTTTTGGGTTCCAATTAGATGCAATAATTGGGGTATTCAGAAGGGATTATGGTTAATTATTGTATCTGCTGATTTCTGATCTTCTACAGCTATTAGCAGAGATCCATCACGGTTAATGTTAAGAGAGAACATGATTTTAGTAATTTAAAAATTGCAACTCTTATTGCAGTGATCATTTTTATTTCAAAGGGGGTAGTGGGAGTAATTTTAAGGTAAATTCCTAAGTTTTTGGAGGGAGGATCTTGGGCAGGGAGAGGGGAAATGCTTTTAATTGGGGAGATTTTTTTTCCTTTTTTTAGAACTTCTAGAGAGGACCTCTTGAAACCATTATCATCATTTATGGTTACATTAGCCCCTACACTTATCATTGTCCTATTCTCCGAATTGGAGCTATCATTTTAACTTTGAGAAAGTGTGCTTGACCAGCCAAGATGGGTATCTTTCACTATGGCACATTCACTGGAATTTGATTTGGGATCTGGGGGGACATTTTTTTTTTGGAGGACTTCTAAACATTGCCTATTGGAAAAAGCTTTAAACAGAGAAAAACAAAACTAAAGCAAGAAGGGAAAATGGAATGATATCAAACCGTCTGCAGTATACTATGGGGAGGAGAACACCACAGTATAGCCCTGAGGATGGAATGATATCAAACCGTCTGCAGTATACTATGGGGAGGAGAACACCACAGTATAGCCCTGAGGATGAGTTGAGCAGGATTGGTTTGGTATAACTGCTGATTAGAAGCGATAATAATTCACAAGAAAATTTGTTTTAATTTTCTTATAGAGTTGCTGTTGTGTGTTGCTGTTGTGTCTCTTCCGAGAGAATCTTTTCCGTAAATGTGTTTTTTCTAATTTTGAGAGTTATTATCACCCTGTATCAACACTTAAAAATAGAGGCAAAAATTTGGACCCTGCTGGTTTTTAACAAACAAACGATGCTTGGTTTTATCATCATCTGTTATCTTGAATAAAGTCGTCTGTAAAGTGCTTGGTGAAAGAAAATGGCCCTTAAAAATCTTTTAGAATCTCTTTCCGATAATGCTAGTACTATATTTGGTGAAAATAGTGGAATGGCGTATAAAAGAACCCCCGTTTTCAGGCCACTGCACATCCAGCAAGTAGTTAGACATGGGTTGTTCATATTATCGTTTTGAATGCTCGTTTTTGGGTCTATCAGCGCCGGTTTTTAACCATGCTATTCTGGCGCGCTCTATTTTCAAAGGAACCGTGTCTAATATGCTTGCAACCCATTGATGAAAGTGCTTTAAGGTTTTGCTGGGGTTATACACAGTAACCCTGAAAATAATATATGTCGAGCCCACCTAAAATACCCTTCTAACCTGGTACCTGGAAACAGCTCTCCGAAGTTAAGTTTCGAAGGTGTTACTGTTTTTGTTGTTACAGGTGTTACTGTTTACTGTTTTTGTTATTTTCTGCTCGTTTTTGGTTTAATGGAGATCAATGCTTTTCTTTTAAAAACTTATTTTGTGGGAGAAGTTTCTTAAATTAATTTACAAAAGAGACAAGTATTCAATCATTTTTGTGATTGTGCTACGATATATTTATATTCTTATAAAAAATGAAAACTGAAAAAAGGAGGAAAAAAAATTACAAATAAAACAATGAAAGAATATGTTAAAAAAAATTGACAAATGACGATAGTTATCAATGAAATTTAATTTTTTATTTTGACATATTTTCTTTCTTGTGGATAAAGTTGATATTGAGCAGTGAAAATGCTTTTTGAGTGGGAATAAACACAGTCAATACATTCCGCTGATTTGGTGATTATAGAAGTGAATGAAAAAAAAAACGTGAAAACTTAGTGCATCCTCTCTGTACGATGCTTTCTGTCAAACACACTCAAAGAACTGTAAAAAGTGTTAATAAAAGAAAAGGAACCACGTACGTAAAGAGTGATTGATATCACTTCTATGCACCTCCCCCTCCCCCATCATTTCCGATAGACCCCTTTTTAATCAATGACATCCAGGATTTTCTTTACATCTGCTTAAATGCATTTTTGTTACTTCTTTACAATTAGAACCAATTTTTTGGGATGGGGTGCGGGAGGGGGATCAAATAATCAAATAATCTTCCAAGGTCGACTAGATCAATAAGACTTTGTAAGCCAGAAAATTGGAATACACCACGGATGTATACCCTTGGATGTGTTCACGGGAGATGTTATTTGAAAATGGCCATAAATAACTGACATCTCTCTTCCACCAAAGAGATGGTTTCGAATTCTACGCTGTAGAGGCGGCAAAAGCCGATTTAAAGTTAGCTTCAATCTTATCTATTTCCTTACATCCTGCATATCAAAGGGAGATGGTGGATGCTGAAAACGGAATGTCCCACAAAAACTCATTCTAACTGTGAAAATATTATGTTTGTTCTTCATTAGAAAATCCAATCTATTAGTTATCTTAATCAAATATTCCCAAATTTCGTCGATTATTTTCTCAAATTTTTTACAAACATGTGAAAAATTGGGAAAAAGAATCAACGAAATTTGGGAAACTATCAACGAAAATTTGGGACGTTTTGACCCGACGGTCTAAATCGGGTCAAAACTTTCCAAATTCTCGTTGATAATCAACGAAATTTGGGAAAATTATCAACGAAAATTTTTGGAAGTTTTGACCCGATTAGATCTTCATACACGCTTTTTTTTGTATAACTTATTTATTTTGCAAGACCAGCATAATGAGTAACCTATTTCTTTTTTTAGTTCTTTAATCACAATTTTCTTTTGTTGATGGAGAATAATTCAGCATATTAGCTAGGAAGTAATGTAAAACATCACCTTAGATATTAGAAAGCATTTTTTTGTTAGATCTCCCGCTTTTATTTAATTCTCTGACATGCTAGAAAACTCCAGAAAATATCTTTCTTGTCAAGCCAGAGACTGAGAACAGAAAATTTCGACCACAAAGCGCATATAATCAGTCAAAAAATGCTTCACTGTTTCAGATTTCAGAATCTTGTGCTAAAATCTGTCAATGAAGACTGAATCCTGTCACTTTTGAGTTCTAGTGTTTTGAAAAGTGAAATCCACCCAATTTACGCCTGCTTAGTAACGTTGTCTCTGGATTTCTGTTTTTTTTTTTTGCACTCATCACTGCGGTGCAGGTTTCTCCTTTGCAACAGGGACAAATCTTGAGCTACTATCCCCAAGCTACTATTATTAATTCTTAAGGAATTTTTCACACATTTTGATTGATATTTATCCCTTATGACTGTTTTTATTTAAGACTTACGTGCGATAAAAATCTTGTGACTATATATTTTTGTTAGAGATGGCTGCATTTGAAGATGTTAAAAGATAATGTAAAAATAGCAATAAAATAGTGAAGGTTTATTGAGATTGCGATAAATGTTTTTGGCAAGCTAACACAATTTACAGTCCTGAGTATAGGGAGAGAAATGTTTTTCGAAGAAATTTGGCTGTCAAATTTTACCATGAAGCTGGAGCTACGCCAATTTTTAGGATAGAACAATGACAGAAAAGTACCTCCGCACCTTTTACCTATGGGAAGAATGGAAAAATAGAATAATCTAGCGCACAAGTCTTTATTCTTTTTTTTATCTCTATGGTCCTGGGCAGCAGATATTGCTTTGGCAACCTGACTAGTGAAAATTTTTGAATCTCTGAAGCATGTTTAGTTTTCTATTAACACTGACAGTGAAGTAATGAACTTACCTTCTTTTCTAAGTAGCCTTATGTGGGTTTCCCATGACGTCAATAAAGCTTAAAGTTTGTTATGAAAGTACAAACCATAAAGTTTGTCCCGCTCACACAAGGATTTCATCTTTTTGACTTTAACAGCAGTTTTTCATAGAAAGTAGCCTAACTGAAAAACTCAGACATAGAGCTGAAAAAAATATATTTTTAGGCATTTTTTTCTTTTTAATAGTAAATGAAAATATTTTTTGTTTCTTTTATGAAGCTAAATATTTAAACAAGTATACACAATTATATTTATAGAAACTAATTTGTATGTTGTTTATTTGAAATTTTCCAGGCATCTTCTGCTATTGGTTGAACTTTGCAGACTTTCTTGAAAAAGTTAAATAAAGTTTAACTTCTTTCTGACTGCAATAAAGTGTACAAACTTATGCAAGGAAAATGGTTTATTAACTTTTTGGACTGCCTTATGCTGTGGTGCCCTGCTTTATGTAGGCCTCCCATGGCATCAATAAAGTTGATAAAACTGTCTACAAAGTTAATAAACCATTTTCCTTGTGCAGGGCTCCCACAGCATCAATAAAGTTAATAAAGTTTTTTCTTGAAAGTGTGAACCATAAAGTTTGTCCTACTCACACAAGGATTTCACCTTATTGACTTTACAGCAATTTTTCATAGAAAGTAACTGAAATAGTCAGACATAGAGCTAAGAAAACCATCTGTTTAAGAATTTTTCCATATAATAATAAATAAAAATATTCTTTGTGTAACCCTTATTCTTTTATCAAGCAAAATATTTCAACAAGTATACACTATTATATTTGTAGACACTAATTTGTGCATTGTATATTTTAAATTTTCTGCACATCTTCTGCTATTGGTTGAACTTTGCAGACTTTCTTGAAAAAGTTAAATAAAGTTTAACTTCTTTCAGACTGCAATAAAGTCAACAAACTTATGCAAGGAAAATGGGTTTATAAACTTTGTGGACTGCCTTATTAACTTTATTGATGCTGTGGGTTCCCTGCTTTATGTAGGGCTCCCATGGCATCAATAAAGTTGATAAAACTGTCTACAAAGTTAATAAACCATTTTCCTTGTGCAGGGCTCCCACAGCATCAATAAAGTTAATAAAGTTTTTCTTGAAAGTGTGAACCATAAATTTTGTCCTACTCACACAAGGATTTCACCTTATTGACTTTACAGCAATTTTTCATAGAAAGTAACTGAAATAGTCAGACATGGAGCTAAGAAAACCATCTGTTTAAGAATTTTTTCCATATAATAATAAATAAAAATATTCTTTGTGTAACCCTTATTCTTTTACCAAGCAAAATATTTCAACAAGTATACACTATTATATTTGTAGACACTAATTTGTGTGTTGTATGTTTTGAAATTTTCTGCGCATCTTCTTCTATTGGTTGAACTTTGCAGACTTTCTTGAAAAAGTTAAAAAAGTTTAACTTCTTTCAGACTGCAATAAAGTCAACAAACTTATGCAAGGAAAATGGTTTATAAACTTTGTGGACTGCCTTATTAACTTTATTGATTCTTTGGGTTCCCTGCTTTATGTAGGGCTCCCATGGCATCAATAAAGTTGATAAAACTGTCTACAAAGTTAATAAACCATTTTCCTTGTGCAGGGCTCCCACAGCATCAATAAAGTTAATAAAGTTTTTCTTTAAAGTGTGAACCATAAAGTTTTGTCCTACTCACACAAAGATTTCACCTTATTGACTTTACAGCAATTTTGCATAGAAAGTAACTGAAATAGTCAGACATGGAGCTAAGAAAACCATCTGTTTAAGAATTTTTTCCATATAATAATAAATAAAAATATTCTTTGTGTAACCCTTATTCTTTTACCAAGCAAAATATTTCAACAAGTATACACTATTATATTTGTAGACACTAATTTGTGTGTTGTATGTTTGAAATTTTCTGCGCGTCTTCTTCTATTGGTTGAACTTTGCAGACTTTCTTGAAAAAGTTGAATAAAGTTTAACTTCTTTCAGACTGCAATAAAGTCAACAAACTTATGCAAGGAAAATGGTTTATTAAACTTTGTGGACTGCCTTATTAACTTTATTGATTCTTTGGGTTCCCTGCTTTATGTAGGGCTCCCATGGCATCAATAAAGTTGATAAAACTGTCTACAAAGTTAATAAACCATTTTCCTTGTGCAGGGCTCCCACAGCAATAATAAAGTTAATAATGTTTTTCTTGAAAGTGTGAACCATAAAGTTTGTCCTACTCACACAAGGATTTCACCTTATTGACTTTACAGCAATTTTGCATAGAAAGTAACTGAAATAGTCAGACATGGAGCTAAGAAAACCATCTGTTTAAGAATTTTTTCCATATAATAATAAATAAAAATATTCTTTGTGTAACCCTTATTCTTTTACCAAGCAAAATATTTCAACAAGTATACACTATTATATTTTTAGACACTAATTTGTGTGTTGTATATTATAAATTTTCTGCACATCTTCTGCTATTGGTTGAACTTAGCAGACTTTCTCAAAAAAGTTAAAAAAGTTCAACTTTTTTTCCAACAGCAATAAAGTCAACAAAGTTATGCAAAGAAAATGGTTTATGAACTTTGTGGACAGCTTATATTAACTTTATTGATGCTCTGGGAGCCCTGCATTGCATAACTTTGTTGACTTTATTGCAGCTGGGAAGAAGATAAACTTTATTTAACTTTTTCAAGAAAGTCCACAAAGTTCAACCAATAGCAGAAGACATGTGGAAAATATCAAATGAACAACATAAAAATTAGTGTCTACAAACATAATTGTGCATACTTGTTAAAATATTTTGCTTGGTAAAATAAATAAAACAATATTTTCCTTTATTATTAAAAGAAAAAAATGCTTGAAAAGATTTTTTTCTCAGCTCAATGTCTTACTGTTAGGAAGACATAGTAAAGACATAGTAAGACATAGAATGTCTTACTATTTTAGTTATTTTCTATGAAAAATTGCTGTTGAGTCAAAAAGATGAAATACTTGTGTGTGAGTGTGACAAACTTCATGGTTTGTACTTTCATGACAAACTTTATTAACTTTATTGATGCCATGGGAGCCCTGCATTAATAGGACCTTTTAGAAAGAGCATATTTGAAACTGGGTAAATTTTTAGCAGTTCATATTATTGTCTTACAAATAAAGTAAACATACCACTCAATGCCTTTTTTATGTTCATTATGAATATAATAATCATCTTTTTGGAAATGAATTTTACCCCCACCCCTATATATACCAATTCAGGGTATATATTTGCACAGTAGGGGGGTGGGGGTAAAGTTTAAACTTACCAGTAAAATTCTACTTTAGCTACTTTTGGCTATCTTAGAAAGGGGCTAGTTTAAGAAAATGAAACTTTCAAGGATGGATCTACAGGCTAAAGTATATCCCAGGAAAGTATTTTGAAGTACCTACCTCCACTCTTTCTCCCTCTAGAGGGTCCTGAAATTTGTCTACATGTCAGGTAGGCTACCTATTAAAATTTTTGACCAACAACATTTTACCTTAATTTTCAGTTATCAGTTTCTTTTTCTCAGGCTTTAGTTCTGAAAATATAATTTCTGTTATTTGAGTAAAATTTTAAGCCATATCAATGTTGTTGTTTTTTTCAAAATTTAGGAAATATATTTGCATATCTTTAAAACCTTATAAATTGGGATTGAGCAAAGTTGTGAAGCTGAAAACAATTGTGTTGTACTTCATTTAAGCAGAAGATCTATTTTGAAAGGTTTCACTTTTATAACAGACAGATTTTTAAAGGTCATCAAAGGTCAGGACCCTCTAGAGAGAGAAGAAGTGGAGGTAGGTACTTCAAAATACTTTCCCATGACATACATTAGCCTGTAGACCCATCCCTGAAAGTTTCATTTTCCTAACTTAACCCCTTTCCAAGATAGCCAAAAGTACCTAAAGTAGAATTTTTTCAAATCTTACCTCTCATTTTCATCAGAAATAAACTTTACCCCACCCCCCTAATGTGAAAATATATACCCTGAATTGATATATATATATATATATATATATATATATATATAAGTATATATATATATATATATATATATATATATATATATATATATATATATATATATATATATATATATATTATATATATATATATATATATTATATATATATATATATATATATATATTTTATATATATATATATATATATATATATATATATATATATATATATATATATATATATATATATATATATATATATATATATATATATATATATATATATATATATATATATATATATATATATATATATATATATATATATATATATATATATATATATATATATATATATATATATATATATATATATATATATATATATATATATATATATATATATATATATATATATATATATATATATATATATATATATATATATATATATATATATATATAAATATATCCATTTCCAACAAAATGATTATTATATTTTTAATGAGCATAAAAAAGGCATTGAGTGGTATGTTTACTTTATTTGTAAGTCAATATGTGAACTGCCAAAAATTTACCTGAAACTGTATCTATGAATTTTCCTGTTGATTTGTGGATTTATCATTGAATTTATGATCTAGATAGAAGAATATTATGCTATGCTAGTATAGCCAGGTTTAGGCCTAAACAATTGAAAGATACAGTGTGAGAACCCTCTTCTGATATTAGTACTGTAAAATCAAAGGGCATATGCCTAGAGGAGGACCTGTAGAGAAGGAAAAATGTTAAGAATTTAACAGTCACCCTCATTTGACAAGGATGCTGTTCAGAATTTGGTTGAGTTGGAGATTCAGACATTGAAAAAAGATCTTGAGATGCAGCTTGAAACCAAAGTTAATCAGATGATAGAGACTGTGAGTATTGCAAGCTAAATATTGTTGTTTTTGGTGTCCCCCCTCAGATAAATGATGATCTCTACATAAAAAAAATATCTTGTGAGTGATTATGGGCTCCCAAACACAAGTGTCTCTAATGTCCATTGTCTGAGGAGTCAGCAAAGCCAAGTTGTAACCACCATTACCAAAAAAAGGCCTGTTCCCATATTATACTCAGTCCAAGACTTCAAGACTAAGAAGAGGATTCTACAAAAGTCTTATGAAAGAAAAGGGTCAGGTACGATTCAGTTCCGAAATGATGTCTCCAAGACTGACCATCAGCAAAGAGCAAAGTTATATGAGGAGTTGCAGGTCAGGTGTGCACAGGGCAAAGCTGATTTGGTTATATGTAGGATATCTATAGTTCCAAAAAATGGTCAGATTTGTGCAGCCCATCCAGCTGCAATGTAACATTAAACGTTTTACCCTACAATGTAACCAGTATAAATAGACATTTAGAAGGTAACGTGTTTATTGAAGCCCATCCACAAATGAATTAGTATGTTAAATGATGATCACCGTTATCTGACAGGTTATCTGTCATACCTTTTGTCTGTTTCCTCAAAAATTCTTGTTCTTGGTCACTTTAATGCACCCAATATTGACTGGTTATCCCAAGCTACATCAGGGATGGACCAGAGTTTTGCTTTTAAACTTGTGCAAACCTTACAAGACAGCTTTCTACACCAGCATGTTGTTGATCCCACAAGACTCAGAAGCAATTCCACTCCCCATTTACTAGATTTGGTGATCACAAAATCTCCAGATGACATACTAGACCTTATTTTAGTGGCTAGCTTCTTCTAAAGAAAACATGTAATACAATTTAAGATAGTAGAATTCCATTAAAGTTTTAGGCATATTTTATGTGGTTTTTGAATATTGTGGTCATTCTTTTTATACTACACCTCCCCCAATGGTCCTAAATACAGCCCTAGAAATATATAAAAGAATTCACTAAAATAATGAAACTCTTGGTTTATAATATACAGTGTGTTTCTATTAATTAGATTATCATGTTTCTTTCCATTGTTATTGACTTTTAAATTCATATTGAATAATATTAATATTCACAGTTTTATTGCTCTCACTTAGATAAACCTCCAAATGAATCACCTTTGTTGCCTACTCTTTTCTTGGGAAAATTGAGGGTTCTATAGTGAATACATACAAGTTCAAAGGGACCTAATGACTTTTAATTAATGCTTGTACAGTTTAATGCATTAGGTTTGTTCTGAATTTTGTGCAACAGTTTTTTTGGTGTCAAAGATTGCAATGGCATTGTTCTCCTAACATAATATTTCTTTCTTCTTCACTTTCATTTTTGACTTGTTCTGACACTTGCTGTTGCTAGTCTTCTAACATCACAATTCTTTGTTCTTCAATTTTGTTTTTGACTCATTGTAATTGTCATTTTTGCAAGTATTCTAACCATATATTTCTCTGCTTGTCATTTCATTTATCATTACTTCAGACATTTTTTCAATGCACTTTACCTTAGCTGCTTGGATTAGTCTTGTCACATTTGGTGGTCTAGGTTGTTCATTTTCACTTGTGAATTTACATTTCTAATGTTATCCTTTTGATCTTACCTTATTTGATGATCCATTTTGTTCATTTTAAGCAGTTGTTGATTTATGGTTTTGTCCTCTATGTATTATGAAACTGCTTAAAATGCCTTCTTTGTTCTTCACTTTCATTTTTGATTCATTCTTATCCTTGTTCTCACATGTCTTGCAACCACATATTTCTTTGTTCTTCTCTTTTGTTTTTGACTTGTTGTAATTTTTGCTGCCACTTATCTTCTAACTGCATATTTCTTTGTTCTTGACTTTTGACTAGTTGTAACTGTTGTTTTCGCAAGTATTCTAACCACAAATGTCTTTGTTCTTCATTTTTGTTTATCATTACTTCAGATATATTTTCAACACCCTTTACCCTAGCTGCTTGGGTTGTTCTTTTGATCTTGTCTCATTTCATGGTCCAGTTTGCTCATTTTGAGCAATTGTTAATCTATGTTTTGTCCTCTAGGTATTATGGAACTGATTAAAATGTCTTTTGTAAATAGACTCATTACACTTGGTATTTTACACTTAGCTATGTTCCTTTTTTAATTTTGCAAGTATCAAAGCCACTAAGAGCAATATGACCACTCCTAAGGCAAAAATGACATGTTTGTGCTCTTGAAATGTGCTTATATAACAGCAGTCATATGAATTCTTTTTTCAGAAATGTAGGCTCTTGACAAATTTTCTCTAACTTATGACCTATCTAGATTTTTTTTTTTTTTTTTCAGACCAGAAATCCCAGGGTGTCAAGTTCCCCCAAAAAATGTGAAGCTGGTTTTGGGAAAAAATTTTATATATATATATATATATATATATATATATATATATATATATATATATATATATATATATATATATATATATATATATATATATATATATATATATATATATATATATATATATATATATATATATATATATATATATATATATATATATATATATATATATATATATATATATATATATTTATATATTTAATATGGATAACAACTGAAATAAACATGGACATTTTATTAATAGAAACATGCTGCATATTATAAATTAAGAAATTCATTAGTGGTGTTTTCTGCTAGCTCTTTGTATGCCATAGGGCTGTCTGGGGTTCCAAGTGTTAGGATGGGTTACATTGTCACGGTACCAAATATTATGTGCAAAAAGATCATTGATTGTAGAATCTAATGGTACTACTCTTTTTATTTAGTTTTTTCTTAAGAAGGGCTGCTTTCATTCTGTTACCTTTCATTTTATTTAATATTCAATATTTTTATAAATATAATGGGTACTGTTGTTACATTGCATTCCTTCTCCTAACAGTTGATAGCCCAACTGCTAAATCTTATTTTATTTATTTAATTTAATTAATTTTTGTTCATAATACCAATTAAAAAAGAAACAACAAAATGAGCAAACTTGTATTTATATGGCCTAGGGCTGTATTCAGGCATTAGGAGGGGGGAAGAGGTAAATTTTTATATGAAGGCCTTTTTGCTGTTTTGGAAATTAATTCAATCACCATTTCAATTTAGAAATTGCTGATTCCTTAAGCTATACAAAACAAACTTTTTCACATGCTGACCACTGGTCTGCATTGCGCAGGTACCAATCTGCTGACTCACTGCCTTTGGCCAGAAGTGCACTGCAGGGTTGGGGGAAAATCATCTAATACTTCCCGTTTTTTACCCAGATTTCTCATGGTACCCATTTAGAGCTGGGTCAACTCTGTCTGAGCTTACAGATTCACACCATTGACCCCTGTTTTAAACCAAATAACCAGCAACACCAGGACTCAAACCCCTGCAAGGCATGAGACCCAAACCCCTGCAATGCATCAAACCCCTGCAATTCTGCATGAGAAGCTTTTTACTATCTTGGAAAGTAGCTGAGTTTGGTGAACGAATTGAGTTTAGTTGAGTTTAAATTTGGTGAATGAGTTTGGAAACATAGTTGAGTTTGTTTAAAACAAGAAAATTGAAACAAGGATGTTTTTAGAGTCTAACTATGCATTCAATAAAGCAGCGTTCACAAGCGTGTCTAGCTAGATTCCCATGTCTAGACACTTGTCTAGCCAGAATCCAATGTCTAAGCAACGACCGTTCACAAGTAAAATTCAGCGCTTAGCAAGACACGCTAGACAAGGCGCTTGGCTAGACATTGAGTTCTAGCCTCTAGAACCCAATGTCTAGGATTTTCGATTACAGCCAATCAGAATGTGTCAAGATCCACTATTTCCATCATTTTTGTTTACATTTGTAAACTGAAATTTAATTTTTGTTTTATAATTAATTGTTTTTTTTAATTTTAGGCAAATATGCAACACCAGACATAATAATGAAGCACACTAAGGCATTTGTTTTGCTTATCTCTCAATTAGCTTGTGACAGTAAAAATAGGGATTATAATATTTGAAAGTTTTTGCCCGCATAAGCTCTGTTGATTGGCTAGAAATGACAATTTGAAACTAAATTTGTAATTTTAGCTAAGCACCGAATTTTACATGTAAACGGTTGTTGCCTAGACATTGGATTCTGGCTAGACACGTGTCTAGACATGGGATTCTAGCTAGACACGCTTGTGAACGCCACTTAAGCTTATTGCAATCGATTTTTGCAATTTCTGATACTCAATATGGCGTTAAAATTACTGAATTGAGTCCAAAAGTACTTGTTGAAACCTATTGCAATTGATTATTGGCTTCAGAGCTGATTAAGCTGCAATTTGTCCATTTGAAATAGAGCATTCTTGTTATTTTTGTCCATCAGGAAAAGATAGCAATATTTTTGGCCAGTTTCAAAGGTTTCATGGTGTTGCAAGATTTTGTTTTTTGTAAGAATTTCATTTTGATGTTTAATCATGATCTATAAATCACAAAAATTATGGATATTCAATAAATTACCATAATTAATTACAATAAGCTCTTTTGAACCTATGCTATATTATGCCTTAGGGAGGTATTATATTATGCCTTAGTGAGGTATCATATATCTATATCTATTCCCTCCTCATTAAAGGGCAATGACCTTTAGTAAACCTTTAGTAAACTTTGACAGACTTTGTGTTATAAAAATTAAACCTGCAGAAATAGATTTATATTGTATACTGCCCTCAAGGAAAAAGTTTTGAGCCTCCTGACTTTTGTAAATCAGGATTTACAAGGTTCTAAAAAACTTGGAAAAATGCTTCTTCAATTTGAAAAACAATCCCAATATAGTTTAAAATCCTACTCAGGTCATAGAATTGTGTAAAAGAAAGAAGAAAGTATAGATCCATCTTTTATGGAATTTCCTAAGCCTTAAAAACAGGCTGTAAGTGGAGATAATAACTTGAAAAACTCCTTCCCAGGGCATAATTTTTGCTGTGAATTCAATCTTCAAAGTTTCATTCACCTAACACAACTAATTTTTAAGATGAGAAAAAACCCCTCATCTAGAATTTGACTGGGGTGAAATTGCTGCGATAGTATCTATTATATTTGAAAAGATTATTAAACAGGGGATCAGATGGTATAAGTATTTTTATGACAGCAATAAGGTCAGAGAAGGAATCTTGCACCAAGATTACTAATGACTGCTATTTAAACAGTAATTTACCTGATATTTAATCAAAATTAATGCTGCAAGCCAAAGGAAGAAAGAGGGAAAACGTTTAGCCTACCCATTCTTCAGTACAATTGCCTCTAATATGGGTATTTTTTTTTTTTTTAGAGGGGATTAATTTGCTTACTAAAAGACAAAAAACATCATTTGATTCTTCCTTTATTCTTCTTTCCAAGCATAATAATTGCTACCATCACAAATACATCCCATCCCAAACTAATGCATAGATAATGCTAAGTCTCATTTAGCCTACTGATTTGTTAGATTGTATTTTTTTGTGCTTGTGTTTCATCAGCAGCTGGCTCATAATACTTGGCTCAAAAATTTTGATGCATAGCATTCGCCTACTATTTCAGTAGATAGATAAGGCAATGGAAATGTTCCCAATCAGTTACCATTTCACCAGCCCTATATTATTGACATTTTCTGTCACAATTTATTTATATTTTTTCCCAGTTTTTAACTTTTTTTGCCAGGGGGCAAGGGAATTATTGGTGCCTGATAAAGGCTTCAACAAGGACATCTACTTTTGAGCAATCTAAAAGGAGGTGGTAATTTTTTTTTATAGAAATTTTAATACCTTTCATCAGAGGCGGTTTTAGGGGGAGGCAGAGGGGACACTTGCCCTGGGTGAAGAACTTTTAGGAGTGCAAAATTTCAAGTAAATAACCTAGCAGTTATGATCATTTCATAATATTAGAGATTTTATTTTTTATTAATATAAAGCAGAGGGCGCAGTTAATAAATGAAAATTATTAATTAATTTATAAAATTAATTAAAAATTATTCACTAATAATAATTGAAACAATTAAAAGTAAAATATTAATTAATTAATAAACTGAAAATAATTTTGTTAGTGAAATGAAAACTTTGTTAAAATTTGGCCTTAAAGTTTTGTGAAAGACAGGAGGAAGGAGGGGGGCTAATCAAGATTTTGCCCCAGGCGCAAGAAAGGCCAGAACCATCTCTGCCTTTCATCAGCACTCTTTTCAGTGTTCTTTCCATCATCATAAGACAGCTTTTTGTTTTAGTATATCTTAGTAAAACCTTGTATTTTCTTAGGGGGGGGGGGGCTATTTTGTTGGCTCACTGAAAATATCTACTTTGGGGTAATTAAAAATTATTCTTAATTCATTTAGAAGTTCTAAATTATGTTTATTTATAGTATAGATCATGTTTTACCACCTAATATTTCTTGAATTTGGTGGCTTGAAAGTCTACTAAAATTTAGAATGTATAGTTGATACTATAGTTGATATACTTTCTAAAATTTAGAAAGTATAGTATAGTTGAAAATAAATTTATTTTTCATACCTTATCTTTTCTAAAATTTCATTAAGTAGCATATAGACAGGCAATGACATAAAAAGACTGAGGTTTTATTTGTGTCTGCTTCCAATGTCTGCCATGCGTGAATTTCACACAAGGCAATAAACCAAGCCACAAGAAAGCATTGCCCGCCAAACTTTTGAAATTTAAAAAAAAAGGTGATTCCTTCTGGTTGGATTTAAGTAAAATTTGTTTCGGTTGACTTGGAATGAATCTGAGCTTAATTATACACAAGTACTTCTTCCACGTGAGCCTAGAGTCTTATTGCTTACGATGGAGCGATTGACGCTAATGTTTGTGCACGGTTGGTCAAATTACTGATTAATTTTTCATCATCAGACAAGTTGGCTGTGTACGGACAAGCAGTCATATTTAGAGTGAAAGAGCAAGCAAGGTAGAAACCCTGCTATGTATTAGCTATGTATTATTTATTATGCTATGTATTATGTATTAGCACTGTTATTAAGCAAACATTTTACCTTAAAGTTTAGTTTGAGTTTTTTTTTAATTTAAGCCCAAAATAATGTTTTAGGTGCAATCTAAAATTACCCATGCTGCTAACTAGTAAGCTATCTTAGTCATGAATTGTCTTTATGCACAAATGCTACCTTTTGATCAAATCTAGAGATGTTTCCTGTTTTCCCGTGAGAGGTTTTGGTTCTTTTCGAAAAAATATGATGTTTTTTCTAATACTCCCTTGGAAAAATATGAATGAGATAATGGCTCAATAAGTAAAAAGTTCTATAGAAAAGTAGAGCTCAGATGCAACTTCAACTTGTTTCAATAATTTTCTGAAATGTTATTGTATCATTTATCAATGCCATTGTGAGACTAACTTTAGTAATAATAGATGGTGTATGCACTTGTCTCTAGAAAATGGCTATATCTGAGATTCAGTCCTACTAAGGGGAATTTCAACGAAATATTTTTAAGTGTAAATAAGATAACTGATTATTTTGGACAAGTAAACTTATGCTGTTCAGTCTAAAAAAAATATCTGCAGTGATTAAGAGGGCTTTAGCGGTGCATCTTTTCCAACTAGCAGGCATACAGCCAGAAGGGAGGGGGGGGGGGCAAAATTGCAGCTTCTTCAAGGTAAAGACACTGTATCTCAAAACATAATATGTGTTAATTTTTAATGGTAATTAACAGTAAAAAATATTGATTCCATTTTTGCAAAAAGAGTCACACTTAAACATAACCTTACAATTGTAAAATCCCATCATTACATTGCGTTCTTACTTATAATCATTACATAACCACTTGCAAGTAGAAAATTTTCCTACCTTAAAATATATTGGAATAAAAGTTAGTTCAGTTAGCATAAGTGTGCAACCCTGTGTTGCTGAGGATGAGTAAGCTTTATTGATTCTTGTATACTCTTTACTCTTTTTTATAGTTACTCTTTTTTTATAGAGGAGTACTCTCTAACTAATGAAACTTTCGAGCCTGCTATCACCAGGGCTGTTAAGTTCAAAGGTCAACAATTTCTTGATTAGTATTTCCTGGGCTATAGATATCCTCCCACCAAACTTTGATGGCATGCAGATACTTTAGTGCAAAAGGTAGAAGGGGCTTGGAAGTGGTGGATGGCTCTAAAAATTTGTCGTTCTGTTCTCTTGGCCCAAAATTACTAGCCCCTTAAGTTTTGAGTGCATTGGCGGCTAATGAAGGGTAATAAGCCTTTGAAAATTATCATTCCTATGTCTCATTGCCCTATGGTACTTGTCCTACAAATTTTAAACTGACTAGTGAATAAATTGCCTGCCTACCTATCATATGTAATGTCTGTGTAAGGTTTTGGAGGGGCCAAGGTTCCTCTTTTTGCTAAGTAAATCAAATCTTCAGGAATGGATCTACAGCTAAAGTACCTATCTTGAAAGGTGTTTGCAACCCCATACCTCAACCCCTCCCCTACCTGTAGAATTCTTTGATTCAATAGTTTAATTTAGACCCAAGCACCTATAATAAAATAAGCACAAGCAAGCAATATAAGCAAAAGCATACACAAGCAATATATAAGCAAGCACAAGCAAATATAATAGATAATGCTACATCTCCCTTCTTCACACTTAACAAGGTCTATATATCAAGCCGTGTTATTGGCCTAATCACTCTGCCACTGCGGGTCCGGGGCAAGTTCACTGATGCAGAAGGGAGTGGTGTAACTTCCGCACGTACACAGGGTTCCGCATGGCGCGGGGAGGCAGGTCTGATGTTTGGTGATGAGTTTGACGACAGTGGTGCCTCTTCTTTGTGTGACTCCTGATCAATTTCGCGGGCTTCTTCTGTTGGATAAGAATCAATGTGCGGATTTGCTACATGGAGGTGTCCAGATAGGCTGTGTCATTGTTTTTCGTTTTGAGTTGTTGGGGTGCCCGGTGATGTGGGGGTAGGGAAACGGCGTTGAGAGATATGGGTTCTGTTTCTTCGCAGCCTAGATCCGTCAGCGGTTTCAACTACGTAGGATCTAGGATTTTCATGTCGGGAAATGATTTTGGCTTTTGTCCAAGAGCTATTTGCCATTTTCTGGATAAATACTTTGTCACCCATCTGGAGTTCCGGGAGTTGCTTTGCTGATTTGTCTTAGTAAGATTTCTGCCTATTCTGTTCAACCAACCTGTGCTGCATGAAATCTTTTGTTGGGACAATTCTGGGTTTTAGCTGTTGGGACAATTCGGGGTTTTAGCTGTTGGTATGTTGATGGTAGGATTGTCCGGAGCTGGCGACTCATTAGAAGCTGGGCTGGAGAAGCATAACTGTCAACTGGGCTATTCCTATATTCCAAAAGAGCAATATGAGGGTCGGCTCCAGCTTCTTCTGCTTTAGTGAGTATTTTCTTGCAGATTTGGACAGACTTTTCTACAAGCCCATTGGATCTTGGGTATATGGGGCTAGATGTTTTCAAGCTGATTCTCCAGGACTGAGCAAAATCTTTGAATTCCTGGGAGAACAGTTGTGGACCGTTGTCAGAGGATATGAGCTGGGGAATCCCAAAACGTGAAAAAATGGTTTTCATTTTTTTCTATAATGGTGGACGAAGTTTGGCTTGGCAATTTTTCAACTAAAAAAAAACCTGCTATAATAATCACTGATTATGAGTTAGCATGCTCTGTTCCACTCGATTAGGTCAATACCGAGGTGTTGCCATGGGATTGATGGTATCTGGCTGCTTTTTAGCGGTTCCTTCTGGTTGTTGGCAGCAAACTTCGAACATGTTTCGCAATTCTGGACAAACCTCTCTATATCTGCATTCATCTTTGGCCAGTATACGATCATTCTTGCGCGCATTTTAGTTTTGTCTATTCCCAGGTGAGCATGGTGGAGTTGGTGCAGAATGTTAGTTTCTCAGCGTGTGGGGTATGATGATCCGCTGGCCTTTCAATAGCAGACCGTCGTGGACACTCAGTTTGTGCTGGATATTCCAGAAGGCCAAAACTTCCATTGGGCAGGACTGACGTTTTGACGGCCAGCCATCACATACAAGGGATGCGAGTGTTGCTAGTTGGGCATCTTGGCGTGTCTCATGCCGGATTTCCTCAAGTTTAGAGTCGCTCACCGGTAAGGATTTCATCACTGTATGAACATAAACTTCGATGTCGTTCTGTAATTGAGTGTCCGTGTCAGGTAAGTGAAGACGTGATAGTGCATCTGGTATTGTATTTCTGCTCCAGGGCTGTATCGGACTTCTAAGTCGTAGGGCTGAATCTATATCATCATTCGCTGGAGCCGGGCGGGTGCATCATGGAGTGGGCGTGACAGGATAGTCTCTAGTGGGCGATGGTCAGTTGTAGCAAAGACTTTGCGACCATAGATGTAGTGGTGGAAGTGTTTGCATCCAAAAACGATGGCATACAGATCTTTCTCCATCTGTGAATAGTTCTGCTCTGTCTTGCTTAGCGCCTGTGAAGCAAAACCAAAGGTTTTACCTTTCAAGGATAGTTCAGCTCCCAGCCCATGTTTTGATGCATCTACCATAAGGTCCAGTGTTTTTCAATCATGTTCAAAAAAAGATAAGCTGTCTGATATAGACCTTTTTATTTCTTCCATTGATGATTTGTGGACAGCTTCCCACTTGAATTCTGTGGCTTTTGTCAGGTCTCTCAATGGCTTATTCTTTGAAGATAGATCAGGTATGTATTTCGATAGAAAATTCAACATTCCGAGTAACGTCTGGAGCTCCTCTTTTGACTTGGGATTTGGCATATCCTTTATCGCTTTTATTTTTTCAGAATCAGGGTTTATTCATTCATTGCTGATGATATGTCCAAAGTATTTGACCTGATCTTTTGCAAATTCGCATTTGTCTTTGTTCAATCGAATTTCTGTTTTTTTTTTATAGCTCTGTTGCGAACCGCAGTAAGCCTTTCGTCATGCTCTTTACGGGATTTTCCGTATACTAAGATTTCATCCACAAGTATTCTCATGCCTTTAAGACCTTCAAATGCTTCTTCCATTTTCCTCTGGAATGAATCTTGCGCCGACACAAGGCCAAAAGGATATCTCTTCCACCTGTAGCGTCCAAATATTGTGCTGAAAGTTGTTAGGTACGAAGATCGGTTAGAGAGTGGTAGTATCCAATAGCCTGAGCGAGCGTTTAACTTAATGAAAATAACTGCTCAATCTATCTTGGCAACAGCATCCTCGAAGGTTGGATAGGGTAATGTGGGCGTTTTATGGCCTTATTAAGGTCCACGGGGTCAATACATAATCTGACAGTTCCATCCTTTTTCTCAACCATTACCATGGCATTTACCCAATCTGTTGGTTCATTAACCTTTTCAATGATGTCAAGGGGTTCCAAACTATCTTGTTCGTTTTTTAAGCTTCTCTTTCATGGCTAGTGGCACTTTTCTAGCTGGGTGTACAGTTGGGGTTGCATTGTTCTTTAAATGTATCTCGCATTCTGTTTCAACTTTCCCTATGCCCTTAAACACGCTAATATTTTCAGCTTCTGGGGACTGTTCAGTGTTCAGAACAAGCTTGATCAGGTTCAGGTCTTTGCTTGTTTTGAGGCCAATTATGGGTGTGGTATTTGATTTGACTATGTAGAATACATGTGATTGTATAGGTCCATTTTTTTAGCTGCATGACAGGCTGCATACCCCAAGGTAGGGTATGGGTGACCCACAGTAGCTGGTGAGTCATTGAGTGGCTTTGGTTAGCTTTGGCTTTTCTGACAGTTTACTTAAGTATTGAGATGGGAGTATGTTGACCTGAGCACCAGTGTCAACCTTAAATTTGATCTTCAGCTCTCTACTGACAAATATTTCTGCAAAAACTTCATCACTGCTGGAGTCTTTTCCAATTGCATATAGAAATACCTTGGTTTCTTCCTGATATTGCAATTCACGAGTGAAACTAGGGCTCTCTGTTGCACCATTGCCAACAGCGTTTACTGCCTTGCTTCTGCAGACTTTGGTGAAGTGGTTACTCTTTTTGCACTTTGAGCATGTTTTTCCTTTAGCAGGGCATATGTGTTGGAGAGAGTATGTGCCACCACAGAAGTAGCACTCTGCTTTCTTATGAGGCGGATAGCATTTGCTTTTTGAAATGGCATCCACTTCTTGCTTGATTTCTTTCTGTTCAAATGTTTTGGTTGCGCTTGGGTCGATTCATGTGCACGGCAAATTGTGACAGCTTGGGTAAGTGTGAGACTGTCACCAATTCCCAAGAGTTTCTCACGCAGTCTAGGATTTGTCATTCCACATACTATTTTGTCTCTCATCATCTCACTTTCATCAGTATATCCACATGGTTTGACTAGAATTTTTAGTTCTGTTATGTATTTCTCAACATTTTCAGTGTCTCTTTGGTCTCGCTTTTGGAAGATGTAGCGTGAGAACACTTGGTTTTTCTTAGGGGCTGCATACTCTCTGAACTTTTTCAAATACACCTTGAATTTGTGTTTATCTGCTTCTGTGAGCTCGAATGTGCTGAATATCTCTCGCCCTTGATTACCAACCCATATGAGAAGGTAGGCACATAGCACTTTCTCTGACTTTTCAGCAAGGGGACCTTCGCACATCAGTGTTGTATGACTCTCGAACTTGGTCCATTCAGAAGCAAGATCATCGATGTTCCAGTTGATTGATGGTTGACTTATATCCATGACTTCTGACACCATGTTGAATTCTTTGATTCAATAGTTTAATCTAGACCCAAGCACCTATAATAAAATCATAATAAGCACAAGCAAGCAATATAAGCAGAAGCATACACAAGCAATATATAAGCAAGCACAAGCAAATATAATAGATAATGCTACACTACCTGTAAAGTTTGAAAGATATGAAAGCGACTCTTCTTCTTCTTCTTCATTGAATGAAAGCCTTCAGGTATTATTCCTTTTGCTCTTTTTGCCCTTGTAAGATGGGTTTGCAGAAGCAGTTTTCTACCTTTCATCAAATGAATTTTGCTTAAAATCAAAGGGACAGAGGTATAACTTTGGAAACAGCTTCCCCTGCATCAATCTGGACTAAATCTATTAATGTATCACCCACCTAGCACAACAAATTTTGAATACAATAAAGTCTCTGTACTGCAATTTTACTTTATGCTGTTCAGCAGTAAATAACCCAGCTATGCTGTTTTATTTTTAAAAAAAAAATGACAAATTAACACTTACAAATGCTTTATTCAAGATGTAATTTCAAACTCAAAGTAAGGAGAATGTAAAAGAAAAACTAGTAAGTTTTAGATCCTTAAACACCTAAACTAGTAAGTTTTAGATCTATAAAATTCTAGACTTTAAAAATGAGTTTGCTGGTGTAAAAATAGAATAAATTAACTTTGAAAATCTTTTGTTAATTTTGTATTGTGGTATTATATTTATAACTGAACAAAATGGATTGTAAGGGTATTAAGCAGCTGTTTGAAAAAATATAATCAAGGATTTGAATTGTATGTTTGTTTATGCCTTTTGAACACTAATATCAGCAAAACAGAAAAGCTTGTTATCCTACAGTTATGGATAAGCAACTTTAGAGCTTTTTTCTTCCTCTTACTTTTCTTGAGACTAAAGTTACAATACAGATATTCAAGATTAAAACACGTTAAGTACATTTTTAACAAATGGTGGACATGTTACACCTTGTTCACTTTTATTTCACTCCATATTAGCCTGTACGTATTTTTGCTTTATTTTTAGTTTTTAATCAATTTATTAGTATCATTGCATTGGTGACTTGGCTTACAGCAAAAAGTTAGTCAGACACAAACCACTCTTTTTTCCATGGATTATGTGACCACTGTTTGGCCACATTCTATAGATTTCATATTATCTTTGTCCATCTCTTAATTTAGTTGAATTTTATTTTAAAGAACTTTCACTGTAATGGGGCCTCATGAATCAGTAGGCTAGTCTAAGCTGCAGCATCAAGGCCACCAAGATTAAGAGGTTCACTCTTAATTTTTGTAAATAACTTTTTTGAGAAATGAGCAAAAAATTTTCTATTCAGAATAATTAATTTAAATGAAATAAAATTTAATTCAAGGAAGGAAATTTTAAGCAAAATGAACAAAAAATTGCAAAAAAGGAAATGACAAGGATAATAACAGCCAGTAAAACAACATGAGAAGAACATAATACAAACATTTCAGTAAAAAAACCTCTGCTGCAGGATTAGGAATAAGGTATATACAGATACAAGGTCCATATATACTAATAAATTGAGGAAGATACAGATGACATACAAAAAGACAAACCTAAAAAAAAACACTCAAATAAAAGAGACCCTTTCCAAGCATTGGCGAAGTTGTCTTTGCCATTGTCTTCATGTTACACCTTGTTCACTTTTAATGTCCACTTCTTATTATATATATTTTTTCTTACTTTATTTTGAGGTTTTAACCAATTTACTAGTATCATTGCATTGGTGACTTTGCTCAAAGCAAAACATGGTGTATATGCAGGGACTGGTCTTGTGTTAAGATTTTAATAGCTGTCTATTTGTTTTACTCCTATTTTATGCTTTTCTTCAAATTTGCTCTTCCTCCCCCTAAAAAGCTACTCCTCCTAAAAAAGCTCCCCTCCTCCTCCCCCTAAAAAAGCTACTATTTGCATGGTAGCCGTTGTTATAGGAGCAAATGTTAGTTTAAAAAGACTTAAAAAAAAAAAAAAAAAATCATTGGACTTGAGATTAAATACCGTATTTCAAGTACTACTCGCATTTAAGCACAATTAATGTATTTGAAACTAAAGAACTATTTAAGTACATATTTCACACAATGAACTATTTAAGTACATAGCCTACACCATGACCTCCAAACCTAAAATATGGTTAGTGACCCTGCATAAGTCATCAAAAAGGTGCTGATAACCATCAAAGAAATATTTAACTTTTTGAAGTTACCAACCTCTTCATAGCTGGTCAGAGAATATCATGGGGTCCCTAAAATATGTTGTATGCTGAATTAGGATTGTAGGCCTAATACTAGTGATATCAGTTTGCAGTGGCGGTGACAAGATTTATGAATGAAAATGGAATTTTACCATCTAACCAGTATGGTTTTCGAAAAGGTCATTCTACATGCGGTATATCATGTTACTATAATGAGGGAATTTTCGGATTTTGGACTCATGACATGGGCAATTTTTGTGGGTCTTTCAAACGTTTTTGATACTGTTCATATATGGTAGATGGTTTATTTGCTATTTATGGAGACCACTTTAACTCAATTGACTAGTTTTTTGCAAATGGATGATTTATCATTAAATCTTTTGAGAACAGAGAATATGATTTTTCAAATGTGTGGAATCACAAATATGGGATTTTGAAATAGTGGAGCATAATCCCATGATTTGAAAAAAAAAAAACTGTGCAACAAAGTATTTTACCAGGTTTTTTAGGTATGTTTGGTATATGTTGTTCTGTTTTTTTTTTTTTTTTTTTTATCTTGTCAAAAAAATAATCTTGACCCCCTCACCTTTTTGAGGATTTTTTGGTGCCACTAAGTGATTGCTATTTACAAAGCATTCTCAGTGTAGTAATTTTTTCATCAAGTACTTAATTTTAATTTTGTAGGAAATGTTGAAAAAAGGGAAGCCAATTCAATTTGGCAAAATATCCTTGCCAAAATTGGAGAATGATGAAAAAGAGCCTGAAAAAGAGCAGTCAAGTTCAACAATCACATCCGACGGTCTAGGGTTTGGTTCATTTGGAAAATCTGAGGTAGAAAACTCCTTCAGAGTCTAAAAACGAAGAAACTCCATCAAGCTCTTTTTTTCTTTGGATAAAAAGGCAAAACAGTTTGACATTGATGAGCTTGTTACTCAAGCTCGTGAGTCAGTTGCGGAAATGAAAACGACTGAGAAAGAAAACATAGAAAATGATAATGATGAAGAAGGAGAATACATTGGACCCCCCTTTCCCCCTGGCTTTAAAGTAGAAGAAGCCGAGTTACCTGAAGCTGAAATAGGTCCTCCACTGCCTCCTGGCTTTTTAGCTGCCAGTGGACTAAGCAGAATAGAAGATGAAGCTTCTTCTGAGGAAGAAGAAGACAAAGAGGTAGTAATTTAAAATAGATCTCTAATAGTAGCTGCAGCTTAATTCAAAATTTTATTCCTTTTTTGTATATTCTTTTTATTGCTTATTCAAAGTTTTCTGTTGGAAAATATATATTTTTGAAAAAATAAGCAAATGCTAGAAGTTTTACCTTTCTCAAAATAAACCAAATAACCCTATTCCTTCAAAAAAGTAAAAGAAACGATAAACAACATGCAGAAATAAACTCACCAGTCTAAATTCACCTCTTTAATAAGCCAAGAAACATGGATGAATGTGGAATGAGTAGAACACAACATACTCACCATACAACATAGCAGAAAAATACAACATAAACATAACATAGCAGAAATAAACTCACCAGTCTAAATTCGTCTCTTTGATAAGCCAAGAAACATGGAGGAATGTGGAATGAGTAGAACACAACATACTCACCATACAACATAGCAGAAATACAACATAAATATAACATAGCAGAAATAAACTCACAAGTCTAAATTCACCTCTTTGATAAGCCAAGAAACATGGAGGAATGTGGAATGAGTAGAACAATACATACTCACCATACAACATAGCAGAAATACAACATAAACATAACGTAGCAGAAATAACTCACCAGTTTTAAATTCACCTCTTTGATAAGCCAAGAAATATGGAGGAATGTGGAATGAGTAGAACACAACATTTCTTTCTGACAATCTCAAGATACTTTTTTTCAAATCTAAAATTCCTTTAAAAAGTATACTTTTTTTCCTTTTCTTTTACAAAACTGAATGTATTTTCCACATAAGAAAAAAAACACAACTCAGCAAAAAAAGCACTTTTATGCGTAAAAAAAGGAAGAAAGAAATGTACTAAGTACTAAAGATATACCACCAAAAGACAGACAAGAATTCACTCTAATCGCACTTGTTCTAGCCATTTAGCCTATCTCTTAGCTTAGTTCTATAGTTTGTTTTGCGCATTTTATTCCCTTTCAGGATTTGCAAGGACACTGCACAGCTGGAAAATAGTTGCTATTAGTTTAATGAGTAAAATAATAGGATTTTTAAATAAGAGATTAGCGAATTCTGTGAAATCTGGCCAAAATTGAAAGAAGTTCTTGACCAAATTTCAATGCTGCCTAAATTCTACTAACTTATGAACTTCTCTACTAGTAAAAATGACTCAGAACTGGTTATAAAATATAAAATTAGAGTTTTTATTGTAGTTCAAACTTGACCATCTTAAAATTAAATAGATTATTGTAAAATTAAACAACTTAATTAAATTTTATTTTAATTGAATTAGAAATTAAATAGATTTCTTGAATTGAAAGTTTTGTTTATAAAATTATTTTTCCTATACTCTTGAAATGAATGGGTTTAAAAGAAAAAAAAAAACATTGATGAAAACTGAATGCATATTAGACTAGTAGAACTGAACTGATTGTTAAAAATTAACTAAAAATTTTTATTTCTCATACCCACCATAGTGAATAGTAGTGACTAGAGTTGTCTGGATTGGAGTAGTGGTGAGCAGGATTACCACCAAGATACATTTGTGTTTCCTCAAAGTGGGAAAAATGTTCTGTTTTTGCCCTAAAAGACACCATATTCTGAAACGGAAGTGAAAACAAAATTCGTCCAAGAAAAAATGGCTGGTCATCAAGGGAGATACCATTATACTCACCAATATATACTTACCATTATAGAAAGAACTGAATTTGTCAGAATAGACATAAAAAAGACTCTAGTCTTTTAGAAGAGGCTAATAGATGGGCAAATTGGTACGACAAAGCGTTAGCGTAAATTATGAAAGATAAATGGTCGGTACAAAACTTGTGACCATTTTTAACTGTGACCATTTTTAACTGTGACCATTTTTAAGTAGCTGAAAGATCCGCCATTTTTAATAAGGACCAACAGTTGTCTTCAAGAAAAAAGTATCTACTATATTTCATTTTAATGTAGCTCAGTAATCGATGTGGAGACATTTGTTCTGGTTTTGTGGTGGATACAGTAGGACAAATGAAGCAACAATTAAAAACAACATGTTCCGTTTTCTGTAATAATCTTGATCAAGATTTTCCAAGTCACTTCAATAGCTAGGCTCATGCAACTTTTGTGTGAAGGCTCACAAACTTCGTAAGGTATCAAGTTCTTTGTTATCATAGATAATCATGATATGCTGCTAATGTAATCACAAAATAGATTTAAGAATGTTTCTTTTTCAGTAATTTTCTATTTTGACCAATCCAGAAAAAAAGTACCATGCCACAAAAGAGTAGTATTGGGATTTTATCAGAAAGTGCCATAAAATATCATTAGTCTCGGAAAGTACCACACCTGGTACATTAGTACCTTGAGTGAAAGGCCAAGTGATGATACACGTAGTCATGGTATGAGTTGAAGTGAATAGTTGTAGTTGGAGCATGAGCTGTGTTAGAAGAGGTTATTTTGGAAATAGTGTCAAACCAAAAGCTATTATAGGGGCATCACTTGCCTAAACAACAGTCTTAGAGGACTGGGAGTAGTCTCTGCTGAAATTTGTGCTTTAAAATTTCTCCCATGCTTCAGATGCTCTTGCCTCTAGTGTGGCACACAGAATGGGTTCCGAAGGACTGGTGTGTAGTGATCATCCTACCTCTGTGGAGAAGGAAGGAAAGCAAGAGCATATGCTCAAACTACAGAGGAATTACTCTTCTCTCAGTGCCTGGAGAGCTCTTTGCAATGACTGCTTGACTGCTGTAGGAATTTATGCAAATAAAGAGGCGAATCCAACAGGCCGAGCTTATGCCCAAGAGCTCTAGTGTTCAAAAGATTTTTACAGTGTGGCAGTTGGTGGAAAAGACAAAAGCATTCCGTAGAAAAGCTTATATAGCCTTTGTGAACTTAAGGCTGTTTTTTATTCGATTGACCGTAAATAATTATGGCTTATAGTCCGCTCCCTCGGACTGACAGCCAAATATTGTCTACCCCTTGAAAAGCTACACGAAGAAACTGAGAGCTGCATCCAACTGAATGGGAAGCGGAGCATGTCATTTACCATCAAAACTGGCGTGCGACAAGGGTGTGCTGTCGTCCCAGAATGGTTTAATTGTGTCATAGACCCCGTTGTGACTCGAACAACCAATCGATTGCCATTTGGCTTCCATATTAAAAATCGAGTACCAACCAATGTCGACTTCGCAGATGACCTTGCGCTTGTTACCGACTTGATACAACACCTAATAGATGCTCTGAATGCCCTGCAGGAAGAAGCTGCAAAAGTTGGGCTTGAAGTAAACTGGCGAAAAAACAAAAATAATGGCATTCAAACCGCCAGGCCCAGTTGGGCCCACAGAATCATTACTGTTTGTGGAGCCCACGTTGAAGTTATTACTAACTTCACCTATCTTGGCCCCATGGTTTTGAATTATGCTTCTATGGACCTGGAATTGGGCAGCCGAATTGCGAAAGCTTCCCCTGTCTTCGGAAGACTCAATGCCATTTGGAGACCGCCCTATATTTCTAGGCACACGAAAATGCGCATATATAACTCATCCCTGAGCTCAGTCCTACTCTACACGGCTGAGACTTGGCCCCCTCAAATCCACCATCTTGAGGACGATAGAAGCCTGTCAGACGAAACAACTCCGTCGAAACGAGGGACTCCAATGGGACGATTTTATGAGCAATGATAGGCTCCTTGCCCTTACTCACCAAGTTCCATTCTCAACTCAAAATGCCTAGCGAACTTTCAGATGCCTTGGACATCTCCTTCGGAAGCCACCGGCAGCCCCTGCTAGAATAATATATGACTTTGAACCCACATCCCATCGTTGGTCGCGTCTGAGGGTTTGACCTCGGACCAGGTGGAAGGACAGCTTACAGAAGTTTCTCAACATGACCGACGTTTCTGCTGACGAGGTCCCCCTCATAGCAGCAGATCGCTGCACCTGGAGGAGCAAAGTTGCTACGCTCTCTACGCCACATGTCATGCGGTAGAGCTTTAAGCCATGCATTATGTTGTCTCTAGAAGCATATTTTTTAGCATTTCCAGTAAAAGCCCGAAAAACTGCTTTACTGGAAAAAACTGCAATCCTTGCCCTCCCCTTCCCCCAACGACACCCCTGAATATAATGTACATATAATTTTTTGTATTATCCACTGTTTTGGGACGCAAATAATAGCAAATAACTAATTATCAATAATAGTAATTTCGATCTAGAAAGCACCTTCTATACCGAAAAAAACATTGAATCTCATCTTGATTGACATAATTCACCCTGCCAGGAGCAAGGCGGGCTTTTACTGGACAGCCAATCAGAGCCTTCGAAATGTTCGAAGGCTGCCTAATCCTAGCTGGCTGTCCAAAAAACGATCCACCAATAAAAATGCTGCTGACAGGGTGAATGATGACAATTAAGACGAGGCTTTATGCTATTAGAATTTCAAACACTTTGATTAAAATGGTTGTCTTTAAATTTTGATTCGATACCGTATGGAGCCGTGTTGTTGCCTGGGGCCATAAGAACACAGGATGGGGGGAGGGCAAGAACACAGGATGGGGACAAAGAGCGGACGGGTATTATCTGGTTTTATTCGTCACTTAAAAAGAGTGGCCCTTCTCAGGACTTGGGGTTGAGTGAACCTTATTGAAATCTTTTAAATCAAGTGTTCCATAAGACAATGTGAAGAAATACACGGCTGACAAATTGACTTTTCCAAAGTCTTTGGTAGCGTATAATGACGTCAAAAACACTAAACTACCAAATGGGAAATGACAAATGAATAGAGGTTATATCTGCGCAATAACTCTCACAACATAAAAAATACCAAATTTGCCCTTCAGAGTCTACCAAAAAAACAAACTACTGGAGACAAAATTACAGTCAGGCTCCCCGTACATGAAAAATTAAAACGAAATTTGTATATTGATTATTCCGTATATGAAGGGTTTTCCCCTCCTCAATACCTTGCTCTTTACGCTAAAGCTTTTAGCACTTTTAAAAAAGCTTCCTATTCTAATTAAACGGCCCCTGTGTGTCAGTATCCATTCTTAAAAAATTGGGATAAATATTTAAACTTTAGCGTAAAGAGCAAGGTATTGAGGAGGTTGCAACCCTTCATATACGGAATAATTTCTGTTCGTTTTGAGTTTTAATGTTGCTCCTTACTATCAGTTAATAAAACATGTTTTTTTCTTTAATTTCTGCTTGTTTTTCAAACAGTATAGGTAAATGTAGCTCAGCCTCCATGAAACATAACCCCCCCCCCCCCTCACGGGAAAATTCCCCGTGAAAATGTCATCCAACATATAGGACAACCCCCCGTCAAGTTCCCTACAGACAGTTCCATCTTCGCTGAAAATCCACCGTCCCTGTAAAATTTCTTGCAAACAATTCAGCCTGAAAAATTATCCTTAGCATACTTTCATTTTAAAAAGACTTTAATCTCTAATCGTTTTCTTGATCCCTCCAGAAATGCCCCCTCCCGTAGAGAAATTTTTTTCCGGAAATCAAAACACGCGGAAAATAGCCCCCGGATAATTCCCTCGGAACATCTCCACATGCAAAATTGAGTTTGCAAAGATAATGTAAGACAATTAACAAGAATTTCGTATAGGAATTGCCCAGTGTAAAATTTTCCTTGGAAAGTCCCCCCCCCCCCGGAAGTTTTTCCTCCCCAAGGAAGATTCTCCCAATGGAAATCCCCCCAAGCACAAATTCCCCACCCCGGAAAATGTCTGTATACTTCTCAATAACAAATACTATACCCGAACAATGAGCAAATTCCATAACTCACAGGCCTCTCACCACGGACTTGGGGGGGGGGGGTCATTTTACCCCTAAAGACATAATTGTTTGATCTTTCAACTATACTGAAGAAAATGGCTATCTAAAAATTTTGATTAGATAACTTTGGGGAATAAATAGGCGTGGGAGGGGGGTCAGTTTTCCCCTCCAATCTTTTTCGTCACTTATAAAGGGCGCTAGAACTTTTATTTTCCGTTCGAAGGCACCCTCTCCCGATCTTCTAGAACCATTATTTCAATATTATCACACCTGAAAAAAAAAAAAAAAACAACAAACTAACACGCATCCGTAATCTGTCCTCTGGCAAAAATAGCAAAATTCCACATTTTTGTATATAGAAGCTTGAAACTTCTACAGTATTTTTCTCGGGTACGCTGAATCTGATGGCGTGATTTTCATCAAGACTGCTTGAATTTTAGGGGATATTTTCCTCCTATTTCAAAAATCAGGCAAATTTTATCAGGCTCGTAACTTTTGATGGCTAACACTAAACTGGATGAATCTTATATATTTTTGGAATCAGCATAACAAGCTGATTCTTTTGATGTATCTATTGATATCGAAATTCCGTTTTTTAGAGTTTCGCTTACTGTTGAGCCGAGTCGCTCCTTATTTACAGTTCGTTACCTCGCACTCTTTGATTTTATTCCGGATTATAAGAGCCGGGCAAAAGCATCTCTGTGCATCAGTTAGTCATCCCCTTTTGACCGATATGCAACCCGAGGGTATAATCTTTTCTGCACGTTATTTTCAGGGCTCGGTTTGGGATCGACGAAAACTGATCATTGAGTTTCTCAGTAAGACTCAAGTACCATTTGGGGAATGTCAATTCTAATTGAGTTTTAAAAATTATGCGTAAACGCATGGAGTATTGACTTGACCTCCAGTTCTTATAGTATGAGACTGTCATAGTTAGTACTAAAATTAATCCAAGTTAACATTGTTTGTATGGTTCAAGAGAGAGTATCTTTAGAGAGTGGCAATGCTGACCCAGGAGAAGTGGCAATGCTGACCCAGGTTTGCAGGTAGGAGAAGTTAAGAAAATCTAAGCATTTGAAAGGGGAAAGAATGCAGTTTTATTTGATACCAAATTTGCCAAATAATTGCCAAAATTACCAACTTTTTTCCAAAGAAGCAAGGAAAACTTTTTTAGTCACAGGTTACATTTTTTTGTGTAGATTGAGGATCCCAAAGAAGCTCAGGAACTTAGCCCTATAACCCCAGTTTTGCCAAATAATTGCCAAAATTAAACTTTGTTCAATTTTTAGTCATTTTTTCCAATGAAGCTGTTAGCCCTAACCCCAGTTTAAACTTTACCATTTTTGTTACTTTTTTCCTTTTGTAGACAATTGAGGATCGTTTGCCAATATCCCAAGAAATACCTTTACAACATGGAACAAAAGCAGTGAGTGCCATTGGAGTCGATCCTGCTGGATCAAGATTAGTGTCTGGATCAATTGACTATGATATTTCTTATTGGGATTTTATGGGGATGGACTCATCATTGAAAGCTTTTAGGACGTTAAGACCTTGTGAATGGTAAGTCCCAATGAATTTGATTTATTGAACTAAAATCTGTTACCTTATTGTAAATATTTCAATAAATATACAAATTGTACTCTCTAACGTAAAAAAAAGTGACAATGCATATTTATTTTAACAAATAAAAACTAATTGTGTGACAAGTTGAAGCCATTAAATTAGATTCAATCAAAGGTGTAAAAGATCTATATTTGGAATAATTTAAAACAAAAAATGATATAGATTCAAAAGGATATTGTATTCTGCTCTTGGGATATTAATTATTAATTATGATTTAATATTCTGTTCTTAGGGGATATTCGGTCTTAGCCTCGACTCGGTTTTGTGAGTCCATCCATATTAATAATAATAATAGGGGATATTTGCTTTTTTGTCTTCGGCTTCTTAACTCTTAGCAAAAATAAAGGCAAGCTGACAAATTTTATGAGTCATTCAGGTCTGATATGAGTATGAGGTCCACCATGCCATAGCTGGTTAAAACAAATTTATTCTTTGGGTAATGGTGTCGGTCTTTGTTTAAATGCCAGTTGAGGACACATTGGCTGCTGGCTGAACTCTGGAGCCTAAAGACCAACTTAATTGGCTACTCTCAATAATGTGATAGATGTTAAGTAGATTCTGTGTAGTTTATCTCAGTTTTGATCTATAACAATTATGAAATAGTTCATCTTAATAAACTAAAAAGCAAGTATCTTAACCTTCTCTCCTAAATTAATCATGATAGTTAAATAGGAAGATTTGGAAATATTCCTTCAGATAAGAGTTTTCTTCCTCTTTTTCTTCAGTTCTGATATTTGACAATGTCCTCTGAAACTTTGAAATTTTGTACCCAAATTTATAGTGTCAAGTACTTAATAGTTTATGCACCCACCCTCATTACTGGCCGCTGGACACATCTGTAGAGAAGTATAACAGGCCGTAGATGATTCTAGTTTAATATGGACCTCCTATTTTTTTTTTAGAAAGCTATCATTAAATCGTTTTCCTATAATAGTCCATGTTAATTACGTTTATCGAGTGATTTCATCAAAAGAGAGAAATTTGATGTCGAAATGTAACATCGATAAATATAATAATGAATAGTAAAAGAATAAAAGTGAATATAGAATACGGAAGGGGCTTTAGAATACTGGTAAGCAAGAAATTTAAGCATGGATTGGCGATTTTCTAAAAGTTCCTTTTTCATATTTTTTTTTGGAGGCTCTTTTTGTCTTTTGTAAATCTTTTTAATTAATTTCTGTCCTGAAAAGTTTATACCAATGATTCTAGCTACATCCCATACCAGGGCCACGTTCTTCTCTCTTTGAAATGAATAAGATTATTTTTTTTAACTAACTGTCTGGTCTAATTATCTAGCAAAGCTATATCAGTATATTAAGACTGAAGTAATGGAATTATGCAAACGGCTAAGATTCATAAGGAGTATTTGAAGCTTTTGCATATCAAATATATTCATTTATCAAAATCCTACATCAGAGAGGGGGTAGGATTTTGAATTCTTAAATACCCATTGTATATGATAGCATTCGCTCGCCAAGTCGGGTAATTCCCCATTCAAAAGGGTTTTTTGGAAGCGTGTGAGGTAATTCACCAATCAAAAGGGTTTTTTGGAAGCGTCTTTTGTCATGTTCAAAACGAAAGGCCATATCTGACATTTCTAAAAATTTTACACCGGTTCACTACAAAGGTTGGCAAGAGACATCGTATATTCCAAGTCCTCTGATAGATTACTGAAACGCGGAATTTCCGAAAATGAATATTTCTAGAATTGATTTTAAGAAAAATTTCTAAATAATTGCCTGATACGGTACATATATTAGACAATACTCAAAATCCTATAGCCGGTTCTACAGTGAGCGTATGACCGTCCCATAAGGCTAAAAGAGTATGAGTATGGTAAAAAGATTGAGAACCATTAATCTAGAACTTTGTATTCAGAAATGCATTAAACTGTATTTATATATAATATAGTAAACACATAGCAAAATTTGACAGAGGTGATGGAAAGTAATTTTCCAGGCAGTCAGGACTTTTTACTTTAAACGGCATCTGTGGGCCCAGATATCTCTATTTTTCATATTATGGTATTACGAAAAAAATCTAGTGGTAGGGGGTACGCACTGAAAAAGCTATAATGGTGGATTCGCAACCTTTCCCTGGCATACACGTATGTATAATCTTCATTTAGTGTGCTTTTAATCAGGACATATTCTAATATTAAGGAATGGTCTTTGAAAATAAAATTGATCTCTTTCTGTGTTTTCAGCCACCCAATTAACGTTTTTCAGCCACACAATTAACGTTTTTCAACCCAATTAGCGTTTTTCAGCCACCCAATTAACGTTTACAACCCAATTAACGTTTTTCAGCCACCCAATTAAGGTTTTACAACCCAATTAGTGTTTTTTCAGCCACCCAATTAACGTTTTTTTTTCAGCCACACAATTAACGTTTTTTTCAACTCAATTAAAGTTTTTCAGCCACCCAATTAACGTTTACAACCCAATTAACGTTTTTCAGCCACCCAATTAACGTTTTACAACCCAATTAGTGTTTTTCAGCCACCCAATTAACGTTTTCAACTCAATTAACGTTTTTCAGCCACCCAATTAACGATGTGAAATATTCAAGCACTGGTGACTCTGTCCTCATAGTAGCTGGCAGTGCACAGGTAATAAGGAACTTGTATTTTCTAATGCTTGATTTACTACTACTCTTACTTACAACTCACCGCACCACCAAGCCACCTGAAGCCAACACAGATACGCACTCTCCTCCTCTATGCTTGATTTACCGTGGTGAATCGACTCTTATTCTCATCAGTCATCTGTTTTCATTTAATGTTAAATGGAAAATCAGTCAATGCAAAAATGTGCAACCATTCTTTGCATCACTCAGTGCAATGAAATTGAAAATCATTCAATTTTATTCAATGCAAAAAGTTTTCCTCTTTTTTTCTGGAAATGTCTATGGTTGATGCAAAATAAGTTCAAGAACGTGTGGCTACATATTTTTGTTTGTTTTTGCTTTATATATCAAAATTAAGTTTTTAATAGACCTAATCCATTGTTATGTTGAAAAAGGAAGAACATATTAATAATATGTCATATTGCCATCCTCAAATAAGAACATATTGTCATCCTCAAAGACCTAATTTCCCGATTTTTCAACTACATTGAGCAAAATGGCTATCTCAAAATTTTGATTAGATGTGTTTGGGGAAAAGGTGGGCGTGAGAGGGGGGTTAGTTGCCCTCCAATCTCTTTCGACTATTAAAAAGGGCAGTAGCCCTTTGAATATATCAAAAATTAAGTTTTTAATAGACCTAATCCCTTTGCAATGTTGAAAAAGGAAGAACATATTAATAATTTTGCACATGGTAAGTTGGTTTATTTTGCTTTTTGTTTATATTAAACTAACGTCTATTTTCGTTTAAAGTGCAGCAGTCGGTAGAACATTCCTTTTTTTTCTGAAAACTTCTCTGGATGTAGAAAAATCAACATAATAACCTGTTGTTTGATATATTTTCTGTTGTTTTGATTCATTAACTAGAATTTCTTTTGTATACCTTTAGTATACCATTTAGTATACCTAATAATTCTACTTTCTACTTAGAAAGAGGAGCAAAGGGTTGATAATGGTGCCTTGTGCTGGATAGGGTTCTTTTCCTTTTAATCAAAGTTGTTTCTAATTTTATGCACAGTATTTTTGGAAATCTTAATATTAATATATCTATATTAATCTCAATATTATTAACATATTATTATTATTAGTGACATTTTTAATCTTTTAATGTTTTCATTTAATGTAAAGTAATGGAAAAAACGTTCATCTCTTTCTAGAAATGTCCTTGATTTGTGCAAAATAAATTCAAGACCTGTGTCTTCTGTTTGTTTTCCTTTATTTGTTAAAAATTAAGATTTTAATAGACCTAATTCATTTCTATGTTGAAAAAGGTTGAACGCATTACTAATAATGTACGTAGTAAGTTGATTTATTTATTTATTTTTTATGAAAATAATGTTTATTTTTGTTTAATGTGCAGCATTCGATAAAATATTCCTCCTTTTCTGAAAACTTTTTTGGCTATAAAAAAATCAGTATAACAACGATTGTTTGATATATTTTCTGGTGTTTTTGATTTATTGACTAAATTTTTTTTGAAATAATATACCCTTTAGTATACCTAATTCTACTTAAAGCAAAGGATTGATTATGTCGTCTGGTGCTGGATAAAAATCCAGGTGCTGGATAAATGGTGATAATGGGTCTGGTGCTGGTTAATCTTTTAATCAGAGTTGTTTCTACTTATAATGTATTATAATGGACAAGTTTTTATCTTTTTTCCAGAATTTCTTCGGCTGTTATAAAATAATTACAATAACCCGTTGCTTGATTTACTTTTCTTTTGTTTTGTTGACTAGAAAAAAAAGAATTTAAAATATATTGTTGTTATTACGCCTAATCAAGTTCTATTTATAAGTAGGGAGTTGGATCCGTGGTAATAATGTGTTTACGACTGTATATAGTGCTGTGATTCTTTGAATTTTCGTACTACCCCTCCCATCGCTTACTGAGATACGGTCATATTTTTACTACTCCCCTCTGCGCCTTTTCATACTCCCCCTCCCTAGGCCCATGGGGATAAGGGTCATCTATGACTTTTGGGTCGTAACATCTTTTAGCTATTAACTAATTAAAAGTTGTGTATTGGTATTTTTTTTTCTTAGTAACATATCTTGACAATATTCCAACATTCTTTGAAAAAAATTTTCCAGCAGTTATGCTGGAAGCAACTTTGACGATCCAATAAATAGAAATTTTCTGAACTTAATCAAGTAAGAATCGTTTTATTCTAAGTCAAAAATAATATTGGCTCTTCTGTGGATATTGCTTTAGGGAGTTACTTTGTGGGAAAACTATGGAGGGATCCAGGCATGTCCTGAGCTGTTTTTTATTGGGTAGTAAGCCTGATATATTATAGAAAACGTAGTCTTAAGAAGTATCAGAGAACTGGATGATTTTTTGGATGTGGTTTTTAATGAAGACATCCAATTTTCTCCCATACTTGTATGTCTTCTAAATAGTAAAAAAAAAAAAAATGTTTTTTGAAAAAAGTTACTTTTCAACAAAAAAAGCAGATTTTACTTTTAAAAGTATTTGAATTCCGATAATTTGTCGTTTGTTTTCCGTTTATTCGCTCTCACCTCCATTCAGGGTACGAGTCTCCCAAAAGTAGGTAAAATATTGTTAAAACGATGTCATTAAAGATACTTTTATCATTCTTCAACTTCAGTCTTAAATCAAGTATTCTCCAAATATTGTACTTTGAATATGACGCAACAAAGAGATATCGCTGTTACTGAATTTTCCTTTCAATATTAGAATATAATATTATCAAATATTCTATTAAATGACTAATAAAGTCGTTCCCCTAATCCTGCGGTTCCCAATCGATTTTGGACCAAGCCCCACCCAGATATTTCTAAAATTCCAATGCCCCCCCCTTCACGGTATTTAAATTTTATTATTCAAAATTTATGTGTATTCACCTGAAGTAAGCTTAAAATCCATTAACTTGTTGAAAAAAAATTGGATTGTCCACTAGGCTTATTTTATGCTAATGAAACATGTTGTCTGTATAAAACAATTAGGTATCTTTTTTGCTCTTTAAATATATCTGAATGTGACAAGGCCGTACCCAGGATTTTTTCGGAGGGGTTTTACTCAAAAAAAAATTTTTTCGGGGGGGGGGGGGGGGGGGAGGGGGGGGTTACACAAAAAGCCTAAAAAAATGCATACAAAATTTGTTTATATCCATTTTTTTACGTTTTTACGAGTCAAACAAACATTTCGGGGGGGGGGGGTTCAAACCCCCCTAACCTCCCCTCTGGGTACAGCCTTGGAATGGGAAGTCATTCTCATAAAAAATGTTATTTTTCTAAATTAAAGTCAGCCAAAGGCTGCACGTCCTGCTTATGACCCACCAAATATTGACATGCCCCAGATGGGACACCCTACGTTGGGAGTCAAACCATTTTTCTCTTTATCCATAATTTGCACTTTCAGAATTATAATACATCGGGAAAAGAATTTAAGTCCACAATTTCTAACATGGTTTGATAGTGTTTGGTTAAAATCATGTAAGCTCGAGCTTCTGGAATTCTTTGAAATGCTGATCAGCTAGACTTGCCATCTTCAAATCTTTTTTGTCCGCGTGTAGTTCTTTGTATATTTTACGTTGTTGTTGCTACCCTTTTGACAAGAGCTGAATTATCCCCTTTTGGTATCTGTTCTTATTTGTTTTTCTATTTATAATATTATTTTCAAGTAAAATTGCTATTACAAATGCAGATTTCAGTGCATATCTTGCAATGTCAAAATAGTTTAATTATATTTTTACATATTAATTATAAATTTATTTTCACGATTATTGAAATTATTGCTATTACAAATGTAGATGTTAGTTCAAATATTGTAACGAACAGAATTGATCCCTACTTTTATTATTGGATCTTCCTGTAGTTGCTATTATATGTTTTGATAAAGGTAACCGACCCCATTTTTTCCAGGCCAAGATATATGATCGGGATGGGATAGAGGTAGTTGAATGCAAGAAAGGTGATCCATACCTGACGGATATGAGAAAAACAACAGGGCACGTATCTGGCTTAAGTGCAGGTGCGTGGCATCCAAGAAATAAATCAGAGTTTCTTACTTGTTCCTTAGATGGGTGGGTATTTCTTGGTTACTTTTTTAGCATTTATTTCTTTGTGGGTATATCATAACATGGGTTGATATTTCTTTTTTGAAACTTCGTTCAGTTAGTACAGTTAGCTTGTTCCACACGGAAGAAATTACAACGATATAATGTATTGATCATATTTAGATGATAGCATGTTCACTTGCTTTCAATGTTTGTTTTTTTCTATTGTATTTATTACCATAATTGATTTGAAAAAAATATGATGTTCTTAAGCGTTTAAATGTTAGCTGTTGCAACCACTTGGAAAAAAGAATGGGAAAAAAAAAAAAATATTTTTATTACTACTGTACCTTTCATGGAATAATACATTCAATGAATCATTTATTAGATCGTATTCGAACTTAATTTCAATATATGCTAATAGTCAATTTCATATATGCTAATTTAGCTCTGATAAGGCGTTTTTTTTTTTTTTCACCAGGATTCACACACTACATGTCCCTAGTCCTGGCTATTACCTATGTTTTAGTTTTGGATATGTAACAGAAATTGATTAATTGATTAATGCATACTTCATTTGACCTACTAATAATGGTTACGTTTATTTTATTGATTTGTTATTCTGCAAATTGTTGTAAACAAAGGAATCAATCTCTCCATTATCCTTTTATTTAAAGACATCAATAAAAGGTTCTTTTGGCGGGGAGCTTTTGGCGGGGAGTAGGTACTCTTGACGAGTGGTGCTTTTGATCAAAATATGGTATGCCTCTATGCAGGTGCTGTCGCAGGTTGAGGGGTGCCCTCCTGAATTTTCGGAAAATATATGATTCTACCTGTAATTCCGTGTATCTTCCATGTATTTTTTTTGTAGTTTTTCGAATACCCCCCCCCCCCCTATCCCAACTAACCTTGTTAAAAAATTATCATATATGTGCTTTTCCTAGTTATTTTACTGAGTTCATGTTGATTATGGCTGTCTATCTTGATATTTTTCGACTTCGTTCAAGTATATTTGTGTTGCGATGAAAGGAAGTAGATTTCTGCGATTCTTAATTTGTCTAAATCTTTTAATGATTTTTTTTTTATCAAAACCACGACTTTCTAGTATATATTACAGCTAATGTTGTGTTTTTCTTCAATTTCAAAATTGTCTAACTCTTTTTATGATGATCCTTAACAATGTCTTTTAATACTTTAATTAACTCGCCAGAGAGACAAAACAGGATATACTTACCAACCAAAGTGTAAAATGTGTCACCTTTTCAGGAAACCTACTGACTGCATTCGATTACTGTAATGATCCGTAGATGCTTGCCTTTAGACAAAAAAAAAGGAAAACGCATGCTCTTTTGTAAGCATTCAAAGACCAACCAGCTGATCTCCCCTCTAGGGTAATTGTTCTGTTGCTAGCTCTAGCATCTGTGGCATCACGTCGTAGTGTTTAGATTTGCCGTTGTCTTGATGGAATATCACCTATTCTGTCGATTATGGATAGAGTTTTGTTTGCTTTGTATAGAGCTTGTCGTGTTCGAGAAAGCGAATCTTTAGACAGGACAAAAAACGTGTGACGGAAGCTACAGGATGAACAGTTGGCTTTCTTATCGGTTCTTTTATTTTATCTTAATACTTTTTTTGATAGATTTTTTTTTCGGCTCGTGTCTGAAAGTAAGGAGCAACGATAAAACTTAGAATGGACAGAAGCTATTCCGTATGTGAGGGGGGTTGCCTTTTCCTCAATCCCTCGATCGTAGTGCTTGAAAAAAGTTTCTTATGTTAAGTGGGCCGTGTGTTTCAGTAGTTGTTATTAAAGATTTGGGACAAAAAAGTCAAAGGCTAGCATAAAGACTGAGGGCTTCAGGAGGGAAAAACTCCCCTTATACATGGAATAACTTCTGTTTATTTTCTGTGTTAATGTTGCTCCTTACTGTCAGCTGAAAACACTTGTTGTTTTGTTTAATTTCTTATCGTTCTGCAAATCAGACCAGAAATTCCCGTTGCGTGGAAAAATCCCCCCTCATAAAATATACGCCCTTAAAATGTCCTTATATTTCCCAATAAGCAATTTTCCCCAAGGGATGTGGGATTCATGTCATTCTGAAGGACATAGTTATTTGATTTTTCAACTATGCAGAATCAAAGGACTATATCAAAATTTTGACATAATATTTTTTTGGGAAAAGGGTCTTAGGAGGGGGCTAATTGCCTTCTGTTTTGTCACTTAAAAAAAAGGCACTAGAACTTTCAATTTCGTTTGAATGAGCCCTCTCCGGGTCTTCTAGGACCATTTGTTGGACCAAACACGCAATCGTGATCTTTCTTCTAGCCAAAAATATAAATTCTGGAATTTCCTAGATAGGAGCTTGAATTCTCTACAGTAGAGCTGATATGCTAAATCTGATGATGTGAGTTTCATTAAGATTGTTTGGCTTTTTTGGGGGTAATCTCCCCTTTTTCAAAAATCAGGCAAATTTTCTCAAAATCGTAGTTTCTGACGTGTAAAGTTATAGCATGAAAAGCTAATTCTTTCGATATATTAGTTGTTATCAAAATTACTTTTTTGGAATTTCGGTTACTATTGAGCCGAGTCGCTCCTTACTTACAGTTCATTGCCACAAACTGTTTGGTAAAAAGAAATCTTTCAAAATTTAAAGTAATTTTTTGTCAGTTTTTTACTGGAAATGCAGTCCGGGTCTACATTTGAGAACTTCAGTTCCAGATCGGATATAAAACATATGATTAATTTTAAGTTGCAGCATTGACTCTGTTTTGTTTTCTTTCATTTTTTTTCTTTCATTTTCATTTTTTCTTTCCTTTTCTTTCGTTTTCTTTCATTTTTATTGCTCTGTTTTGTTTTCTTTCATTTTTTTTTTTCGAGACAATTACTTCCTAATGTCAAAATAATTATTCATTTCTACGAATAGAACTTCTCTACTCATTTCTATTTTGAAACTCTTTCTATTCAGAAAGAGCTCTTCATTTCTATTTAGAACTTGTCTCATTCTTTTTAGTTTCTATTTAGAACTTGTTCATTTCTATTTAGAACTTGTCTCGTTTGGTTCATTTCTATTTAGAACTTCTATTTAGAAGTTCTTTCTATTTAGGAAGAACTATTCATTTCTATTTAGAACATGTCTCATTCTATTTAGATTATATTTAGAACTTGTTCATTTCTATTTAGAACTGGTCTCATTTGGGAAGTAGAGTGTATCTAGAGGACCGGAAAATGTGTGATTAAGGCTAGATCGCAGAACGAACTACCAATCGCTTTCTCTTGCTTTCTTTTTAATTATCAAAACAATTGCTTTCTTTTGTTCTCCGATTAAAGTGATGACTTTCTAATTTTAAATTGATATTAAGCTTGTTTCTGTTTAGAACTTGCCGTATTTGGGAAATTGAATCTGCGGATAGGACGCAGAAGCATGTGATTAAGGCTAGATCACAGGTTGGATTACGAGTTGCTCCCAATATCTGCAATTATAGTAGAGATGGAAACTTAGTGGCCTGTGGGTGCCAGGATGGATCAATCCATATGTGGGATCATAGAAAAAATTATGTGAGTGGACAAATTATCTTCTAAATAATGTTGTGAATTATAATAGTAATCAAATGAAGTAATGTTGAATTTGTCACAGAGAATTCAGATAAATACGCAGAATGAAAAACTGTTCTGGATGTACTAATTTCTGATTTTGTTTTCTGTTTCGGTAAAACTGCCTTTTAGCTAAAAAAAAACTGTAGGTGAGGGTACCCAAACAAATTGCTCTATGGAAAGGGCACAAGCCTGGATAATTTTTCATTTGGGAAGGGTGAAAGGGTTTTCGCCAGAGTGGTGCTATCTTTTTCAAATTTAGCACTTTATCATTATATCTTGTATTCTAGAGGAACCGTCACCCCCTCAATTCTCCCCTATAAATATCTGTGGACATGTGCTGAACTAAAATTCTTCAATTTGCCTTGAGCCGCGACTTCTTACTGGGAGGAAGACAGACTGAGTATTTTCCAACAATTGTTGACAGCGCTACACTGTGCTGTCACACTATATAGCTCTATGCAGTGCTATAATGCAGCACTATAGCCCTATAGCTATAATGCAGTACCAAACATTGAGTATTTAAACGATCAAAAGCGTCACCTTAAGCAGTTACTCTGCGTCTAGTTTCCGTGATCGTGACCTTCATTCATGGAATTAAATCACGTTCTTGGGATCTTTGAAATATAACTAAATACGGAACACTAACTTGATATCTATATATCAATTTAAGGAAATGAGTTCAGAGATGATAAAAGAATGACCAAAAAAAGGAGAGAGATTGTAAAATTTAAAATGTTAAATTGCAAGGATAGCTAATTACGTCTGTTATTAATAGTACAGTGTTTTTAGTCTGAACAGTAAGACCGAGAGGGGGGACTGCCATCTCCCTTTACCTAATAGACTTTGTAAATGACCAAATTTATGTTTAATTGGTGAAAAACACGTGAAAATCGGATTTTTACTTTTTAAAAACCTCGGGCCGGAATTTATCCACGGATTATTTAGGAAGGCCGTACTTTTGGTGCAGGGTAAAGCTCGGTAAAAAAGGGCACATTTTGAGCATTATTTTGCTTTCTTAATCGCACAAAGCACAAAAGAAAAAAAAACTAAAGAATTGGTAATATGGATTATCATTATGGGTTTTATATCCTGGTGCTTCTGTTGTGTGTATTCAAATATTACTATTATTTTTATTATTTTATTACCCATTATTAAACATAAAAAATATTGTAAATGGAGTACAAGAAAAGAACAAAAATAACAACAAAATATCCAAAGAAAACTCAACTACAGAAAAACAAGATTAAGAACATTACTACAACAAAAAAAAAAATTGACAAATATAAGTTATTGCAACGTATAACGAAGAGTGGCTTGGTTCAAATGCCTTTGCACATCGAGCACGGCGATTCAGTACAGCTATAAGCGGGTCGGTGACACCATACTTTATAGATATTTTCGAATTACTCATCTAAATTGGAAGACGAAGCAGATACTTGCCATATTTGTAGAAAGTAGACTGAATACTGCGGCGATCAGACGGAGTAATTATTTTCCAAAAGGGAGATAGGGCTAGCACATGTGGCAAAACAAAAGCGTTATACACCCTTGCGAGGAGAAAACGGTTAAAGTGGCACTTCGTTGAAACAAGAATTCCATAAGCTCTGCGTGTCTTTACAGCGAACAACGAAACAAGGGAATCGCGAGTGTTTTTAAGATCGCTATATATTGGAAGGCTGAGGTACATAATCTTAGACGAAGACTTAATCGTATAAGTTCTGAAAATAACATCAACTGGTACACTGTCTTTAACGCGGCTATTATATACGAGAACTTCACTCTTCTGGGGATTAAAAGAAAGACCTATGTTACCGTACTCCTTACTCAAAACACGGAAAGTTTCTTCGATGCCTACAAGTGTTCTACTCGCGTTCAAAATGTCGTCGGCATAATCGATCAGCGAAACATTGAGACCTCTAAAGATACATGTAAACTGAACCGGTTCTTGCGATGAAATAATACTATTATTGAATAGCGGTGGCGAAGTAAGTGCCCCTTGGCATATTCCCTCTCTACGGGATTGATATGATAATCAACGCATCTTTGATGAAAAAGCCGGCGCCTCTCTCCCTGAAGCCACTTAATTTACTGCTTTATGCACGTTTTTCAATAGATAACATACGATTGTACTGGCTTTTTATTATTTTGACTCCCCTTCCCAATAAGAGATTCTTGCGTACCTATCTGTGCCCTATATTAAAAATACTTTATCACTGGGTTTATCCTAAGAGAAGTGAACATGGGTTTTCTTCATAAAACTAAACACTTGATTAGTCATTAGTGTCTAATGAAACACTGAACACTGATAAACACTTGAATAGTGTTTATGAAGGCATTGCTGAAAATAGTCATAGCTGAACATTACTGAAGTAATGTGGTCAAAATTCTATTATTTAAGTAAAATACGCGAATTTTTTACACGAAAAAAGGCGCCTTTAATTTTCGTAACGTTAATTCTTGGGGAGATTTTGGAGAGCTCAGTTTTCTTTAGAGAAAATTTGGGATAGTGGAGGTACTGCGCAGTGTTTTGCGTTCATTGTTATTTTTGAAAAGATAATTTTGTAAACCACATTGGCCTAGAATAAAAACCAAATACCTTTTACAAGGCCTTTTATGGTCTTTTGAAAGGATTTTATAAGACCTATAAAAATACTCGACGAAACTGAGTTAATAAAATTTTTGTCTTCAGTTTACTGGTCTTGTATTGCACGATTAGCATTATGTCTTTATAAAAATCTATCAACGCCATGCAGCGTTTGTCAATACTTGGCATTTTTTTCCGGTGTACGAATAAGAATAATTAATTTAGTTTGTTTAGTTGGTGAAAATAAAGGTAAGGTAAGGTAAAGGATGCGGCACTAGACCCTTAAGGTCCAAACCGGCGGTGCTGATCTCCGTTTCGTGGCCCTTCAGCCAGGAAGTGCAATGGGGGGCTGGGGGCCAGCCAACCTATGCTTTCGCAAACCCTTCCTGTGTTGGTGAAAATAGGGTAATAATAAGTGTATGACCTCAGTTCCTGACAAAGAAACAATTACAAAGCTTGAAAAAAATGCCAACTGTCACCAAGCGCTAGATGACGTTAATAATTTGTTGTTTTTTTTTGTCGACACTAACGCCAGTTTCCACTCTTTTAAGTTACCCCTACTCTCTGGCTTAGACTAAGCAGTTTTTGTTTAGAAATTGTTTATTTCTAGGTGAATACAGCCATAACAATGCGAAATGCTCACCAGAATGGTAGTGAGATTACTTCGTTAGACTTCTCTTATGATGGTCGGGAATTTATGACTCGTTCAAACGATGAAACATTAAAACTTTGGGACCTGAGAAAATACAAGACACCTGTCCACGTCGCTTCTGGTTTATTCTCACGGTTCGCTATGTAAGCTACTTTTAGTTACCTAAAAATTTGTATGTTTTTAAGACATTAGCATAACGTAAAATGACCGGCTAATTTTTGTAACTATGTACATAAATAGATATGAAGATATTTTACTTGAATTGAAATACGACATTTTTGGTTTAGTCTCCTAGAGAGTAATTTTTGAATTAAAAAAAAGTTGCCGTCAAGCTATGGCTAATTGGAGGTAAAGCCAAGACAGATAGTCTGAGCGAGAGACAAAGCTGGCAAAAGGCTTTTTCAGGATTGTATAAAAATGTTGTCATTTTCACTTGTTGATAGATAGTCTATCATTAATCCACCCATCCATCCTAGGGCAGAACTAAGGTAGATAGTCATAGAACTAAGGGGTGATAGAGATTTTGAGTTTCACGAAAGTGTCTATTCATGAAAAGGATTGTAGGGGGGGGGGGGGGGACAAAAACGACCAGTTAGCCATGCTAAAATAGAAAATACCTATGAAATAGAAATAAGAAGGTATTTTTCAAAGTCCAAGGGGCTAGTTCCCCCTATCTTGCCCAATTGGTGACCCCTGTCTCTAGAAAGAGGTCTTCCCAATTTCATGTTCACCGAAAAGTTCTATTTTTCGCCCAAATTTGATGTGCAATTTCTATTGTTTTGAAATATTAGCACTCGAAAATCAAGAAATTCTGTAAAAAGAGGACTTTTCTGAAGACAGTGATTAAAATATAATATAAGCAAACACTTTGGTTATGTGACATTAAAGAAGAAGCCCTTAAAAATTGAACTCACAATCAAAATAGACCTAGATAAAAAACATCATTAGCTTCATCACTTCACAGAAATTCAGCTCACTGATTACACTAGAAATATTCACGCGAATGAATCTAAACATGATTAGGGTTACTTGTGATTTAGCTTGGATTAGTTTTCCAATTTCATCAACATTCTGAAAGATTGCAAGATTTCGAAGATTAACGAAAAATTAATTACAAAAATTAACGAAGAATTAGAAAATTAAATATATATTAAAAAATTTTTGAAGTTTTATACTTAGAATCGGTCCTTGGCTGCACTAGCCCATATATACCCGTACTTCCAAAAAACTGCTTTATGGGCTGTTTTAACCTTCCTCTTGGGCCTTGTGTGATGTGACTTTAAGTCAACTTTTCTACATTATTTTCTTTAAATATACTTTTGGATTTTTCATCTTTTAAAATCATTATCATGGCTCCAATAATATCCTGCAAAATTTTTCACTTTTCTAGCTCGAATAGCTTAGCTGGGTATTCTCCACAATTACCAAAACACACGTGCTAACTTAATTTTATGTATAGAAGCTGTAGTGTTCAGGTAATATCCGTCACGAAAAGAGAACTACAGGAAATCATTACCCCATATTATCCATAGTATACCCCATACCCCATAATCATTACCCATAGTGGCACTGAAGTGGAATAGTGTCAAAAGTTGTTGTTAGTAGTATATACATCAGTTTGGTATGAGATAGACTTTAAGGTAGAAACTTACTAACTCTGAACCCCTCCCCCTTCCTACTTCCAACCCTTTGAAAGACTAGAAAAATCATAACATGATCAAAACTGTGTAATTGAGAAAAAAAAAAACAGGCCAGTTTTCTGGAAGTTAAAGCTTTTTTTTTCTACCTCCACTAGGAATAATTTATGTAGATTTGCCACTTTCTGGAAAGTGTTCTATGGAGGTTTTGGACACAGATAAACTGTGGAGGGGGGGGGGTAAAGATGTTGGGGAATTCATTTCATTATTACTGTCACTATGCGTACCTTTTGCTTTGCAAACTTTCGTAAATATATCAGGTGCTTACTTGTGTTGTGTCTCATTTATGGTTACTAATTACTTCAAATTCTGTTTGTTTATGTTTTTGTTTACTTTTATTATGCTAAGTAGAATGGAAGTGATAAAATTATAAATTTATAAAATTAAATTTACAAAATTAAAATTACAAAATTATAAATTTACAAAATTATAAAAAAGTGACAAAATACTTTGACCTTTCAACGACTGGATCGATCAAACGTCCATACTCTTATCAAGTTGCCTTTGGTTTAATTATAAAGCTGCTGTTACATCTATCCTCTTCTATGCAGTTAAGACAAGACTTGGCCATTGAACGCGTTTCACTTCCATGATTTGGAAGTCTTTGACCATCGCTGTCTACAAAAAATCAGACCCCGACTGAATTTCAAATGTTGATATGCATCACCGCTGCTGTTACATTGAACTCATTGCCTCAATTTTCAAAAAGATAAAGCTGCGCTGACTTAGCCTTGTCCTGGAAGACCTAATGAAAAAACATCAGCAAGCACGTGTTTCTAGCTGCTCCTTTGTCTGATTGGCACAGGTGACCAGACGATCAATTGAAAAATTAGTGGACAACTGTTAAAATGACTCCGAACCTATTGGCGGATTTCGAAAGTTTGGTAGAAGGGGGAGATCTGCTTGAGCCAGTTTGCCAAAGAGGTGGTACAAGATCGCAACAGGTGGGAGTCAACCATACCGTGTCTTTTGGGTGCTGGATAAGGCGTTTGCATCCGGTCCTAAAATGAATACAAGTAATAAAAGCAATCTTTAAATTGGCAAATCTGAAAATTCGGTTTGTCAAAAGAAGGAACCACTAATACGCTAATCAACAAGTTGGCAAATCTAAATGCTTAATTTATCATGGCAAGAGAAGGAACCATCTACACACTAATCCACGAGTTGACAATTCTGCAAATTTAATTTGTCATAGCAGAAGAAAGAACCACTAATACGCTAATCAACAAGTTGCCAAATCTAAATGCTTAATATATCATGGCAAGAGAAGGAACCATCTACACACTAACCCACAAATTGACAATTCTGCAAATTGAATTTGTCATAGCAGAAGAAGGAACCACTAATACGGTAAATTAACAAATTGGGAAACCTACATATTTAATTTGTCATGGAACGAGAAGGACCATCAACACACTAATCTACAAATTGGCAAATCTGAAAGTTTAATTTGTCATGGCAAGAGAAGGAACTACTAAAACGCAAACCTACTAAAATCGCATTTTTATTAGCCTCTTTTTTCCAGAATCATAGCTTTTCGAAAGGTTTCTCGGGGTAAATTCACATTTTAGATTTTGGTTATAGTGATATCCTTTATGCCTTTTGGTTTTTGTTTTAAAAGTAAAACTGCTACTACTACTACTAACAACTCACCGCAGCACCAAACCGCCTGAGGCCAACACAGCTACGCACGCTCCTTCTCCATCCCAATCTATTCAAAGCCTCCCTTTTTACACCCGCCCACGAAGTTCCCGATTTCCTTTAAATCTTTCTTTATGACGTCGTCCCACCCCAGACGAGGACGACCTGCTTTCCGTTTAGCCCTAGACGGTTGACCGAAAAGAACAATCTTCGGCAATCTGTAATCCTTCATCCGCACAACGTGCCCTAGCCACCTCAACCTTTTTTTTCATTAGCCCTAGAGAGCGCTATTGAACCACATTAAAAGTAAAAAAGTGCATTAATCCCGGAGTTTCAAGAAAGAGCCAATTTAGGTGTCAATACACATTGCACACAATTTACTAGAAACCACTTGGGGATGGGGGAATCATTCAACTTAGGGATAAGTCACCAAGATTTAGGGTGATATATCATCATGGTCTAAAGGTTGGATATTTATCCTAGAAGTCACTTAGGGATGGGGGAAATAATTCAAATTAGGTATAAGCCACAAGGATTTAGGGGGATAATATCACCCTGGTCTAAGGGTGAGATATGTATTTATCTTTCATATTTTCTGATGTTGTAGTTTGGTAGATTTTTACGCAACATGATCCTTTTGTTTTTAGGACTGACTGCATATTTAGCCCTGATGATAAGATGGTATTAACAGGTACATCTTTAGAAAAAGGTGAAAAGATCGGTAAAGTTCATGTTTATGACAGAGCGACTTTTGAGAAGCTATGTGAAGTACAAGTTTCTGACTCGGTAGGTTTTTTTTTTTGCCTTTTTTTTAACATGGTTCTTCAGCATTTTTTTTTTTTTTTTTTTTTCCCGGCTAAGTTCAAATGATGCATTTTCGTCATATTAGATGTCTTCAGTTTTGAAAGTCAAATAACTTCGGCCGTGGAAATCTTGGTAGACTTATCTTCTTTTACAAAATACAATCCATGAAAATGATCGCTTTAATTTATTTTGTATTTTTTATATAATTTGAGTAGAGATAGGAAATGTACTATTATTTATCATTTTAAAAAGATACAGCCCTTTTAAGAAGAAGAGCCCTTTTCAGCCCTTTTAAGAAAAATTTTAAGTATGCACATCACCGCCAGTGATATGTTTTTGACTAAAGAATTACAGTGGGACTAAATGCCTCCATATTTGGATGAGTGCCAAACATTGGTTTGAATGACCCAGTTTTCAATTCTAACCACAGACCCCAGACAAATCATACAAAATAAAACGGGAAAACAAGCAAAAAGTCAAGAAAATAACGGTATCATTTTCAACAGAAGCGGGGGGATAGAAGGGTGCACAAGCGCCCGGTGCTTGCAGCAGAAAAAAAAAAATCACTGTCTAGTATTTTTTTTTGTATTCCCATGTAATTTGAATGCAGATAGAAAAGGGACTATTAATTTAGTCTTTCAGCTTAGAGTCACAGCTATTTGGCTTACAGGAGCACTTTGCAACTTTCCGAACACGTAATGGAGCAGGAGATAAATCAGTTATCGTAGGAACCATGACTGTCTCTTTGCTCGTGAATCCCCACTGAAGATGGTCAAGACTGCTTTTTCACTCCAATTTTGGACCTGATGATAGACGGGCAGTGAGTGAAAGTTAGAAGATTCGCGTTTGGGCACCAAGTCTCGAGGAAGCACAAATTTTGAAGATGTTAAGACCTTCTGTTGAAAGATACGATAGTGAGCTGAATTTAGGTTTTCATTACTCTTGTGTCCATAGATGGACGATAAAGGACGCTTTCCAGCTCTAACTATCTACTCCTTTGTGCTCACCTTTAGAAAAACTTGTGAACTTCTTCAGGAACGCCTTGTTTTTCTTTATTCTGCTTAACGTGTGGAGAAGTGCCACTTTCTCTTTGAAGTGGGAGTTGAGGCTCTTTAATAGTAATGTCCTGTCAGTGCTAATGTATGGTTCTGAAAGCTGAGCACTGACAAAACAGCTAGAGAATAGAATCCAAAGTTGTGAAAATAATTGTCTTCGATGAATGCTCGGAATCAACTGGACGGACAATATTATAACTCATTCATTAGAGAGAAGACGATATTGGGGACACATGGTTAGAATGGGCAGAAATCGCCTGCCCAATAATCTTTGGTGTAGAATTCCTCCCGGGATTCGACGGCGCGGACGACAGAAGGCTACACTTAGACGATCAAGAAATGGCTTTTCATTTTGTCAAAATGCGGGCTGGATAAAGATCGAAAGGATAGACCATAGGTTTATACAAGAGCAATTTTGTCTTCAAATTCAAATTGGTTATAGGACCAAAAAGGTGAATTGTTCGTGGAATCTATGTAGCAGAAAACAACAATTACTACAGATTTTTATTTTGAGATTTCGCGAAGCCTATTGAGAGCTATTCGAGACAGAGGAATAAGACATGTTGACTTCTGTAATTGTTTGGATCTATGATAACGCCTATCTTTGCTGTGCTTATGTAACCCAATCTTTTCCATCTCTTCCCCGAATTGAAAGCCATCAGTTTTAAACTGACAAGGAGCTCAAAGAAATCATCACAGCTCATTTTGCATTATTGATGGTGACATTTTAGCAGATTAGAGAGAGGTACTTGCGCAATCTTCATGAAAAGCCACCGTCAGTGGTTTGAAGTGATCTTTTTTTAAGATTTAATTGGTTTTTGAGGCCAAAAGGAGTATTCCAGGTGGAGTTAATGCGATCCGAAACAAATGTCACTGCAAATTCTGCAGTGAAAATTTGCAACCCCTGTAGGGAGCCATTTAAAACAGAAAAAAAGGTACGCTGACTTCCTGAATTGCTCTGGGCTATGACAATGCTGTCATCACAGTGCTCGTACAACACAACGGCAACACAAAGCAATTTAAATTGGACATTTTCGAACATCTGCCATGTAGTCTCAACTTCCCTTGTTTTCCTGAAGTACAGAAACACCTCGGGAGACCCTGCTCTTGAAATGACGATGAGCTCAAGGAAATTGTCACAACTCCCTTCAAATTATTGGCAGTGACAGTTTATGGAAATGGTATTAAAAACCTTGTTTAAAGGTAAAACAAATGCTTTAATCGTCAAGCTGATTATTTTGAGAAATGATATTGATTAGAAATTACTTTTGGTACAAAAATCATTTGCTTTTTTTTCAGCCTTCTTTTCTTTGAAAATGAATTAAAAAGATTACAGTAATCCTCCCTTTTAAACTAGTTTTCAATGCAGGTTACAGGCCGACAGGAAATGACTGCAAAGAAATATACAGAAAATAATTATTACATGCACCATTTATGCTGTGTTTACCCCTAATCTTGTTTGTACTATTTGAAGTAAAGTCTTTTCATATTAGTTAAGTCAGGTGGTAAAATCAGCCACAATGTCTACTATTTCTTTGTGGGGTTCTATCCCCACCAATATTATTTGGAATATTTCTTCCAATACCTTTTTAAATACTAATTTGTTGACTTTTTTCTAATTTCTACCGTCTCAGTCTCTCTCTCTCTCTGCTTTTCTTTTCAAGATTGTTTCTATAAAATAATTTTACAAAGGGTGATAATTTCCATTAAATGACAATTTTATATCCTTGATGTGTTTGGATAAAATGAACGCAAAAAATTGTTTTGAACTCCGAAACTGGTTAAAAGTAATTTTTGTCAAATGAAACTCAGAGAGGAGAGAAAGTAACAAAATAAAAAAAAATCAAAAAGGGTGAAAAAAACGAGGATTTTGTCAGCCAGTGGCGAAACCTGAAGATGAAAATATAAGCAAATATTTCGACAAGGACCTCCGCCAAGTCGTCCTCAGTGCTAAACAAAAAGAAAAAAAAAAACAAAAAAAAAAACGAAAATCTAACCTTTCGAAGTTTACGTTACAAAGACAGAACAGACACTGAATAAAAACCAGGCATGAATCAATGAAAATGAATTTACCAAGATGATTGGGCAAGGATCTTTCGCCTTGCAATAGTTTTAGCTGGTCTACAATTTCGGTTTTCATTAGATATGCAAATAGGTTCTTTTAAGTTATTTCGGGTGAAAATATTGATTGAGTCCTTCAAGATTAAACTGTCGTAAATTGGGCTTAATGAAATATCTCCAGTATCTCTATTTATTGCTAAATTTTGGTTCATATATTTTTTTATCTCAATTACCTCTTTAAAAGTTTGTGGTAGCCATTTGCAGTTGATATTATTAAAACAGAACTAGATGGGTCGGATTTACGAAAATAGCCAAAGCCGAATCAAAGTTGTCATTGTTATTTTTTAATCTCAGGGACTTATCTATTGAAATTTTGTGCTCATGCAAACGTTCACCTAGTTGTTGATGGGTCCTACCAATGTAAAATTTTCCACAAGAACACGGGATTCTGTAGACACCACTACCCAGTACAGGGCCTGTTTTATCCTTTCCTGAGTTGAAAAAGTGTTCAACTTTTTGTTCGGTTTTGAAAGAAACAGAGAGATTATGTTTTTTTTAAATTTTTTCCAAGTTTATCGCCAAGTTTCGGGATGTATGGTAAAACGATGAAAGTTTTTTTTCTCAATTGCCGGTGTAACTGAATCAAGGCAATTGGCATTTTCCTTCAATGGGCGAGGGAAGCCATAGAAATTAAAAAACATATGTTTGCTAACCTTTCCATAAATAGGGACACAGGTAATTTAAATATTGACTCAATTTATGATAACCTTCTAAAGAGTGAATCAACAGTCAATAAGGGAGTTAAGATTTTAAATAATCACCAGGGGACTATTTTACCTGCTAGACCAAAACGATTTGCTTCAGTAATAGCTAACAAAAGGATTATTTCGCAACAGAATAATTAAAGTAACTTACAGTTTTTTTATTTTTCCTCAGTTACTCTGGTGTCATCACTGAAGTAACTCTATATTAGCATCTTTTCCCTACGTGGATCAGTTTGCGCCAATTGTACATTTTTGTTTTTTTTTTTTTTTTTGGTGGTGGTTTTTTTATTGGTTTTTAGTTTTATCTTTTTTTTTTTTTTTTTTTTTTGTTTTTTTTTTTATCTTGTTCTTCTTGTGTGTCTTTCGTGCTGAAGACGCCTTGTTTTGTATACAGGCGAAATATCCGCGTTGTTTTTGTTGTTTTCTTTTCTCTCCACTGGCCACAGTCTCGTTTGTTTGTTTTTTTTTTTGAGATTTTTCTCTTTGTTGGTTTTTACTTCTCAATATTTCTCTATTTCTTATTTCTGATTAATTTTGATTTCCTTTATTTTGTTGCTATGCATTTATTGTTGTTTTTCTTCTTTAGCATGTTATTAGACTTGTTTGGCACCCAAAACTCAACCAAATATTTATTGGATGTGGCAACGGTCTAGTCAAATGTTATTATGATCCGAAAAAGAGTCATAGAGGAGCTATATTATGTGCGGACAAAAAGCAGAGGAAGAAGAAACAGGTAAGGATTTCAAATTCTTGCATAATTATCAGTTCATATATAGCTGTGGGCCTAATGGACCCGTGCCCGAGGGTTTCACAAGTATTGAGACCAGGCATATACACAAACGTATAGACCCCCTCCCCCTCTCCCCATGACGTCCCTTGCCCCATAAGGATTAACCTTAGAAATCTTAGTCTATAAAACAGTCTTAAGCAGGAGAGGGACGTGAGCTATGGGTAACCAAAGCAAAAATTTATGTAATAAATAAAGTCGATTACGTTGTAATATTGATATGACTGCCAGAATTTCGACTTTTCATCTCGGGAACCTCCAGAGCTCACCACAAAATAGGTAGATTTCAGGCATTTTAACATAGGTAGATATATAGATATAAATAAGTATTTATACATATATATTTATATTTATGTATAGGTATTATATTTATAAATAGGCAGATATCAGAATAACCAATATTTCAAATAATGTAGCTATAACGAATGATGAAAACTGAAACCTGTCCAGTAGTTTGGACAGGAAAATTATAAAAGTGGAAGAAATGGACAGAAAAAATTATAAAAATCATAAAATTATAAAAATTGTAATTATATAAAAAATTTATAAAAGTGGAATCGTCGAGCAAGGAATTACAATAAATAATTGATTCTAACTCAAAACGAGCAGAAATTGAGATTAGTGGGACTGAAGCCTCTCCCCCCCCCACGTGTTATCTGGAGACCAGAACATAAATTGAACTTTAGTGAAAGCGATCCTTATGTCATGCTGAATGTTGCTGTTGCTCATATTATCGAAAAAAAAAACCACCATAACCAAAATTATTGAACAAAACAGCAAATGAATGTGGATTGTCAGTTTAATATTTATTTATTAATCCACATAACGGTAAGCTAAAAAGCTTGTCGTACTAATACAATATATAATAAAATGAAAGGCAACACAAAGGTCTAAACTGAAAAGGCACTTGTGTAAAACTGGCTATCAACCAACATATTCTTAAACGATTCAACTGATCCGGCTTCAACAACTTCTGGCGGTAAATTATTCCAAGAGTCTGTGACCCTATTAACAAATGAATTGTGTCCGATTTTCCTGTGGGTTCTTGGTGGGTAAATTTTACAAGGATGCTGTCGTGTCAAGTGGTAGTGGCTGAATTCGAAAAATTTTCCTACCTCAATATCGTCCACGCCTTTGATTATTTTGAATGTGTTTATGAGGTCGGTACGGCGACGTCGGAAATGCAGTGAAGGAAGTTGGAGCCTAGTTAGTCTTTGTGCGTAAGGAAGGTGTTTCAAATAAGGGATCATTTTTGTCGCCCGCCTCTGAATCTTTTCAACTCGGTGCTCGTCTGTTACATTCAGAGGAAACCAAACAGAAGTATTATATTCAACAACTGGCCGAACAAATGATTTATAAAGTAACATAAAATTCTTAAGATTAAACTTCCTGAAATTCCGTTTTAAAGTGAGGAGTTGGTAATTTGCATTTCTTACTACAGTCGAAACATGTCTATCAAATTTTAAATGCGTATCAAAGTGAACACCGAGGTCGCGTACAAATTCTTCTGACGGTATCTGTGAGCCAGATAGGGAGTATGCACGGCTGGGCTGATTTTTATTCCCGTAATGAAGCACTGCACATTTTGATGCATTTCAAACATCGAATTAGACTCACACCATCGTGTTATTGAATCAAGATCTTCTTGAAGCATAGGCTCATCATCGGTAGTTAGTATTGGTCGGTAAATTTTAGCATTATCAGCAAACAACTTCACTGACGAATGACGAACACAAGATGGTAAATCATTGATGAAAATACAGAAGAGTATAGGGCCCAAGCAACTACCCTGGGATACCCCACTCAGGACATCAATTGATTGAGATGCTGCTTCACCGACAACTACCTGTTGAGACCTACCACGCAAATAATCAGCAATCCAATCAACAGTTCTTACACCAATATTATAGAGTCGACATTTTTCAACTAGTTGTGACATTGAAACTTTGTCAAAAGCTTTGGCGAAGTCTATGTAAATGCAATCAAACGGTATACCAAGATCAGCATAATGCTGAAAATCAACAATAACTTCCAGAAGTTGAGTGTTGCAAGACCTTCTCTTACGAAAACCGTGCTGGGCAGGATTCCAAAGATTATTTTCATCAAAATAAGTTTGGATTCTTGCAACAATCAGCTTTTGCATAACCCGGCAAAATATAGATGTGATGGAGATCGGACGGTAATTTTTAAAATCTGATTTTAGACCGGCTTTGTGTAGGGGTTTAACCATTGCTTTCTTCCAACCTGAGGGACAGGAACCTGTCGCCAAGGACTGATTGTACAGAAACGTAAGCGGTTGTGCAATTACATCAGCAATCTGTATTATCATAGTGTTAGGAAATCCATCTATATCTGGGGACTTAGATGTATCAAGCTTTTTAAGTATTTGATGAACCTCTGCAACACTAAAGTCTATATCATTACATGATAAAGTCCCACTTTGTATTCCCTGAACTAAATCTTGGTCATGATGTGTCTGGTTAGGTGTAACAAAAACTGATGCAAAAGTTTCATTAAATATGCATGCTTTATCAAAATCGTCATCAATTTTTTCTTGTGTAACCGGATGCGTGAATGTGCAGTTACTCGCTGAAAAGTTCGGCTTGTTTCTATTTACATATTTCCAAAAGTGCTTTGGGCAAGTTTTGCTCGACTGAATAATGTGTGATTCCACTACTTCCCTATTCGCTCTTAACAACTTTGTGGGCCCTGTCCCTAGCACGTTTATACAATGACCACGTGTCATCATCCTGATTCATAGAACTTGGTTTTTGCGAAATCTTTTGTTCAATTTTTAGTTTAGTGTAAGATCTCCAAAGATGATTTTTTTTCCTGGATTGACTTGAGTATATGTCTAGGTAGTTTTGATCTCTTCCTTTGGCCAGAATACTTTTTTAATCAAAGGAACAAATCTATCCCTACATTCTATCAATGGCTGTTTAAAAAATTCAAATGCAACGTCAGGCGCCACTTTTCCTTTCTGCAGCTCATCCGTGATATTCAGAGACACAAGAATTCCCTCATTGACTGATAATCAGCCCTAGCATAATCATACCTACGAGAATCAGTATTTTCTCGCTGGACAAACGTATTCATAGTAATTTGAATTACAGAATGGTCACTTTTTCAAGTGACCATATACATATAACGATATTCATTCCCTAGAGTCTTGATAATTTTCGGTTTATTAAAGATAAAGAAGTGAATACATTCTAAGACCACACTGGCTATATATGACATATGAGACTAAGAGAGAAAGGGAAATAATAAATGAAAAATAAAATAAAAAAGGTGAGAAAACGAGGATTTTTCGCCACTGGCTGACAGAATCCTTGTTCTCTCACCTTTTTTATTTTATTTTTCATTTATTATTTCCCTTCCTCTCTTAGTCTCATATAAAGAAGTGAAAACGTTTAAATGTACCTTGTTTTATTTAAAGTGCAAATTATGTTTTGGGCTTCAGAACACATGAGTGATAGCCCCACTCGTCTTAGCTTCTTCTCGTTTTGAGTTTGAATCAACTATTTATGGTAATTTCTATTGGTTATGGGTTTCATTTATTTATTGATGGTTATTTTGTGTGGTAGTTTTACGCTTGGGAAATTATTTGACTTTATTTCTATCCATTTTTGGTTTAATATAGCTCTTTACTTTTCTTTGAAAAACCATTTTGTGGAAAATCTATTTTAAATTAATGACACTAGAAAACTTAAGAGGGTTTATTTTTCCTTTAAAAGTATAGCTGTCTTTGGTATTCTTGAGATCATAAATATTTGATTTTTTACGAGCGAACAGCGCTGTCAAAATTAACTTATTAGTTCGGGGGGGGGGGGGGGGGGGGGGGGAGGCAGAAAATGTTTTTATTTTGGTATTAATGGTGCTCTAGACTGAAAAATACCCCTGAAAAGGATAACCGTGTGATCAAATAAAAGGATCTTTTTTAATTGAGCGAAAATGGTATTGATGTTAATACCGACAAATCCTATACATCGTTTCTACCTTACCGTTGTCACTTTAAACGGATTCGACGTCTGAACGGTTTGTACAACAGCAGGGTCAACGAGCAAGTTAACTTGAAGAAAATATCGCTTTAAAAGAAAATTTATTCTCATATTAAAATTATCATATTAATTCATATTATTGTCATTGAAAAAGAAAATATCGCCGAAAAAATAGTCGAAAATTAACAGGAAAAAGTGATTTGTCAAAAAATAGGGTATATTATTATATAGTGAAAAGAAGGATTATATAATATAGGAAATACACCAGGGAAAAAACAACAGATGTATTTCACACACTAAGTGTAGTAGACGAAATGTTTCTTTTTTAAAAGAAAATCGCTTTGTAGTTCAAGTTTATTGAACTACATGCTTGTTTCTGAACATGCCATAATAAATACACTTTTTAGATTATAAGTTTGAATCTGAGACTGATGGTCCAGTAGACTCGAAAGACTGATTTTTTACATTTTGCAGACGGAAGTGTTTACTACAACACAAGTTATCACACCTCACACGCCCTTCCAATGTTTCGACAAGATCGATATAAACCGGCAAGAAAAAAACAGGAAAAAGAGCGTCTTGATCCCGTTAAATCACATAGGCCAGATATTCCATTAACACAAAAGGAACGGGTGGTCGTGCCGCTATGACTGGGAGCACTTTGTCTTCTTTTGTTGCGAAGAACTATGCAATGGCAAAGCGTGTTGATGATGTGAAAGACCCGAGAGAGGCGCTTCTTAGACATGCGAAAGGGCGGAAGAGAATCCATATTGGGTTACGCCTGCGTATAAGCAGTAAGTTGACTATTTGTATTTCTCCCTCTCTCTCTCTCTTGGACATTCTCTCTCTCCCTCTCGACATATCTTTCTCTCTTTGGGCCATTGCCTCTCTTTGTTTCCCCCCCTATCTCTCTCTCTCTCTCCTCCTCTCTCTCTTTCTTTTTCTTCCCTTTTTTCGTTTTAGGTGCAAGAGAATCCATATTGAGTTACCCCTTATATGCAAGCAATAAGTCGGCTGTTTTTTATTTCTCTCTTGCTTTCTTTGTCTCTCTCTCTCTTTCTTTCTTTCTTTCTCTCTCTCTTTCTCTCGATTTAGACTACAAATAAAATTTAATATTATCTTCGCAGCGTTTGTTTTCTTTTTTAAGAAATCCTCCTTGATTAAATTGGTCAATAATAAAAAAAACAAAAAAGGATTTACTAGTAAATTCTACTGATCTAACCGGGAAAATTCATGAACATCAGTATAAACAATGAGTAAAAAATTTTTAATTTATTTTGCATAAATGAAGAAAAACACAATAAAACCGCTAAAAAAAAAAAAAAAAAATGTATAATCACTCTTTTCACTTGTCCGACTCACGACTAGATACCAAGGAATACTCAGTGACATAGGTTCACTTAGCTGTATCAGGAAATCTTCCAAGGGAATTAAGTCCCATGCTCGAATATAAATTATTAAGCTCCCGTATCCTAGTTTAGCATATACTCTCAGGAGGAAGAATAATCTTCAGGTGGGTTCTAAGAAGTTTTTCGGCTCACCCTACATATGAGCGTTATTGTGTTCAAAAATTGCTGGAAACAATGACCATTTGGTTCTTGTAAATATTTTAAGAGAAGGAAAATTTATTCAGCTAATTTTCAGGACTCAGCCTAAGCCTGTTTTTCAAACTCCCGAGGAAGAAGATGAAGAAGAAGGCCCAGAGGCGAAAAAACAAAGAACGTAATTTATTCTTTTGTAGATATATATTTCTAATTGCAACTGTTCGTTTTAGTCTCTGGAAGTTCTTTTTTAGTTTCCCTTAAGGTATAAGTGATCCACCTGAAAAAGAAATCCTGGCTTAGGAAGGGATATGTCAAGACGAGTTGGTCCTCGGGGCTCGAATCCCTTTCTCCTCCACACACAACTCTAAGCTAGAGACTAGAAATTAAAAATTTATAATTCAGAATGATTTTAGGACAATATTTTTTAAAGTAGCAGACGGTGTTGTAGGAAGGAAATTTAGAAATGTGGCTAGGAGTTTTAGTGAAAATGCTTTAAGTCAAGTAGGGTAAGGAGGGGCCTTATACAAAAAGTATTTGAGTGATAAGAGGAATGTATGAAAAGTAGAAAAAACACTAAAATGTGAATTAAGAAGGTTTGCATTGGTGATCATGGATCAGAATAATCAAGATCTAGGAGATGCAGCCAGACAGCATAATAGTAGAATATTTTAAAATATTGTATGACGTCATAAATAATGTCCCAGTTAAAAATAGGGAAGGGAATCTGGACCTGTCCCAGTTAAAGATAGGGAACAAAGAGTGATTAGGAAAGATTTGACGAGAGATGGGCAGAACATTTTGAGAATCTGCTCGACTTCAATAAAGTGACAGGAAATTATATGGAAAGAATGAAAAGGTTTGTGACGCTTTGGAAGTGAAGGAAGATTTATTTTACTGACAATAATAATAGACAGTACTAAAAGGATCAATATAATAATACTCCAGATGCTGATAGTATGGTGAATGAGTTGGTCGTGCAGTTAGAGATAAATAACTAAAAATTATGAATATTGTTTTCAGGGGATTTTGCCTATCTAGAAATTTAAGGAAAATTTTATTTAAACGCCTCTAAGAAAGGTGACAAGAGTGAATAGTGTAATTACAGAGGAATTATTTGGGAAGAGGAGTAGATGTGGCAACTAATTTTCTGTCTTAAATGAAAACTGCATGAGTCATCAGGTCCGTTTAGTCCTCAGTTTTATAGATTATGATCAAGTATTTGATTCAGCCAATAGAAGAGCTTTAATGAATTTTCTGTCCTTGTATGGTATACCAGGTAAATATATTAAAGTGATTAGCTCTATGTACAATAATAATACAGCTGCAGTTAAGGCAGCAAATTCGTAGGTAACGTAGTTAAGGTAGCAAATTGGTAGGTAAGGTAGTTATTGCAGTTAAGGTAGCAAATTGGTAGTTAAGGTAGTTATTGCAGTTAAGGTAGCAAATTGGTAGTTATGGTAGTTATTGCAGTTAAGGTAGCAAATTGGTAGTTAAGGTAGTTATTGCAGTTAAGGTAGCAAATTGGTAGTTAAGGTAGTTATTGCAGTTAAGGTAGCAAATTGGTAGTTATGGTAGTTATGCAGTTAAGGTAGCAAATTGGTAGTTAAGGTAGTTATTGCAGTTAAGGTAGCAAATTGGTCGGTAAGGTAGTTATTGCAGTTAAGGTAGCAAATTGGTCGGTAAGGTAGTTGAGGTAGTTATTGCAGTTAAGGTAGCAAATTGGTAGTTAAGGTAGTTATTGCAGTTAAGGTAGCAAATTGGTAGTTAAGGTAGTTATTGCAGTTAAGGTAGCAAATTGGTAGTTATGGTAGTTATTGCAGTTAAGGTAGCAAATTGGTAGTTATGGTAGTTATTGCAGTTAAGGTAGCAAATTGGTAGTTAAGGTAGTTATTGCAGTTAAGGTAGCAAATTGGTCGGTAAGGTAGTTGAGGTAGTTATTGCAGTTAAGGTAGCAAATTGGTAGTTAAGGTAGTTATTGCAGTTAAGGTAGCAAATTGGTAGTTAAGGTAGTTATTGCAGTTAAGGTAGCAAATTGGTAGTTAAGGTAGTTATTGCAGTTAAGGTAGCAAATTGGTAGTTATGGTAGTTATTGCAGTTAAGGTAGCAAATTGGTAGTTAAGGTAGTTATTGCAGTTAAGGTAGCAAATTGGTAGTTAAGGTAGTTATTGCAGTTAAGGTAGCAAATTGGTCGGTAAGGTAGTTATTGCAGTTAAGGTAGCAAATTGGTCGGTAAGGTAGTTAAGGTAGTTATTGCAGTTAAGGTAGCAAATTGGTAGTTATGGTAGTTATTGCAGTTAAGGTAGCAAATTGGTAGTTAAGGTAGTTATTGCAGTTAAGGTAGCAAATTGGTAGTTATGGTAGTTATTGCAGTTAAGGTAGCAAATTGGTAGTTATGGTAGTTATTGCAGTTAAGGTAGCAAATTGGTAGTTAAGGTAGTTATTGCAGTTAAGGTAGCAAATTGGTAGTTAAGGTAGTTATTGCAGTTAAGGTAGCAAATTGGTCGGTAAGGTAGTTATTGCAGTTAAGGTAGCAAATTGGTCGGTAAGGTAGTTGAGGTAGTTATTGCAGTTAAGGTAGCAAATTGGTAGTTAAGGTAGTTCAGTTAAGGTAGCAAATGGGTCGGTAAGGTAGTTATTGCAGTTAAGGTAGCAAATTGGTCGGTAAGGTAGTTGAGGTAGTTATTGCAGTTAAGGTAGCAAATTGGTAGTTAAGGTAGTTATTGCAGTTAAGGTAGCAAAATGGTAGTTATGGTAGTTATTGCAGTTAAGGTAGCAAATTGGTAGTTAAGGTAGTTATTGCAGTTAAGGTAGCAAATTGGTCGGTAAGGTAGTTGAGGTAGTTATTGCAGTTAAGGTAGCAAATTGGTAGTTAAGGTAGTTATTGCAGTTAAGGTAGTAAATTGGTAGTTAAGGTAGTTATTGCAGTTAAGGTAGCAAATTGGTAGTTAAGGTAGTTATTGCAGTTAAGGTAGCAAATTGGTAGTTAAGGTAGTTATTGCAGTTAAGGTAGCAAATTGGTCGGTAAGGTAGTTAAGGTAGTTATTGCAGTTAAGGTAGCAAATTGGTAGTTAAGGTAGTTATTGCAGTTAAGGTAGCAAATTGGTAGTTAAGGTAGTTATTGCAGTTAAGGTAGCAAATTGGTCGGTAAGGTAGTTGAGGTAGTTATTGCAGTTAAGGTAGCAAATTGGTAGTTAAGGTAGTTATTGCAGTTAAGGTAGCAAATTGGTAGTTAAGGTAGTTATTGCAGTTAAGGTAGCAAATTGGTAGTTAAGGTAGTTATTGCAGTTAAGGTAGCAAATTGGTCGGTAAGGTAGTTGAGGTAGTTATTGCAGTTAAGGTAGCAAATTGGTAGTTAAGGTAGTTATTGCAGTTAAGGTAGCAAATTGGTAGTTATTGCAGTTAAGGTAGCAAATTGGTAGTTAAGGTAGTTATTGCAGTTAAGGTAGCAAATTGGTCGGTAAGGTAGTTGAGGTAGTTATTGCAGTTAAGGTAGCAAATTGGTAGTTAAGGTAGTTATTGCAGTTAAGGCAGCAAAATGGGTTTGTAGCTGGTTTTGTATTAAATCAGTTAAGCGCAAACAAGTGCTTAACTGTTTTAGTTTATATTTCGATTTATTTACTATAGAGCCAAGTGTATGTACGCTTGTTACCTAGATACTTTCATCTTTTCTCTTTCTCATTGCTTCCTTTATATATTCTTCACCCATTTCGTTTGGGATGTTGTAGATCACGATTTTAGCTTGTTTTAATTTTGGTCCATATCTTTGGTGGTATACATATGTTCCCAATTTTGGCTAAGCCCATAATTTTTTGGACACTTGAGGGGTCATTGACAAGACTGTCTTAAAGATCCCAATTGAGATATGTTAATTATAAAGTTGCGTCGGAGCATCTTGAAGAAACATATTCTCAGTTTTAATGCATCATACGCTAGAAATCTGGGCCTTGATGGCTTAAAATACAAGTTTTTTTTTAGATTATCCAGGGTTACTCTGTTGCTCATTTTTATAGTAAGCTTATTTTGTTGGCTAGTTCAGGGAGATGTCCGGTTTGGAGGAGTATTTGTGTGCCTGCGGCGTCTGTTTGCTGATTGGATATTTGGGAATCTTCTTCATACTTCCTTGTAGCTACTTAAAAGCAACTGGCTGTTGAAGGGGGCACAAAAAGCAACAAGGTGAGCAATTTTCTCTAGAGTATCGCTAATCAAGGGATGTATCAATTGCTAATCAATTTGATGTATATAATTCATTCAGTTGACCAGTTTTTGTCTTTGGGGCCTATTCACGTGATGTGATATTTAACAGTGTTCAGTGTGCTCTAGGTGTTGTTGAGCAAAGTATTTTGTGTAGATTTTGCGCGTTTGGTTTAGGCCTGGCAGGTGCCACTGGGGCCTTTCAGACCATGTGACCCGTTCTTCCGTGTAGCGCCTGAATATGACGCCAAAATTATATTTTGACAACGTTATTAAGAAAACCAGGAAGAAAATTCAATACCTCCTAGAAACACACTACTAAATCATAAGTCAATTCCACATTGTTCAAGAAAAGATTAAAGGTAGGACATAAAGTCGTTTGCTTCAAATTTCCAATTTTTTTGTGAGGTAGGCGACTAGAGAGACAACTGATAGGTTTTGAAGGTGAAATTTTGAAAATAGACTGTGAATAGGAAAAAATGAATAATCAACCTGACCTCCAAGGAGAACCACATGATGGTGCCATGGTCCCAAGATGTGCCAGTAGGCCGGCAGACGGGTCTATACAACCCAAATGCATTTTATGGTCAGCTGCAAATTATTCAGCAAGTGCAAAGAGCACTGGTCAGTTAGTGGGAAGTGGTTTTTATCCATTAAATTATAATTTGTCTGGGATACGGCATATTCTCCTACTAAATACGGTTGCGTTCAATTTAACGAAACTTAGTTAATTCACAAGTGTACTTTTTACGCTTTTAGAATTTTATTTGCCAGAAATGAACTGAGAAAGTTCAGTGGGCTTTTGTAAGTAGAACGGAAAGTTTTGGAGAAAATTCGAAGTTGCTATAACGTGAGCCGGACAAGAAAATAGGAACATACCCTTCAGATTCAGGAAGGTGAGGCTTGAAACAGTCAAATCAGTGAAGTAGGTCGAAATCATAGGCACTAACAGAAATCAACTTCTGTGTGAAAATTTTACACCTCTTGTTTCCTTTTACAAGATGAAAAGTAAAATCCAGCCTCCGAGCGAGCAGTTTTAATAAACAGCTGCATCATTCCATCGGGCAAACCTAAAATGAATCATAATGTTTTACAAGAGGCAAGTCTTTTATCATTTGCTGTTCCACCCAGGGGCGTTACTAGCCAAAATGTTCCATCACCGTCTTTGAAGTCAAAGCATGAGCTATTTAGTTTGGATTTCTTGCCAGAAATTCTTTGTAGATATCTAAGAACAAAGAAATTTTGATTGTAATAAGAATCTGTTCGTCAAAAAAAAAAATGTTAAAAATTAACTTAGAATTACAAAAAACGGCAAAATTTACTTATTAGTTAACTTCTAAAGTAAATTGAACGAAGCTTAGGTACTGTGTTTTAAGTATGGAAGTAAGTTACTCACCATTACCAACAGATAGTGACGGAGAGATGAGACCTGTCAACCCATGTGTACTAGTAAGGTTGATTCAGGAAGACTTGCAAATGCTAAAATTGGGTCTCAACCCAAGCCTAGGACGTAAAAGGAGAGATATCTGTCCAGGTAGTGAAAATGTCCCAAAACAAACTAAGAGGCAATATGTAGCCTATATCATAACCAGTCACTTCCATCTCAGAAAAGGTTTTTTCAAAAGTGAAGCCATAGAGATACCTCAGAGTGGACTATTATCTTCAACGGTTGATGTTACAGTAAGTGAGCTAGATAAACATCTGCTTGATGATTATGAAATAGTGAAGTGTCTGAAAGAACAATTGAAATCTATCAAATTTGTGTTTGAAGTAAAGAGTATACAATTGCGAGTATACAACTATATCTATGATTTTTATGGTGGCCGGCGTTTATCCCCCCGGCGTTCACCCCCATCCCGTGGAAAATACCCCCCTCTCGCGGAATATACCCCACGGAAAATACCCCCGTGAGCTAGATAAACATCTGCTTGATGACTATGAAATAGTGAAGTGTCTGAAAGAACAATTGAAATCTATCAAATTTGTGTTTGAAGTAAAGAGTATACAATTGCGAGTATACAACTATATCTATGATTTTTATGGTGGCCGGTGTTTATCCCCCCCGGCGTTCACCCCCTCCCGTGGAAAATATCACCGTCTCGCGGAATATACCCCACGGAAAATACCCCCGTGAGCTAGATAAACATCTGCTTGATGACTATGAAATAGTGAAGTGTCTGAAAGAACAATTGAAATCTAGCAATTTGTGTTTGAAGTAAGAGGACTGTATACCTTTTGGATGGTAGTCATACCAAATAACTTGAAAATAGAAACCAGGAAAATATCTTGGGAATGTCTTCTCGTATCAGTAAACAGTTTGGAGTGACACTAACAGATATGTTGCGAGTTCGAGAAATCTCACTACTTGCCCCTTGGGAGACGATCAAATTGCGATCTGAAGTTTGAAACGAAAGGATACTAAGATTCCAGGACAAACTTTAAGCTAATGATGGCAGAAAATACAGGAAGTCCTTTATATATATTCAGACAAATCTACGAAGTAGCCTAATTTCTGCAGTAGATGCCTCTGTCATTCCATAGATACAAGTGTCTAAGTAACTTGAACAGCATTCACAGGCAACAATCTTCTCTATCTATATAGAAGATCTTCCAAGCTGAAGTAATAGCCGTAAAGGAAGCAATTGTATTTGCTCAAGAAAACATTAGTGACCAAAGAAATATCGAATTCTGTTCAGATTCGGAAATTGTATTGGAGACATTCCGGAATTTTGATCATAATGGGAAAATCTCCCTTCGGAGGAGGGTCATTTGATTGGAAGTTCTAGTGCCCTTCTCTTAGAACCATAGGTGATTGGAGGGTAACTAACCCCCCTTCCCCAAGTGCTTCTGGTAAAAAAATTTACGATAGCCTTTTATTAAGAATAGTTCAAAGATCAAATAGCAAATACTCTGGAGTCAATACCACCCAAGAGCCCGGAGCAGGTGTTGTGAGTTATGCCCAGGGGCAAATAAAGTTTTTACGGAAGTGTTTTTAAAATAGTTCAAAGATCAGATAAGCTCGGGGGGGGGGGGGGTACACAAAAAAACCTCAAAAATACAAAATTTATTTATATCCATTTTTTTCTTAAGTTTTTACGAGTCAAAAAAACATTTCGGGGGGGGGGGGGTCAAACCCGGTAACATTCCCTCCCCTGGATACGGTCCTGTTAGAAAATCACCTCAAAAGAAGTATCATTGAATTATTTGACAGCTTTGGAAATTTCCTGTTGTACTAACCGTCTTGACTGAAATCTTTACCGGCACAGGACGGATAATATTTATGCTCTATGTACATTGAGTACACAGCGTTTTGCTTAACAATTAGCAAGAGATTAAAGATTTATTGTCTTTGTTTAAAACTAGCCTCTCTTTAGCTTTTCCAACTGTTCGCATATTTAAGATCGCCTATTAATTAAAAAAAAAAATTGCTTCGAAACCTCCCTGTGGTGCTAGGAAATTTTGCTAAAAGGCCCTTTGTCTTTGATACTGTCGGCCAACACCGATACTTGCAAAATGATAGTTATGGTATCGAACGTACATTGGTGATTGTGAAAAAGAGAACTATCTGGCGTAGTTTTCAAAGAAGAATGGCTTAGTTAAAATTTCGTCTGTGAGATTTTTTTTTTTCTTCCTTCCGATATTTTAAAAACGAAAAAAATTTAAACTTGTGTAAATGTTTCCTTTTTCAAAGCCTATGCTAAATATTTTAAATACAAAGATCTGATCCAATTGTTTAGGGCTATAATGAGATAAAAGGTTAAGATAGGCTGATCGCGTTTTACTGATAAAGAATCATCGGTAGGATCATCATCGGAACCTGTTATCCGATTCAATTGTCTATGGCTATAATGAGATACAAGGTTAAGACAGGCTGGTCGCGTTTTACAAATAAAGGATCATCAGTAGGATTATCATCAGAACCTATTATCCGATTCAATTGTCTGTGGTATAATGAGATACAAGGTTAAGATAGGCTGGTCACGTTTTACTGATAAAGGATCATTGGTAGGATCATCATCGGAACCTATTATCCGATTCAATTGTCTATGGCTATAATGAGATACAAGGTTAAGACAGGCTGGTCGCGTTTTACAAATAAAGGATCATCAGTAGGATTATCATCAGAACCTATTATCCGATTCAATTGTCTATGGCTATAATGAGATACAAGGTTAAGATAGGCTGGTCGCGTTTTACAAATAAAGGATCATCATCGGAACCTATTATCCAATTAAATTGTCTATGGCTATAATGAGATACAAGGTTGGTCGTACGGCTATAATGAGATATAAGGTTGGTCGTAAGACAGGCTGGTCGCGTTTTATCGATGAAGGATAATCGATAGGATCATCATCAAAAATTGTTATCTGATTCAATTGTCTATGGCTATTATGAGGTAAAAAAGTTAAGATAGGCTGGTCACGTTTTGCCGACGAAGGACGATAGTTTACTAAGTATCATCTTTTCTAAGAAACAATTGCAAAAAAAAGCAGGGGGTCCTCGAACTTGAGAGGCGGGACCCCGTATTCAGAATTTTTGTTCGGGGGGGGGGCAAGAAAAACTTTAAAAACGTATAAAAATATGTTTTTATACATTTTTATTACGTTTTTACGAGTCGGACAAACATATCGGGGGGCGGGGGTCAAACCATCTAACCCCTCCCCTAAATACGGCCTTGTGATAAAGAATGAGAAAATGAAAACTTAAACTGCTCAACATCACTATTCTTCTGTTAGCCAAAATATAACAAATTGGTGATTTTTAGATTTAAATTATTACTTTTTTATCCATTAACAATATCTTCATAACTAGGGGGAGGAGATTTCGAACTTGGAAAAAAAAATACAATGTCCAACCACTGAGGAGATTATTCATGATTTAACCTTTCAGTCTACATTCAAAGCGCTCTCGTGGTTTTCTTGCAGCCCGAGCAATTTTTGCATAAAAATTTGTGGTAAAGTTAATTTCGGTAATTCTGTGTTACGAAAATGACTGATTTTGAATCGTTAAATGAAATTACACAAACATAAATAATAATAACAATCAACATTATAATTGTAATTTTGCGCTACGAAAAAAAACTATAACGGCTTCACAAATACAAATAATATTTTGACAATCAATTTAATAGTTGAATAATATATCTTTTAATAGCTAGCACTGCTAATCAGATTAACATTACAAAGGATATTACAGAACATCTGCGGAACCTCACTACAGAACCATACACAGCCTCAGCAGCAACACTTTACCAACAAAACAACTTTCTATAAAAATTGTTGGCGATTTGTTCTAATTTGAGAATTTACCTTTTTTTTACTAATTTGTGAACAAAAAACCAATATTTTTTCTTTTTTATCATTCAAAAATGCAAAAAAGTTTAATTTATGTGTTATTCTATAGCCAGACGACCCCCCCCCCCCCCCCCCCGAAACCCCCGCATTTGGACAGTGTAGTCTTAAAATAAATCAAATTCAGATAGGATATTTGACAAACAGTTTCCAAAATTTGAGTAATCTGTTACGTGAATCATTTTGGCTTTAACCTTCGTCCTTGAACATCAAGCATATCGAACCCTCGAATATCGAGATTTTTACTGTTTATTCTACAGTTTTTTTTTTGTATTTTCCATATAATTTATATTTTATATTATTATAAAGATACGACCCCTCCCTTATTAAAAATAAAATCATGTACGCCCCTGCTTAAGACCCTCTATCTTAAGAATGTATAAAAAAAGAAATGTTCAAAATTAAGATCACATTTCCTGCAGGATTCTATTTAAGGAATTAGCGAATGCATTAAAAGAAAAAAACTGTTCGACCCGAGTTCGGGCAGCATTCCCCATCGAAACACTTGAAAGTTCATTGCTCACAACCTTTCTCATAGCATCAGCTCACTGAACAACTCAGGCTCATCCTTGGTAAGAAACCCCGGTAACTCCATCTATAATTGTCTCCATAGGCCCCCCGGAATTAACAGCAATAACAGGAGTACGACAGTACATAGCCTCTAGTGGCACAATTCCAAAATGCTCCTTATCCGGGGTATAAATCAGAGCCCTAGCAATCTTCAACAGGAGAATCTTTACAGGCTCACTTGGTGATTTCAAAAAAGTTGTATGAGATGCAATTTCCAACTCCACAGAAAGGTTTACAAGCTCTTTATAATGAGTCACGTTTTCTTCGACACGTTCATCATAACCACCAGCCATAATTAGGCGATATTTCTTCTGTTCATCCGGGCTAAGATTTTGAATAAAATGACCTGGAATAAAAATGAAGGATTTACGAAAAAAAAATCAATTAACACAATACAATGAAGGCAAAAGCATTTATATTTAGTTAATTTTCCAGCGAGGGGTTGAATGCTTTAAACGACTTCAACTGTGGGCCCAGATATCCGGATCTATGAGCATTTAAGTTTCGTCAGGAATAGGAGTCCTGGAATGTAGCCTGTAATCCTCTCTCTTCCCCTATTAAGGTCAGCACGTAATCAGTACAACTGCTCTTTAAGCAAAATAGAAGAAGATAACGAAATATTTGCGAATACACGGCATAACACAGTAAATACAACCTAAGTGAATATTTCGGCTATATAAGCAGCAGCCATCATCAGCTAAGCATTAATATAAAATAAGTTAACTTACTAAAAACAACTCATCGATAAAAAATTCAAACCAAAACTATAAAATAAATTTTGGAAGAGTCTCAACGTCCTCACCTACAGCATAAATATATATATGAACAGTAGCAAAAAGTCCTATACTCTATTAAAGATTTTTGAAACACATCAATCTAAAAACCTCTCCATGACTCCATCTCTTCGCGCACGCGCAATGACAAATTTTAGCGCATTACAACGGGCTTATGTTGTGATCTGACTGATTGCCAAGAAGCAACTGAAACTATCGTTTTGTGGTGCGCAGAGGGAAATCCTACTCCGAGCGCTTTAATCTGTATCATTTTTGAAGAAACTTTTCGCTACTGTTCGTATATAGACTTGTGCTCTGTCCTCACTTCACATAGGTTCAGCCAAGACTAATAAAAAAGGTTATTCATTTGTGCTATTCGAATTGATTAAAAATTGGAGCAATTTCTTATTGCAACATTTGCTCCTTTTGCAGCGTGTCTCGCATGCTTTTTGGAAACGTCGTTTTCATTGGCTATTAACTTTATTTTACACTATATTAAAACATTTTTATAACTAAGTTTGTGTACATGGGTTGAGTTTGTACTCACATAAGTCTCTATTTAAGGATGTTTTTATTATCTAAATTCCAATTGCTTCACAGACAATTTGTTTGATTTCTGGGTCTTTGCTAATTAGAATTATTTCGTCAAATAGTTTGGAATGTCTGGGGTTATCAAAACTTTGTTACTTAAGCCTGAATCAAAGGATGCTGAACTATTATTATAATTGAATGCCTATCATAATTGAATGCAAAATTTTGATGTTCTACCAACGTAATAGTTTCCGGAATGGCATGGGGTTTGATACGCCCCTCTTTCATGACTAACTGGGGTTACTGACAACTCACTGCACCACCAAGCAGCCTGAGGTCAACACAACTACGCATGGTCCTCCTCCACCCCAATCTATTCAACGCTTCATCTTTACACCCTCACAGAAAGTTCCAAGTTTCCTTTAAACCTTTCCTTATAACATCCACCCACCCCAACCGGGGACGGACCATCTTTTCATTTGGCCCAAGACAGTTGGTCAAAAAGGACAATCTGTCATCCTTCATCTGCAGAACGTGCCCTAGCCATCTCAACCTTTCTCTCATTATAGCCCTTAAAGCAGGATTGAACCACGCTTTTCGTACACCCAAGTGTTGAAATACGGTCAGTCAGTCTTGTAACCAAAACAATCTGTAGGCAATTTCTCTGGAAAATATCTAGCAAATTTTTCTCCGTTTTTTGGAGCGCCCATGCTTCAGAACAATACTTAACCATTGTCATGACTGTAGCTTACAACATTCTAATCTTGATATGCAGACATATCTTCCTATTCTTCCAAACTTTTTTCAAGTGTGAAAACACCCTGGGCCTTGGCTATTCTACTTTTAAGACCGTCTTTACTAATAAATCTACCAGGGTAAGTGAAGCTGTCCACGTGATCGACCTATATTAGTTATGTAGTAAGCAATTAATTATTTAGAAATTAATAATTATAACTTCGAAATTAATAATATAATTAAATTGTAAGACCAATTAATAATGAAAAGTACGATATATTTTTGGCATAAAATGAGAGGAATAAAATTAAATTAAAGTGAAAATATTTTACTTTAATTCTGAAAAATATACAAGATGTTGTAAGACTACTATAGCTGCTGCTGTAATATTTGATTTACTGTAATAATATGAATAAGGCTGAAATATGTTTTTTTAATGCAAAAGAATAGACCTAGGTAGGTGCAGTTTAGAAAGCAACCTACAGAGAAAAAATATCAAAAATGGGGTCATTACTAAGAAAGAAATTTGTCTCGTATGAAAAATTGAGATATAATGGACATTTTGTCCATTATATAGCCAATAGTCGCCCTTGGCTGATGATAGACACTATAAGAATTCAAAATAAAAGTTTAAAAAAAAACAGTGCTTCTAAAGATTTCTTCCCTTCTTATTACAGTCGTCTTCTAATAAAACCTAAAATATGTATTTTTCAAGTTCCCCAAAAAAAATGCAGAATAGAGATTTTTTCGGAATATAAAAAAGACAGCGTTTCGTCAATAGTTTCTACCAAGACCGTTTTTACCTGTTTTTGTCACACCGTTTTCTGTTGGGACGGAAGGACGTCCAACAGAAAATTCCACTTCCTGCGGAAAATCTCCCCCCCCCCGCCAATTCCTTTTCATTGGGAAATCGAATCAATAAATATATAATATAATGTACATAATCGATAAAAAAACGTGCATCGATTTTTCAAACGTCTTGCTCTCCATAATAGAATTATTCCCAGGCTGTTTTCCTTTACCCAATATTTGCATTAATTATCCTATTAATTTACTTTAGTTACATATGCAAAGAGTAAAAAAAAAGATGTACCCATCGAATTCATTTTAAAGTAGAAAATTTTCTCCCAAAGAAAATTTCCCAATATATAAAATAGCGATGATATTTTTAAATTTGAGAAGTATCGGTGAATACCGAGTTCAAAAAGTTTACATAAAAAGAGATCTTATAATTTCAGAAGTGTGTGTTAGATGATAGAATTCATAATTAACTAACCCGTTAGTTGAACATCAAGAAAATGTGAATAATCTGACCGGTAAGAATTGTCGATTATTTGCTTGGTGGGGTCTCCAATTTCAGTCAGCACGAAAGGCATTAAGAGGGTCTTGAGGGTAAGGGGGAATTTATACCTAAAACCTTCACAAGCATATACTGCTCCGTCATTTCCTTTTTCTACAAAGACGGGTTTTCAATAAATAAATATATATATATATATATATATATATATATATATATATATATATATATATATATATATATATATATATATATATATATATATATATATATATATATATATAATAATATATATATATATATATATATATATACCTATATATATATATATATATATATATATATATATATATATATATATACTAGATTATGTATTATATTATTATATTATATTATAGCTATATTACTTATTATATTACCTTATATGACAGCTTTTTTATTATTTCAGCGTTACTCATACTGCAGCAAACAAATTGAAATGGTAGGAAATTGGTTTGGTGTAGAAACACGGATTTCTATAAAACTAAGAAAACCAAAACGAGTGTGATTTTAAGAAATACGAAGCAGGAATACAAATTTCTATATAAATAAGAAAACAAAACGGGTTTGATTTTAAGAAATATGGAGCAGAAATAAAAATTTCTATATAAATAAGAAAACAAAACGCGGGTGATTTTAAGAAATACGGAGCAGAAATACAAATTTCTATATAAATAAGAAAACAAAAACGGGTAGTTTTAAGAAATACGGAGCAGAAATACAAATTTTAATATAAATAAGAAAACAAAACGGGGGTAATTTTGAGAAATACGGAGCAGAAATACAAATTTCTATATAAAAAAGAAAACAAAACGGGGGTGATTTTAAAATACGGAGCAGAAATAAAAATTTATATATATAAATAAGAAAACAAAAACGGGGGTGATTTTAAGAAATACGGAGCAGAAATACGAATTTCTATATAAATAAGAAAACAAAACGGGGGTGATTTTTAAAAAATATCGTGTAGAAATACAAATTTCTGTATAATTAAGAAAACGAAAACGAGAGTGATTTTTAAGAAATACGGAGCAGAAATACGAATTTCTATATAAATAAGAAAACAAAATGGGGGTTATTTTAATGATATATGGTGTAGAAATATGGATTTCTGTATAAATAAGAAAACGAAAATGAGGGTGATTTTTAAGAAATTCGGTTTAGAAATACGGGTTTCTATATAAATAAGAAAACGAGGGTGATTTTTAAGAAATACGGTGCAGAAATACGGATTCCTATACACGTAACACAACGAAAACGAGAGTGATTTTTAATAAATATGGATTTCAATATAAAAGAAAAACGAAAATGAGGGTATTTTTTTAAGAAATACGGTGTAGAAATACGGATTTCTACACAGATAAGAAAATCAAAACGAGGGTAATTTTAAGCCAGTGAAAAAAAACAAACCTAAAGACAAAGCAAATATTTAAAAAAAAAGTTATCCAGAGAGCTCAAAAAAGAGCAAAAATTAAATAAAACTAAAAAATTATCATTTCTAGTAGACTGTGTTAAGACAAAGAAATAATTTAAACAAAAATCAAATAATTTAAACAAAAAAAAAAAAAAAAAAAAAAAAAAAAAAACAAAACTGGATAGAAAATGAAGGAACACTCAAAAATTAAAATCATTTATCAAAATCATAGAGCATAATGTTATCCCCAAGTGTGGCTGTAATGTAAACCGAGCATTAGGATTAGTTTAATATGTAACAGACTTACCAAAGGCCCTCAAGGCAAGCGGTAAGTTCTTCTTCCTTTCATATCGGTTGATGGACAAAAACACTTCTTGATCTGATCTGTAATCAGGAATAACATCTTGCAAGGACAGATCATAGTCTTTGTCGAAGGCCAGTAAATTGATTGAAGGATAAAGTACCTCTGGTTCAGAAGAAATCGATTTGAATGTAGTTTTAAATACCCTTCGTGTAAAATCACTATTCACCAAATGTTTATGCGCCATAGATGTTGTCATTTCTTCTACAGGGTCGATTACGCTGCGGTAAAGCCTCTTGAAGAATGATCGCCTTTCAGTTAGAAGCAGATCAGGGAAATGACAATAGAACAATACCTTCGCATTTGTGAACCATCGAAGAACCGGTATTGGAGCTGATACCTAAACCGTAAATGGACTGTATCAATCAAATGATGAACACTTAGAACCGGAATAAAAAAACGAACCTGATTGGAACCAGAGTTGGAATTGAAGAACCGGTATTGGAGCTGATACCTAAACCGTAAATGGACTGTATCAATCAAAAGATAAACACTTAGAACTGGAATCAAAAAACGAACCGGATTGGAACCAGAATTGTAACGAAGAACCGGTACTGAAGCTGATACCTAAACCGTAAATTGACTGTATCAACCAAAAGATAAACACTAGAACCGGAATAAAAAACGAACATGATTAGAAATAGGTTGGGATTGAAGAACCGGTATTGGAGCTGATACCTAAATGGTAAAACTGACTGTATCATTCAAAAGATAAACACTAGAACCAGAATCAAAAAACAAACCAGAATTTGAACTGAGGAACCGGTAATGAAGCTGATACCTGAAACATAAATTGACTGTATCAATCAAAAGGAAAACAAACTGAAGCCGGAATCAAAGAATGAGCCGGGTTTGAACAAGACATAGAAAACAATAATTGCTGTCGGAGCTGATACTTAAACTATAAATTGACGGTACCAATCAAAAGGAGAACACTTAGAAACGTGATCAAAGACCGAACCAGATTGGATTCAAAATTGGAATCGAAGAACCGGTATTGAAGCTGATACCAGAACTATAAATCTATTGTATCAATCAAAAGATAAACACTTGTAACCAGAATCAAAGTACTAACCGGGTTGGAACCGGAATTGGAATTGAAGAACAGAATTGTAATCGAAGAACCGGAATTGGAATCGAAGAACCGGTATTGGAACTGATACCTAAATCATAAATTGACTATGTCAATCAAAAGCAAGACACTTGGAAAGAAGAAGCAAGGACAAAAATGACAAAAAAATCACGGCAATATTTTAGATAAGGTGCGTTTTTGTTGTCTTGGAAAGTAGTTGGGTTAGGAAACCAAGACTTTTAGAATGAATTCAGAGCCTACCTCTTTCCGAGCTTATAACTCTCCTCCTTCCCTATCTTTAAGCCATAGGAGATTGCATAAAAAACAGGTCTATATCCAGTTTTACCCTAAGAAGAAAATATATTCCTCAAAAATTTTGGTTTTAGTATACAGTACTTTTCTTTACTCTAGGTTTTGTAAATACCATTGTAATGATTTAGTAGGATATTAAGCCATTTTTCCAAAGTTAATGCGTATTTTCCCAATTTCTTTAAAACCTTATAAATCAGGGTTTAGCCAAGTTATAAAGCTCTAAACACTTTCCTTGGGTATTGTGTGTACTCTAGATTCATTTCTGAAAGTTTTTATTTTTAGAATATGAAGTTTGTCCAAGCTCAGTAGAGGTCAGTGCCCTTTGGAGGAGGTAGGGATAGAGATATATGCTTCAAAAGGCCTTCCAGACATATTTTTGGCTCAAGAAATATTCCTGAAATGCTTTAACTAATCTCACTAATTTTTTAACTAAAAATCATTTTTTAACTATTTTTTACCTATTTTTAACAATTTAAACTATTTTCAGTTTAACTTTTTTTTTACATCATTTTTAACTATTTTTTTTGTCATTTTAAAACTATTTTTTAATCAAAAATCACTTTTTCACTGTAGTTGGAACTTATGTTACAGCAATGAAATATTTTACAAATGTCGCATAATATTATAAATGGCACAAAGTTCTTTTGAGATTAAAAAAAAAATATTCCAAAATGTAGGATTCAGTATATTATAGAAATAAAAAGACAACAAAAGACATATAAATCAGTGAAAGTAGCTATTATTTTAAGAAGATAAAAGGACAAAACGGCTAAAAAGAACAGAAGGACTCCTAATCTCATGAATTGAAGATTTATCTCTTGGCACTTTGCCAATATAATTTAAATTTATTTTACAGAAAAATCTAAAATATATAAATGTAGCATAATTTTATAAGTAGGCCTATCATAAAATTTTTTCGGAGATTCTTAAACAAAGCTCCAGAATGTATTAAGTTATTGAAAGACATACAAATCCAGTTTTTTGGGAAGGGATAGGGGTATTTAGTTGAAGTAATTTTCCAGCTCTCTTTAAGTAAAAGCAGGTGAAAATAGCCCTGCTAATGGGTTTTATTTTAATTCAAGCATTATTTTTTTTTATTTCAATTAATTTATTAATCTAATTAACTTAGTGCGTTTACTAATGAATTGGACCCAATTACAAGCAAACTTTTGGGCGCTTCAGGGTTACTTTTAGTTGGACAAGGATCCGAAAGGGATTGCTGGGTGCTTGCCCAATCTACAGTAGGGTTTTTAAGATAAGGTAGTCAATTTTCTCTTCATGTGTTTGAATCTAACCCACTATAGGTGTCTTATTTGGAAAAAAAAAAAAACGGTGTATTGACTCATAGAAATTATCATGAGGTAAAAAATATTCAAAATATCACGGTGAGGAAAAAATAGCATGAAAAAGCCTTTAAATACAAACCAGTTTCAATTTTACTTGGGCACTGGGGAGTAAAACCGACATAATTTTCCTTTGGAGGGGGGGGGGGGGGGGGGGTAGACTATTCAAAATTATAAGATTAAAAACTAAAACTTGGTTTTAGATTAACAACAACAATAAGATCCGATTTTAATCCTTTTGTTGCGTGTCATTTGACATGGAACACCCTTTCCGATTCGGCTCGAGAATGCCACTCGTTTGGCACCTTCAAAAAACTAGTAAAAAATGTTTTATTTTCATGTGATTAATTTCCCTTACTTTTTCCTCAATAAATTTTAATTTTTCCTGAATAAACTTTACTTTATTTTTTTTATCTATTTATATTTTCTTTCCTTCTCCTTTTTGCTCTTCTTTCCGTGACTGTGAATATAAGTGTTTGTTTGTGCCTTATGTGCAGCCTTTCTCGTGGCTAACTTTTGTGTTTTGAATGGTGGGCAATAGTTTTCCATTTAATTGTTTTTCGTTTCTGTTTTTCTTTTCTTTTTTTTCTGTATAATCTGATTGTGACCAGTGGATTGTAGAAGGTTATTAAAATCACCTTTTTGATTTGAGAATAATATGCAGAGAAATGAATTATGTTATGCTTTATTGATGTTTGATTTGTTTTTTAGTACTGTTTTTTCCTTCCTCTTTTATTATCTCAGTAAATAATAGGCTATTATTCTCTGAGTTTGTGATCCGTATATACTCCCCTAATTACAGGCCAAGGAGCCTTTGGGGGGACTAGTACAGTATATTATTGTATGTGTACTGATAATGAATAAAATCTTATCATATCTAAAACAGCTATTTTTATATTGGCAACTATTTTGAATTTGGTTTCAAGAAACATCCTACAAAACTAACTGATATCTTGAGATCAAGTAGCTGCTTGATATTTACTTTTATTGGCGTTACTTTTGTTCTTTTTGTGCAGTTTCTTACTTCTTTGTTTTTATTTTGTAAACGGCCTTGTAGACCTTTCAAATAATTTTTCCGTATAACTAACGCCTCTCGGATTTTTACAGCCAAAATTCTTATATTTAAATGCATGTGCACAGAGGCTGAACAGGAAAGCACCAGTATTAGAGCTGAATATTGAAATCGGAAATTGACTTTATATAAAGTCAACTGCCACTGCCACGCGGATAAGTTCTGACTAGTCTTACTTTTCCTAGTCGTCATGACAAGTCAAGAAATGTAACTATCAATCTAGAGGTTCAAAAACAAAAATATTATTACTTAAAAAAAGTTCTTTTTTAATGAAAAATATAATTCTTTATATTATAGCTTTACAAAGACTGAAAAAGCTATTATGTCCTTCCACCATATGGAAAGGAATTTGGAAAAAGAGATTGTTTTCTAAAAGAAGATTTTCAAGACATTGACAGTAAGGTCGATGGGGAGGGGGGGGGGGGTTGGGGGAGGGTAGAGATGCAGGACGGGGGGCTATTTGAAATCCCCATAGAATCCAAAAAATATCCTTTTTCTGGTATTTTCATAAAAAAAGACTATTTTGTATTTTCATTACAAAAATTGAAAAACAACCAAATTGACCTCCTAAATTCTGAAAAAATACATCCCCCCCCCATATGAAAAATAACGACACTTGACAGTGAATCTTTAAAGCTGGAAATTTCGGCCATGTGTCTGAAGACTGTCATCATTTCAGTCTCATCAAGTTTGTTGCTTTTCTCGTTTTTTTTTATTAGAATATATATATATATATATATATATATATATATATATATATATATATATATATATATATATATATATATATATATATATATATATATATATATATATATATATATATATATATATATATATATATATAATATATATATATATATATATATATATATATATATATATATATATATATATATATATATATATATATATATATATATATATATATATATATATATATATATATATATATATATATATATATATATATATATATATATATATATATAAATGAATTCCAGTTTTATGCAATGTCTAAAAATTCCCATTTCCTGAAATTTTTTTCCTATTTAAGCCCCTAAGGCTTGTCTGTCGTAAATGTCGTACTGGAGTTCTAAAATGAGAAACCCTTGGTAATTATGCCAAAACTTCTTATGTAAATATTTGGGTGAATATGGTAATTACCAGATCGACTATAACAATGTCAGGTTTGCCACAAAAAGATAACAAAATACATACAGCCAAGGTCATTTTCATGTAAGCTAGGAAAGCTATCCACCTACCAAAAAAAGATCTAGGTATCCACATTGCTTGTATTTCCACGTTTAAGGTATCATCTCTGAAATCTGGACAACAAAGATTTTTTTTTTTTCTCAAAAATCCCCCTTTCTGAACATTTTTTTTCTGCCTAAACTTCAAAAACTAATTGGTCATCACTGGGGTCCCAAATTAAAGCTATTTAAAATTAGGGCTAAACTTCTTACTTAAACATTTAGGTGAATATGGCAATTACCTGATCGACTATAATAATGTCAGGTTTGTCGCAACAGATAACAAGACACAATGCAGCGCAGACCATTTTCATATAAGCTAGAAAAGCTATGAATCTACCAAAAACAGATCTAGGTATCCACATTCCATATACTTCCACATTTAGGGTGCCCATCTCTGGTTTCTGGGAAAAACAATGATCTTTGTTGTGGTAGTTGGTGATGATTTTGACCTCGTGTTCTTTCTGCTTGAGTGCTACTGCAGCATCTACAATTAAACGTTCTGCCCCTCCAATTCCTAGATCGGGATGAAGAAATACAACCTTCATTCTTTAAGACCTGCAATGATTACAGCCAAATCAATAGAAATTATTGATCAAATATGGTAAAACATGATAAAATCAGAAATCATTTTCAGATCTAGCCTTAGGATAAGTTCAAAAGAGGAGTGTGGTGTGATAAGTGGTATTTAGGGCCATGAAGTGAGTTTTAAAAGAGTCTTTGCCTAATTTTAGGGAGTGAGCACACACAAATCTTCAGACTTATTTGGGGATAGATAAATCAAAATAATGTTGATTCAATTAATAATATTTTACAAAATTCAATCACACACAGGGAGGGGGAGGGGTTTTTCAATATTACTCCAACAAACGCTCCCTAAAAAAAACAGGCTAAAAATGATTTTTTTTTTTTCTGCATGTACAGCTTAACCTGCTCCCTAAGAACAATCTTCCGACCCCGTTAGCCCTTTAAGAGTCAAATGTGTGCCTATACTAAAAGATGAATGTCAGATCTGCTCATAGTATATTATATTACAAACTTGGATGGGCTAAATCTGATTAAAATAGATAAACTAATCCTGTTTAGGGAATAGTGATGAAAATGAATTTATTTGACTAATGTCAAATGACTAATGTCAAACCTCAGGGATGCAAAACAAATACACAACACTGATCTCACATTCTTTTTTTAAAACAGCCATTAAATTACACCCTCTTAATTCAATCCATCATTTAATTGTCTATAATTTTTACACTTATGGTCAACCCAGCAACAAAACGAAAAAGAAGAAAACTTGTACTTTATTTCAGGTAAAAGCACTATTTCTGTTTTTCAAGCATTTTAATTTTTTTTTTTCAAATAAAAACCAAAGTGTATAGGTAACGTATAAGAGTGAGAGCTGGTGCTAATGTTGACAAAAAAAAAAAAAACTACCAATGCCATCTAGCGTGTGGTAACATTTGGTATTTTTTCAAGCTCTGTAATCATTTTTCTCTGAGAAATTCAGATCAGATACTTATTATTACCCCAATTTGATTAGTGTTCTTATTATTACACTGAGAAAATACCAAGCATTGTCAAATGCTAGACAGCACTGACATTTTTTTTGTCAACACTAGTGTCAGTTCCCATTCTTGTAACTTACCCATACTCTTTGATAAAAACATTCAGACAAAAGCAGGTTCCTGTTTCACTTGGGTCTCTTTCCTCATCCTGTTTAAGGTTTTCACCTTATTTCTCCTTGTTTTTCACCTTGCTTCTCCAAGTAGCTCTAGGTTAGTTGCTTCAGTCTTTCTTCTCTTTACCATGATTTTTGGAATAGCAAAATGTCAGTGATAATAGAGTTTCCTGGAATATTTTTCCCTCGTGACTTGCACTATTCTCCCCTTCTCAGTCACCCTGTATGAAGTATGTATATAACATATGTATTTAAACATACTGTATGTAAACATACATGTATGAAGTATGTAAACATACCCAGTATGTAAACATACTGTATGAAGGTTTACACTCTGATGAACTAAATCCATTAACTTTTTAAACAAAAGTTATTGTGTATAGGTGACATTAACTTTTTACAAGAATATTTGGGTTATTTTTCATCAAATAAAATGGCTTGTGTTACAATTTTCGACTTTTCTTAGTTCCTTCAATACCATAAGTGATTCGTACTGTAGACAGTTTGGAAAATACTGACTTTAACCATTCCATTTAGTGCAAAAAAAAATTCTTATAACATCATTTTTGACTCTTGATACATACACTAACATGTAGGCTACATGTTAGTACATATACATTAGTATATTAGTTTGTCTAAAGGATACCCCTGTCGGAAAACAATAGCTTATTGCCAAAAATTTTTCTTATCTTATCTTTTCAATGGCCTCTGTTATTCCTTTTGGCACCAGCACAGATGATTACCTACTCTGAGCTAAACACTACAATGGCAACTGCCATACAATATCCTAATACCATCAGTAGTGGCAACTGGTGGCACGTTGCAATATACGCTGACACTGTTAGAACTAACACTGATGGCTTCAGGTTAATAACACTTACTGTACCTCAACAATAAAAAGTGCATTGATCCACTTAATGCCCCCCCTGATAGGTAAATATACATTCCACTATAAAAATTCATGCTATAATTTACCATAGCATCAGCAATTGACTCTCACCAATTGATTAGTGTCCAATATAAAATAGTAAAGAAGAAAAGAGTGTGTGCTACTAAAAATTGATGTTTAAAGATACAAGGTGAACTGTATATTTATCCATCAGGGGGAGGGTAAAATTAAGAAGGAGGAAGGAAGGAAGAAGGTAACTTTTAGGAAGGAGGTAAGTAATTATTAATACGTTAGAGGTAGTAAGTTTTAAGATATTTTTCAGAATTTCTGAAAAACATTTTCAGTATTAATTTTAATGGGTAATTATAAATAAAGCAAACATGCTCATAAAAATAAAAGTAGTATTGTTGGATTCCTTATTTTATATATCTTTCAAATATCATGGCATTCTGACAGTGCACCACTCATACCCCTTGGTGGTGTTGTATATAGTCTTAATATTATGTTTCTCTGTTCTTTTGAATCTTGTGATAAATTATCTTTGTTTGTTAAAACAGTTTCCTGCATTTTTGACTTGATGGAATCTAGTTTTTCCTGAGGATTAACAATAGACTTGTGCATATAGCAATCTTAAGATTACTCTAAGCTGCAATTTAAGGTGATATGAATATTACTTGAAAGGATTTAGAATGCAGATAACAAAGGAAAAAACATGATTATCTGATTAATAGAAAACATCTTGCATATAATAGAAACATCTACCATTTCCTTTTTGACGATATTCACGATAAAATCAACCCAAATCAGTTTGGCTTTAGGCCGAATCATAGCACCACGCATTGCTTAATTTATATACTTGATACTATTTTCAAACATCTTGAGTTGAATAGTTCCTACGTTGAGGCTGTTTTTGCTGATATTAGCAAAGCCTTCGATAATTTGGATCATCAGACAGTTATAGACAATGCAAGGGCTTTAGGTGCAAGAGATTTTGTTTTACGTATGTTAGCTAGCTTTTTGTCAGGCCGTGAGCAATGTGTTGTCCTCCCTAACGGGGATTCATCAGGTTTTTCCTCGATTTCCTGTGGAGCACCTCAAGGGACTAAGTTAGGTCCTTTAGCATTTTTATTAGTTTTCAATAATGTTTTACCAAGTTTTCACAACTCTTTTAAATTTGCGGATGATTTGACATTACTGAACCTTTGTCAAACATCTAATACTTTGAATGTTAGACTCGATTCACTAATTAACAATTTAAAGAATGATCTTGACAGTGTTAAACTCAACTTAAGCATACACAAAAGCAGTTTCATGTTATTTTCTTTTAAAAAAAATATACCCCCTATCAATAATTACCTTTGCATACCAAATTTAAATACTGTTAAACTGCTTGGTGTGCAGTTGGACAAGGACCTTAAATGGAATTCTCACATTTCCCACTTATTTAAGTCAGGTTGTTTTCTCCTTAAATCTTTCTCTCTTCTCAAACGTTTCTCCATATCAATCCAAAACCTTAAAAATAATTTATTGTTCTTATATAAGACCCTGTCTGGAATATGCTTGCCCTGTCTGGCACCCTGGGTTGACCAAAGACCAATGTTCTAAAATTGAAAGTATTCAAAAAAGAGCAATAAAAATTATTCTGGGGACGGCCTATACAATGAAGGTTTGGCTAGACTTGAACTTATTACATTGGAATGACGACGTCACATCCTTACCATGAACTTTGGTCTCAAGTGCCTTAATTCTGACTATCACCGACGTTTTCTCCCTCCCTTTAAAGAAAAACCCCCAACCCTTCCTAATACAAGGCTCAATGCTCTTAGAGCTCCAAATACCCATCTGGACCTGTATCCCCAAATGTTGACCATGAGGTACAAAAACTCTTTTGTCCCCTATTTTGTTTCCTATTTTAATAATTGATATAACTTTTGTTTTATGTTTATCCCCTGACATCTGTTTTATTATTGATTCAATTTTTTGTTTTATGTTTATCACATAACATTTGTTTTGTTATGGTAATTCTGACGTGCTTATGCTAGCTTTTGTGCTATTTTAGCCAATAAATCATATTCTATTCTATTATAAAGAAAGAAAATTATTCTTTTAGTGTTTTCTTTTGGTTTTCATATATTCTAGGCGTATATCTTGCACCATTGAAGGGGTGGGGGGCTGTATTGTCAGAAAAGTAATCATGGTATTTTAAAACAGCATTTGGCCAAAAAAGGAGAACACATAATTAAAAACCAACCAAGAAAATGATGGGGATTTTCAGCCACTGAACAAAAAGAAGCAAAAAGACAAAAGCAGAATTTTCAGCAAGGATCTCCACCAAGCAGAACTTTCAAAGTACCTCCATTCCTTGTGAAAGAAAAAAAAAAACTAACCTTTTGAAGTGAACTCTAACCAAGCAGAAAAAACACTAAATGAAACCAACAAAATGAAGAATAAATGAAATATCCAGTGTGGTCTTATAACATATTTTATTAGAACTAGCATAAAACATGGAATCTAATTGTGCTACTTTTATTTTCCTAACATGTTTCCCATAAAAGTAGTCAGTCATAAAATGATGCATCCGTCATCCAAAGACGGGGTCGGCCACGACGAGGTGCACGAAAAAAGTGACTTTAGATACTTGAGGACACCAAAAAAGTAACAAAAAGTGACTGCTCAGAAGCTGTCACAGCATAGTCAGATGGATTACAAGGATCGAAATTACTACCGTAAGATCATCACAGGCCTATGAGAGCCCGAGAAGTTATGGACAGAAAGGCTGAAATCCTTATTTTTTTTCTTCAACTGATTTTATTTACTTATACAAAACGATAACTTCGGTAAATGTACGACTTCGATTATGGCACTAGGAACAAAAACTAATTTATTGGAAAACAAGCGTCCGCCACGACTAGGTATAAGCAATCACTGGATATTATGTCATCACTTCTTTGACTTTTTCAAAAGGCAATCAATTAGTTTGGATTTCCTCTTCAGAACAAGTACTTCAACCAATTCAACATCATCTACTCTTTCCCTTTCTTTGGAGCGAGCTTTTAATGCTGCTTCCAGCATACTTTTAGCAAGACCAATGTTCAGGAAGTCCTTCTCTTCCACAGCTTTCTTCAACCATGCCCCTGCCTCTCTCAGAAGGGTATCGCCTATCTCCTTCTGCTTAACCAACTCTTTTTTTTTCATACAATGTTTGACTCTATGGCTGCTATTTTCTGCTTCTTCCATGCCATCTCCTGGATTTCTTGTTCAGTATCTCAGCATCTTCCTTTTCAGCTTCAAGCTTCTCTCTCTTTGATTCTTCCTGTCTTCGTTCAATAAGGAATAGTTCATAGCTGGCTCTAGCTGATCTAGCCAGACAAAGCAGTTTCTTCTTGATCAGCACATGCTCTGGTCTGTTCTCATAGTCACGGAGCGCATCCGCAGCAAAGCCTTAGTATTCAGTGTCCGCTCTTCCGTACACACTTGAAGGCTAGTCATCAGCAGAGCTGACCGAGAAAATCCTCTCTCTACGTCTGCACTTCCATGACAGAGCGAGAGAGCTGCCCAGACGATCCAACCTAAGGTCTGATATTTGGTTTCACCAGATGACATCTTCAGTTCCAGGAACTTTTGCCTATAACTGTCGATTGAGTACTCTCCATGGGTGGCGGCACAGGATCTGACTGTAATAGCAACCATTCTCCCTGGACTTGCTCAGTGTCCATCTCAAATGGAAGTTCTCTTGCAATGTGGAAGATATCACTGCAACTCGTTCTTTGGCAATCTGGACTGGGAGGGCTTAGGCAGGCAAGGCTTCGAAAAAAAAAAACTCATTGTTCACAGGGCATTTTGTCAACAGGTACTGTACAGCAGCTTTGATATGCTTTTTAATCCTCAGGAAAAAAAAATTTCCTGTCTTTCAGAATAACAAATCCAATCTAAGAATCCAGGGCAGCCAGAACCCTTTCATTACACAAGGGTTGCTGTAGGTAAACATCTGCAATACTAACTAAGCCTTCAAAACCACCAAGGATCCAGAGATTGACATCATCAGCCAGAACAATCTTCCCCAAAAGAACTGTGCATAACCGTCTCAGCTCAAAGTGTACCACATGAATTAACAGCTCCTGTCATTGAATTACACTGGTAAAAGTGGTGAAAGTTGCTGCAGAGCTTACAATAAACTCAATTTCAGCTTTCATTGTTTGCTTTTTTAGCCATTTTACAATTTTCAAATATTTTGCATTTGACATCAGGTACTCTAGACAATTTTTCTTTGGCACAAATTCTAGGAAATATTCTATCAATGCAGGCCACTGTTCCATCAAGCGGCTTGCTGCTTCCCCTACAGTGAGCCATCTCGTGGGGACGTGCTTCATAAACTTATGCTGAGGAACTTTAACTTTCTGTTGGCACTGGTTGAAATTGTCAGAACAAGCTGGCCATCCTGTGAAAAAGTGGTAAACAGCAGTGACCATATCAGAGCACTCCTCCGCGAGTTCTTGCAGCCTTTTCAGGAATGCATTATGCACTGCATGAATATGCAGGTTCCCATTTCAATAGGCCTTTTGAATACCTTTTTCTCTTATCTGAGTCTATGATGGGCCACACTTTCTTATTGACAGCTGGGCCATCACTTGCAAGCATCAGCAATCTCTCAAGTGAAAGTTCTTCATATTCAACACTCTGCAGGATTTTCTTACTCAGATCTTCACTGGTTGCATGTCCCATATAATATGTCTGAAGATGCTGACTAGCCATGTGTTTCCGCTCTTTTGACCAGTATCAAACTCTTATTTGGAGCTCCTCTACCCCAACATTGTTTGTTGTTTCATCATATTCCAGCACAAAGTCAGATTTCTGGATGTCTTTGACTAGAATTTCTCAAAAGTATGGATAAATAGCCTCCGTCAACAAGCATGTCATTGTTTTAGCATTTAACAACAAGCATTCTGGTACACACCATCAGGGAACATTGTTAGGAACACCTTGGCAATATGATCACATGAAGCTGCAGCAAAAGAACTAGCAATAGTCTTTAAAACCCAAACTATCTCCACCCTTGACACTGCATCCTGCTTGCAGAGCATTTCCAGATTCTTTTATGGTACATTATTGTCACTCTGTGAGTTTGGGTGGTTTCTGGTTGGAGCTAATGCAGCGATTCTCAACTGACGCTGGTTTAACATGACAGAAGCATTCTTTTTGTGATCTTGTGCAGCTGCACGTTAAAGAGGGGCCTGGAGCCCTTTCTGGCAGCTGAGTGTCTTTTTACAAACTTTACAATAGAACAAGCTGTCACTCCCTTTTGTGCGCCACTCTTTCACTTTATGCCCAGCACCGTCTTCCCTACTGAGCCAGCTCTCCAAAAATTTTGTCTTGCCCATTATTTTACAGCAACCTGAAATAAGAATGGGTTTTAGGACAGAATTCGAAAACATATAAAGCTAATACAAATACAAACTGACAAAACCAATGAAAACACGAATTTAATCTTACATTTTGATGTCGTCAGACCTGTGGGCATGCATGCCTTTAACAGGAAATGGTCTAAAATCAAAGAAACTGGCTAACATTGAAAACATACAGAAGGAATCTCAGCCTAACTGTCCATTTGCTAAGCAACCAGGCAATAAAAGATGCTACGTAAACCAATGGCCTGAAAAGAACCATAGGCAGTTATGGTATGGTAGAACTAATTCAACCTATCATCTTATCTGCAAAAACCTAGATATTAATACCTACACACTACTAACAATGTCTATCACAGCCATATACATTGTGTGTCTTGAAATACAGTCCAAACTATCAAAAAGAGACTTACCATTTTTATGAATTATGCCACAGTCGACAGTCAACTATAACATACTGTTTCACAAAGAAATTAGGTCTGAAACGTCGAAAAAAAGTGACTTTACTGACAAAATGACAGAAATAGTGACAAAAATTGACAGGTCCCAAAAAAGTGACAAAAAAAGTAACTGCAGCTGATCCCTGCAAAGATATTATAGGGTTATCATCTAACAATATCCCAGAGGAGGATATCCATTTGAAGAAAAATAAGGATATCCAGCAATTTTGATGAAGAAAAGAAGGATATTTGGTATTTTTAGCATTCTTAATAGGTCAATATTTAATATCTAACAAGCAAAGATGGTGCTGTCTTCATTTCAAAATACCTTTAACAAAGGACAAAGAGATCTAAGTACCTTGAAGGTTTGGCATTTAACTTACACTATTAAAATAAAAATCACAGCAAGTGCCTTTAAACTAGGTATAAAATACCTTTGGCAATGTCATTTTGACCTTGATGATATGTCAGCAGAATAAATTTGGCAAATTAATTATTTATTCAAGATAGGACTGAGGATGTATTCTGCCAAATAAGTTTAGTGTTACTGGTGTGGGACTTGTATATAGTTGTAACCCTGCTTTCTATAATTATCATTTCTAAATATTCCAAAACATAAAAGCTCTGTTCATATGAGCAAAATGTTGTAGCCTGCAAATTATTTAAAAATGTACATTTTTACTAGCCCATTATATAGCGTTTTGCTGGAGAATCCAGAGGCAGAGCTAGAGTTTTCAGCACCTGTAGACAATGTTGTTTTTTGTGCCCCTCCTGGTAAGTTTGTAGTTGACAACATAATTTAACTATGATGAAAATGAATACATCACTTGATGCCTTTTTTGAGCCTATATAAAGGGCTAAAAGGACCCAAAACAGCTCATAGTAACTAGAAGTTGAAATTTCTCATATGACATCAGTTTTGCCATGCCATCATTTTCCTGAGGTTTCAGGCTCTTTTTAAAATGTTCAACTAATCTTTTTTTCAAAATGACATTTTGAAAAATAATAATTACCCTTCCTGATGCAGCTGCAAATGGCAATTTCTTCTCACAAGACAGTTTTTTTTTTAGAAAAATGTGCTCATGTCAATGGCAATGGGGGACTTGCAGCTTCTTTGTGTGACCTCTTGTCATACTTGCAAGGGATGAGGAGAAAACTTGACTTGAGAGGTCGTTTTCTAGAAGTTTGCAAGTAGTGATTGCATCACCCCTCTTCCTTTGATACACTAGGGTGGGGAGTTTGAGGGACACAAGGTGTTCCTCATATGGCTTGTCTTGCAAAGCTGGTATGAGCTTTGTTGCTGGTCTTTGGACACTCTTGAGTGCTTTAACATCCATTTTGTAATGGGGAGAGATGCTAGGGTCATTCCAAGTTCCTGGTGTGGATGTAAAATACCTTTGTACAGCTTCTTGACTACACACAGCTTCCTGGTGGTAAATGTTTGTTTTATGAGCCTTAGGGCTTGATTTGCTTTAGCAACTTGAGTTTGTGTGTAGCTGTGGAACTTGTTTGTCATTGACAATAACCCCCAGGCCCTTCTTCTCACTTACATCTTCAAGTAGGTCATCTAGGGTGTCATGTCCAAGATGCAGGACTTTGCATTTTGACACAACTGCAAACCCCACTCAGATGACCATCTAGATAGTTTATCTAAATCTTTTTGCATTGTTGAGTGATTGGGGTTAATTTGTGCCTGTTCTAAGAGCTTGCAATTGTCAGCATATAGTGTCAATGGGTTTTTCATGTGAGTTGTACAGTCATTAACATATATGCTGAACAACATGGACCTCAGAATTGTGCCCTGTGGAACTCCACTAATGACAGGAATTTCATCAGAATAAACAGTTTTACCTATGGTGTCATAAACTACTACCCTCTGAGTTCTTCAATCCAGGCAACTATATCCTCATGCACTTTGTATGCTTCCAGTTTTAGGAGAAGAAGTTGATGCTGTACTTTATCAAAGACTTTTGCTTGATCAAGCAATATGACATCCACCAGAAGGCCATCATCCAAAAGTCTGGTCATAAAGTCATATGATTTAATGAGGTTTGTGTTGATTGAGCAACCTTTATGGGAACCTGGCTGACTTTTTGAAAGTGACTGATTTCTTTCAACGTGTGAGACCAGTGCATCATTTATGATGTGCTCAAAGACCTTGTATACAACAGAAGTAAGACTTATAGGGCAATAATTACTGGCTTGGTCCTTTCTCCCTTTCTTGAAGATGGGCTTAATATTGGCCTGCTTCTAGTCACTTGGGAGCACTTTGGAAGTTTGTGACATCCCAAAGATCACTGCTACTGGCTCAGAAATTTGTTCAGCTGCTTCTTTTCATAGTCTGGGTTGCAGGTTATCTGGCCCATCAGCTTTATTCACATCCAGTCTTTTAAGCCTTTTCAGCATATTCTATATACTTATAGCTGTCATGAACATTGATTCTTGGATTGGTTGCTCTGGTAAAGTGGGTGGTTGGTTTGCTAAGGGCTGAGTGAAGAAACTTATACCAGGATTCTGCTTTTGTCAGCTGCAATTGCCTCCTTGAGGTTTTGAATAATCTTCTAAGTCAAATTTCTTAGCCTATTTCTGCATTTCTTGAATGTGTCATAGTGGTTATTCTATCTGTAATTTATATATTGGTCCATGCTCTTTTCTTCTTCCTTGTAGCCCTTTTGACTTCTTTGGGTAGGAAGGGGAGTGTTTTTGACAGGGATGACCAGTATACCCAGGTATGTTTGTTTTCTGCAGCTAGGACAATGGTCTTAAATACCTCCCAGGTTTTTTGTATTTATTTATTTATAAGTACCAAAATATGGTAAGCTTTAAGCAAGCTTGTTGCACTGTTGCCACTGTCAACCATACTCTCCTATTTTACTTTTGACAGGTCCTGCCATATAAATTTATAATCTGTAAAGTTTTTTTTTTACTTTATTTTCCTTCTTGAAGATCACCTGTATCTCAGTCAAGATACAAAGATAGTCAATGTTTCTAAGTGCAGGGTGATAGAAAGTAGAAATGATTTGTTCAGGGTCATTAGTCACAAATAGCCTAAGTCTAGTAAGGAGGGCTGTTGCTTGTGCCTGAATTGTGTTGGTTAGTGGTTGGTCAATAATCTGTGTCAGTGAGGGATTTAGTAGTGACACAGGAGGGATTACTTTCAGGAGGGAATCCTATACCTTCAACCCACTTACCATCAGGCATATTAAAATCTCTAAACAAAAAGACTGTTGAATGCTCATGGTCATTCATCTTAGATATGAGATCAGATACAGATAAGATGAGATTTATCATAGCTCAATTATGTTTCCAATAAAAAATTTACTCCCTTCACCCCACCATCACTACCACAATATAAGCAAGAAAACAACTAAGCTTTGCATCCCTTCAGAAGCTAGGCTATAGCCTACCATGAGACAGTTATTGCCCATTGCCCTCCCCCTAGCTATACTGCTGGGGTAGTCGTGGTTGAGTAAGTGTATTTTTGGGTGAAACTAAAAGTAGGACAAATCCAAATTTTTTGTGAAAGGAGTGACAACAGAGGTTAAAAAGAAGGACATGTCTTTCAATAGGAGGTCTGGTAACCCTGATCCAGCAGTGTGTCTACCTTTAATATAGCTAAGTAATGGAACACAAATACAAACTTATTTTCTTTATCTAATTCTTTTTTAAACGCCAGAAACGAAGGTTATTAAACTTTCTTTGAATAGCCTCTACTTCTTAGTACTCACAGATTAATTATTTGAAAATTAAGTTCTCGACTGCCATCTGAATATTACTAATAAAATGATAAAATGATAAAGACAGCTTTTGATAGGTAGCACTGCTGATTGTTGAGTGGTTCACTTATTGTGTGCCTCAGAAATATCTTAATAGCATTCTCCTCTATGGGCAGGCATCAAAGTAAAGTTCAAGTTCAGTATGGGTTTTAATTCATTAAAAAAAAATATATAAAAATACACTTAAAAACTCAGTTCCTTGTGCATTGATGCACGTTTGGGACCGTAATAATTGCACACTCTAAATACAGCGTGGCCTCCTGTCCTCTCCAGTTTCCACCCCGAACCGCCATCAAATAACAATAAATTTAACACAACTTCTCCTCCGCTCACACCCCTTGAAGTATCAAACTAAAATATGATAATTAATAATAATATCGAAAAATTCTAAACATAATAATAATAAAATATATCTAGTAAATAAATATTTAATCTTTTAGATATTTTTGCACATTCTTTTTAAAAGGAGCCGAGAGACCTATATGACTTCAGCTCTTGCGGAAGTGCATTCCACTCTCTAGCACACGCAATTCTAGGAGAAAATTCCGACCTAGCTGTCGGTGTCGGGGGTATATAAATGTCTGATGAAGATCGTGTATTTAAATTATGGATTTGTGATGCTAGTGTGAATAAGCCTTTAAATGGTGATGGGAGTGTTCCTGAAAATATTTAAAACAAAAAACGGTGCAAAATAGTCTGTAAAGTGATGCCATTGATAGTCTGTTCGATGATGGGCCTTAATATTTGAAGTGCTTTATTGTGAACTGAGTTTAGTCTCTGTAAATGTGTCTTTAAATTAGATTGCCAAACCGTAGAGCAATATTGAATGTGAGGCTTGATAACTGCATTGTAAATCAGGATCAGTATTTTTAGGGAAATGGTGACTGAGTTTTCTCAAGATTCCAAGGTTCCTTGAAAGCTTCGTCTCGACACTTGCTATGTGGTGTCTGAACGAGAGGTTTTCGTCGATTAAAACCCCTAGGTAATGAACGTGTCCTTTTTCTGGTCTCTTGATAAGTCCACGAGAGGTTTCAATACCAATCACATCAGGAGCCAGCAAATCTATACGTGAAAAAAATAAAACACTCGATTTGTCAATGTTGATGACTAGATGATTTGCGTCCATCCACAGGTACGTTTCTTCAAGAATTTCTTGTAGCTTCGTTTTGAGAGACTTGATGTTCCATTCTGAGCTTGCCATAAGTGAATCATCCGCAAATGCCGTTAGTTCGTCCTCGGCTTCTACTATAGACCCCGGCGTCGTTTGTGGGTGACATAGTTTGCAGCAATAATGGCTACAACTTGCAGGAGTCAGTACTTGCTGAAGATCATTTACGTAAACAAGAAACAATACCGGTCCCAATTTAGAGCCCTGTGGCACCCCGCAGTTAACTACGACATCAATTTTGTATGGTCATTTCCTGTGTACATTCGACGATTTTCCAGGTAAGACTTAAGCCAATCTAGGACTTGGCCACGAACTCCAATATGATCCAGCTTTCCTAGTAATATTTCGTGGTGCATGATATCAAACGCTTTCTTAATATCTAGAAGCACTGCTGCAGGTAAAGCACCCGAATCTAGGATTCTGTTTACGAATAAACTTAGTGAAGTAAGGGCATCTTCGGTTGAATGGCCAGCCCTAAATCCGAATTGGCGGCTGTTAAAAAAGCCTTTGGCCTCTAAATATAGGTAAAGCTGGTTTTTCATTGGCGTTTCAAAGACTTTCGAGAAAACTGATAAGATTGAGATTGGTCTATAATTTTCTGTGTCTGTATGACTTTCACCTTTGTGAAGAGGTATTATCTTTGCCTTTTTTAACATTTCAGGAAAGACCCCTTTATCTAATGAAAGATTTACAAGGTAAGTTAGCGGCTCAGCAATGGTCGTCACTACTGCTTTCAGTGCCTTTGTGTGTACCAGGTCGAAACCTGAAGCAGAAGAGCCCTTCAAATTTTTTACGAGTAATTCGAGCTCACCTGGTGTTACAGGACTCACTGCCATTGATTTCATACACTTCGGACCAAGGTATTCTGTATGATTTAGATGGTATCCTGACAGAATTTGCTGTGGTATCGCCGATATTTGCGAAAAATGTACTCAGCGATGCGGCAACCTGTGTAGGTTCTGTAATTTCTTCATCATTCACGACCAATTTCGCTGGTAATGTGGAAGACTTAGCGGTTGGCCGTAGAACCGAGTTGATAATTTGCCAAACTTTTCGACCATCCTTCCCGCTTTCCGTCAGCTTTTGCTGCAGGTAGCCACGCTTTGCTCTTCGTAACACAGTCCGAAGGACTTTCCTGTATTGCTCATACTCCTCTAGCCGCGCTAAGCTCGGAAAGCGTCTATACTCTCCCCAAAACTGGTTTTTCTTATTCACACAGGCCAGAAGACCATCGTCATCCAGGGGCTAATTGGCTGGTCTTTTTTTCGTTTATTAGTTCTCGGGTTTCTCACGCAACATCTACTGTATACATCCAAGAACGTCGAGTGAAATGACCCAAATGCTTCGTTTACATCTTGAATCTCCATTACGTTATCCCAGTTTAATTGCTCTAGTTCCTGTTTTAAATTCTTCAAGTTTTCGTCTGTTAAACATATAATCGGTAACATAGGGTTGATTCGGGACCTTATCTTAGCTGGTTCTGAAAGGCCGAGTGTTGCATGAATGGGGAAGTGGTCTGATGTGTCGCTGACAAGGACTGCCACCGACTCTGGGAGCAAGGAGCTGAATATGTTGTCGATAAGTGAATGCGTACTCTCAGTAACCCGTGTCGGAATCGTAACAGCAGGATATAGGCCTGAACCTGCCAATTTATTTAGCAAATCTGCTGCTTCGGTCGTTAGCGGAATACTGAGGTCAATATTAAAATCTCCCATGAGAATAAGCTCATTTTTTTTGACACTGGGCTAGCTCCAGAACTTGAGCCATATGTTCCATAAACTGAGACGTTGACCCTGATGGAGAACGATAAATTTCACCCACAATAAATTTTTTATTTGGGGACAGTCATACTTCTAGGAACAACGACTCGAAAATTCCTTCAGTATTTCGTGTAAGGTCTTGCCTAATTTGAACCGTGTGTGTGTCGCGGATATAAATTGCTATACCACCCCTTTTAATCTGTTTTCTGTGGAGAAAATGGCTAGTGTAACCTGAAATATCCAAAAGGCTTTCAGTTTGTTGTGTAATAAATGTTTCACATAGACCTATACAATCTGGTCTAATCTCCCGACATGTGGACTCTAGATCAGAAAATGAGGAATACAGTCCTTGGCAATTCAAATGAAATACCGAAAGTTGAGAATCGAAGACCTCCCAGTAATTAAATTAGAAATTACATATTTACTTTTAGGAAAATTTTTGTCATCAAACAAATGGAAATCATTTTCTTGACCAATTTCTTGATCAAAAAATAAGCTTGAGATTTAAATAAGACTCTTCTAAATTCTTTAATCTATCTACATCAAAATCTCTGATACCTCTCGGGGATGAAGCTGAAGAAAGAGTCATCACTTACCAACTGCAATCGGCGGTCTGTCGTGAAAATTCCAGAAGAGCGAGGAGTAAAAAACAATGAACATACCCGATTGAACTTCTTTATGGAATACTGAAAGAAAACAAAAACAAACTAGATACCTTGAATTTTGGGAACATGAAAAAAGAGAAAAGAGAATTGAACAAATATGAAACAAAAAAGAAAAAAAAATTTTCGCTTTACATCCTTCACTGTCATACAACTTAAAACAGAATTACTGTGCGGCTTCAACAATAATTCAAAAAAACTTCTCACGATATCACGTACATAAAAATTAAATATCGGAGAAAAAAAAAATGACAAAACTACTGGTCGGAAAAACAACCTCCTCTGGGTCATTTTTGGCAAACAGTTTTAGCGGATCGAAACAGTCATCATCGTATTTAACTCACTGCTGTGAGCTTTTTGACTTTTTTGTCTCCAGCCAGAGTTTTTACGTTACGCTAGACCACACGAGTCTCAAAGACCTCTCTGCTCCCTTTGCATTTTTTAGCTTGTAACGAGAGCCAATAATTCCTTTCTTCGCTTTCCTAATTCAGCAGGTAAGTCACTTGACACGCTGTAGCCCGTTTTCTTTAGTTTACCACATTCTTTTAAGAATCAATGAGCGATCATAATTCTTGAGCTGCACGAAAATAGGCTCAACTGTTTTTTTCTACCGCTCCGCAGACTAGGACCAACACCATCATCAGTCGCGGTGAATTTTTTAACCCTATACGCAACACTGATACCTATTGATCAGGATCTGCAATCCCGAGTTTTTTTCCGAAGAAATTTTTTTACTGTATCACGAAGATTTTCAGATTCATTTGGCGTATCGATCCCGTGAAGCAGAATATTGTTTCTCCGTGTATGTAAATCCACTCGAAGTGCAGACGATTTCACCGTAATCAGTTCCAATTTTAACAGCTTATTTTCTGTCTTCAACACCTTATTTTCTTGTTGTAGTATCGAAATCGTAGCAGTTAACTCATCCATTCGCCGGTCAAAATGCTCTTTTATTAGTGATGTAGCCATCTCTTATTTTTTCAACAATAATGCCGCAACATTTCCGAAAATCCTTAAAAAGTCATGAAAGGAAACTTACTCGCAAGGGCCCGTAACTTGTAATATCCAGATATTACTTAGGGCCCACTTTTAGCAATCGCAATCAGTCAAAACTTATTATCCAAATTGTTTATCCAAGCAGCGTCCTTTGGGCAAGTGACGTAGCTAATCCAAATTCATTTCACACCCGGAGACCTTCACTGTCTGAATGCTAACAGGTAACTCAACTTAAAACACTATATTTTGGAATCTTTTGGTTCTCCAGACAAATTATTTTAAAAGATAAGTGTACCTGATGAAAGTAAAGAGCGGAGTTAAGACTCAAAAAGAGCGAAATTCTCTGCTTCGCAGTTTATGCAACATACTTTTGAAAAAAAACTATTTCAGATAAACTGGTTCGTGATATTTCCCTATAATCGTAGAATTTAAAAAAACAAGTGCTTTACTAAAAACCACGACCAATGCAACAAAACCATTAAAAGCAGAATAATCCTAAGGTAACCGTCAGAAAATAAAATATTGATATATAAAGCTCTAAAAAAAAAAATGTATTACACAATTGTATTACACAATTGACCATAAAAACCATAAAAAAATGACCATAAAAAAATGTATTAAACAATTTTAGTTCTCTAAGAAACTCAAGAAAGCATACTTTTCAGTTAACCGCGAAGTTGATTAACTGTTCAAGCTATTTCTTGCTTTGGTTTCACCATAATATAGTCAAATCTACCGAAAAAATCAATTTTATGGCCATAAGATCAGTAAATTCATTACACAATTTTAGCTCCCTATGAAACTGTAGGACGCTTAGTTTTAGCTAAACACTAAGTTGAACTATCCATTTTTTTTTATTGTCGTTTCACCACAATATATTCAAATCTGCTGTATTATAGTAGAATCAAAAACTCGTAGACATGGTGAAATTTTGTTTATGCTGTAGCAAAATTTCACAGCGATACAATGAGCTCAAACCTTCCCTTTTCCCAAGTTCTTAAACGCAATTGTAGAGAAAGCTTCTATTTGTGTTCTTTGTGATTGAAAGCACATAAAATTTTAAAGTGGATATTCCTGGAGGTTATTTTGTCGTGTTTGAAAATGAGGTTTAATCCCCTCGTTGCCCTGAAAAAAAAAATACCTTTTCTTAAGTAATATTTTAACTTTCTGTTTATAAAGCGACTGTTAGATCTGTTCTCTTCTGTGCAGTCGAAACTTGGCCACTGAAGGCGCTTCATCTCCATGATTTGGAAGTCTTTGACCACTGCTGTCTACGAAAAATCTTGAGGATTCGATACTCCGATAGAATCTCAAATGTTGATGTGCGCCACCGCTGCTGTGACATCGAACCCGCCACCATGATTGTCAAACAGAGAAGACTGCGTTGGCTTGGTCATGTCCTTAGAAGACCCAATGACCGCATCATAAAGCAAGTGCCTCTAGCTGTCCCATTGCCTGATTGGTGCAGGCGACCTGGTGGTCAATTTAAGAATTGATGGACAACTGCCAAAAACGACCTCGACCCCATTGGCGGATTTCGAAAGTTTGGCAGAAAGTGGGAGAGCTGCTGGCTCCGGTTTGCTGAAGAGCTGGCACAAGATCGCGACAAATGGGAGTCAATCATACGTAGTCTTCTAGATGCCGGGTGAGGCGTCCGCGTCTGGTCCCGCAACAAGTACAAGTAAGTACACCTCATGAAAGCAGGCAATCTATTTAAATGAAAGCGAATCATTTGGAAATCATCTTGTTTTCCCTGTACTTTGTTTTATTTACTTGTTTTACCTTGTTTTTACCTTGTTTTACCTTTTTTTTTTTACCTGTAACCTTCTGCTATGCTAATTTAGGATCCGATGTGCCAATAGTCCTTTGCCCAATTTAATCGCTGGGGCTTATACGTATGCTGAGTTTTCTGGAAGATATCAACTGGTGTCTTTGATCGATTTTTTTTGTTTTACAAGCCAATTGATTTGCGTCGTTATTGAAGCCAGGAGCTGTAAGTTTCCTATATAGTGGTTTCGGGCGAGGTAATTTTAATAGTGTTCTTTTGTGTTTCAATCTGACTATTTTTAGGAGTTATAGGCTATTTTATTTTTTACTGTGGGTAGTGATCGTCCCTTACTAGGTTGCAACCCAGCAACCCAGATATCGTTTTCATGGAATTGTTTTCCAATGGATGCTTAGAACCAAAGAAGTTGTGTGTTTAAAATATGGTATTCACAAGAAATAAAATTAACACAACAAGTGCTTGTTAGCTATAAGTGAACAAGAAAAGTGCAAATAAAAATTTCATTCTAATGCTTAATTAAGTTGAAAATGCGGTATTATACATGCCTTTACTGTTGAAACAGAAATCAAGATTTTGTCCTTGATGTTACCAAACTGTCATACATGAATATTATTTTTGATAAGGAGATTTTTTCTTAGATGGTTATTTCTACTACGACTATTCCTAGTACGCTTGCTCCTACCACGACTTTTCGGCCATAGCTGCTCCTATTATGACGACCATCCTAACATGACTGCTTTTATAAATGATACCTATACCCCAAACCCTCAAGGAAAATTGCTCGTGTAACGCTTTCTTAGTTATTTAGACCATTGTGGAGGGATATGGTCTAATAGGCGAGATCAGAGCAATTGCCCCCAAAATACATAGAGGTATGCACCAATATATTTTTTTTATTAAAAAAACTGCCAAAACTTTTTTGTAGATGAAGTACTTCACAGCGAAATAAGTTAGACACATATGGACAAAGACTGAATTTTGCGTGTGACATAAAATATTGGCTGCATTTTGGCTGCAGCTCCAATATTGGAGCTGCATTTCTCTTAGTTACCACAACTCTCATTTCCCAATAAAATAAAGAAATGGTGCATTCCCAGACAAATATACAGACACATTAATATTGGCTTTAGACAGCTTTTCCTAATTAGGACTACAATAAAAAAAAAAAAAATCTTAATAAATTTTAAGTGCCTCAACTTTTAATCATGATTTTTATGGTCAACTGGTAAGAAGCTTTATTTCAAAATGATTAAGAACAGCTATAATAAGAAAAATTGATTATCATGTATGATATATATATATCATACTTTGATTATCATGTATTGTTTATATATATATATATATATATATATATATATATATATATATATATATATATATATATATATATATATATATATAATAACAATATAATTTATTTTATATATATATAATATATATAGAAAAATGAAATAATGGAGTAACACAAGAAAAGAGAAACAAGAAAAAAAAAACAAACAACAAAAAATTATATATATATATATATATATATATATATATATATATATATATATATATATATATATATATATATATATATATATATATATATATATATATATATATATATATATATATATATATATATATATATATATATATATATATATATATATATATATATATATATATATATATATATATATATATATATATCAAGTATGCACAAACAAAAAACATAGTAGATGTGTACATACATGAATTGTACATATGATGATGTTTACATACATACAAGATATATATATATATATATATATATCAAGTATACACAAACAAAAACATAGTAGATGTGTACATACATGTATGTACAAATGGAACAGCAAAATAAAAAAAGAAGAAGAAAAAACCAACAGAGGAAGACAGTAGTGAATAAATAAAATACAAGAAAACTTTCCACGGGTTGGAGGATTGTAAAAAGACAAAATTAAACGTATTTGCGTGTCCGTGATTTCAGTGATGATGGGAATTTCCATCTTTTAGTAAAGGAACGGAATGGCGTCGAAGTGGGATTGTGAAGATTAAGAAAATTACACTTGGCAAGGATATTAGTCAAGGCAGACTTTGTAAAAAAAAACACGAAAATGTTGACTTTTCTGTCTTTCAGGGCGGCAAGGCCTGCAGTTTTAATGAGAAAAAGGAATTTTACAATACACTTGGTACATCATCCAGAGAGAGTGCTTTCAAGTAGATTCATTTGAAAACTAAGTTCCTCAAAAAGATGGCAAAACCAGATTGGATGGCTGTGTTCCAGCAGGGAAGACATACAGGACAGGTGCAAACTGAGAGAACGTGGTTCTAGAGTCTCCTGTGGCTCTTGAATTCAGTCAAAGTTTAAACGAGGAGCACGATGTATTGCTTATCTTACATTATTTAAATACCTGCTAAACTTACTTGAGACCGTTAGTTAAGAGAGGTAATTGGTCAAAAAAAGTCACCACAAGCGTCAACGTTATTTAAAAGCATCATTTACTCCTGACAATATGGCTGCAGTACTCCTAAGGCAGTTTTGATATTTTTTGAACCTAGATGTGTAGCCCAGTACCTTGAAACATAAAGTTTTATTGTTCAGTCTATTTAGTTCTCCCGTATTTTATTGGGTTCTCAAATTACTCAGGAGTTTCAATCCCAAAAATAATATGTCACCTTTCTCACCCGCAGAAAAGTTAAAAAAACTTGAGCTTTTGATATCAAAATGGTTTCTGCTATGTGTTATTGTTACTTTAATAGGCGGATTTCCCAAAGTGAGTCGATGTTGAGGCTGGTAGTAAAGATTACCTCCATACGCGAAAGAATCTAATTAGTGGTGGGGGGATTACTATTTAGTTTCTCCATCCCTGTCACATATTTTTCAGTTGTTAGACATACCATCTTCAACCATTCATTCAACTTAATATTCAGTTTATCGACTACGTTAAGCCGGTATCCAACCATTGCCGGATGCCCGTCAGGCATCTTACATTCTTTTGCCAACTGGGTAATCAGCCCTTCCTACTTGGGAGAGATGACTCAGAAAACTTCTATCCTATAATGGCTTCAGCAACCATTCGTATTTTACAGGCTATAAAACATGGTTAATCAGCGTGAAGTTGAACATCAGAATCACTTCCCTTTTTTCTTTGTACCTCACAATTTACAACCATTTGATTCCACCCTCTCATAGCAACGTATCCTTATTGTCTTTTCCCATTAGCTTTGAGAGGTGAGACTGAACGATTTTTGTGCCGATCATGTCAGTAATCAGGGTTTTCACGGGTAGCACGAAGGTAATTCTTTCGAAATATACAATCGAGTTAGTACTTTTTGAATATTTTTTTGTAAAAGTAATAATTTTTTAATGCTACTTTGGAAAAGAAGTACTTTTTGTCCTAAAATGGTACTTTCAACATAATTTTTAAATCAATCTAAACTATTTGTGTCGTCCCTTGTTTCAAAAGATACCTTGCAACGAGGATGTAATATAAAATGAGCAAACTATAATAGCGAGTTAAAGAGACACAGTCTCGTTAATCAACTCGTTTTACTGCGTTCTAATTGCAAGGTATTTTTCCTGTAGGCTTGTCACAGTCCAGTTTCACAATTTGCAATCCTTCTAAAATTCATAATCTGCTCACAGCGACAGAGCGCATGAACTTGTGCGAAAAGTTGCTTACCCAGATAAATAACCGCTTGATCGATTGTTTATCGATTTTGTGCATTTTATGCGCTGAACATGCCCAACAGAGAACTAATAAAAGTTGTCTTCTCTCAACGGTTTCATAGATAAATTAATTCATTAGCGAAGCAAGTTAACAGTTTAACAAATTTGCGAATTAACGAACGGAATAAGTTAACGAGTATTTGAGTCTATTGGCTGTTCTTTCCAATGTCTTTTTCTAGCATAAACATTTGGTTGTTCACAAAAAAGCCAAAATTTGCTACTTATCTTTTGGTTCTTTTGCTTTCCACCTAAGTATTTTTCAAGACTAAACTGCCCTTCCATGACGTACAAATAACAGTTCAATATGGACAAATTCTTTCAGTTGACAGTGAAACAAGCCAAAAAGCCTCTGAATATTTCGGTCATATATACAGTGGTCGTCATCAGAAGATACACTTAAAAAAACTTTTGGTACTTGTGTCTTATAGCCACCACACTCAAGAAGTGAAGTTAGGTTAATCCTAATGAAATATACCTAAGTATGATGAAGGCAAAATACTTCTGTAACAAGATTATGGAAGCTACAATAGAGAATTATGGAAATAAGCCACCCAGAACGCATTATATTAGATATGTAGCCTAAACTCAGTTTACCTAACCAAAACGCCAAATAAATATTTAATTAAAATATAGCTACGTACAATGTAATTTCTCTTCCGAGCCGAAGCTATTTCTAGTTTATCTGCTGATGACGGCTACTGTATATCGGACCGAAATATCCAAAGATTTTGTGTTTCACTATCAAATAAAAGGATTTGTCCCTATTGAACTGTTATTGGTACAGAATTTGTGCAAATGTTAACATAACGTGTTTTTTGTGTTACCATTTTCAGAAATTGCATTATAAAATACAGTAAGTAAAATACTCAACACAGCGCTTTACATTTATTAAGGCACGTCAAGTTCCCCCCGTTGAGGGTAGCCCACTTAGTAAATAACGATATGGCTTCTATAGCAAGATGACACGCAATGTGCTATGTTAAAGAGCAATAAAACATGTGATGGGAATTTTTTTCATTAATTTAAGTGGAAACACTTTACATTTTTCTGAATGGATTCTTCCTATTTTGTGCTTTTTTTTATTTTTAGATTTACTTTCCATTAATCATGTGAGTAGTCCTGCCACACATCGGTATGATTAAACAAATCTTGTGAATGTTTATTTGAAGTATGTTAGCGTCAAAAGGTTTTTCAAAATGGCAAGACTCTAAGTTGTAATTTCCACTAGGGTGGAGGAGACTTGCAAAAAGTTATTTTTCTCCCAAAAGTCAAATGCTTAGTGAATCTGACAAGGTTTACTTTTTTTGTGCATGTTTCGTCAACTAAGGGCGAGGGAGGCTAAAAAACTAAAACTTTTTTGCCTGCTGACCAATTGTCTGCGTAGCGCAGGTACTGATCTTCTGATTCTCGCGTTTGACCGGGAGTACAATACGTAGTTGGGGGCATATCATCCGACGCTTCCCATGTTTTACTCTTAGATTTCTCCATGTATCTATTTGGAGGCGGGTCGACCCTGGCTGAGCTTACAGAGCCACACCACACACCCCTGTTCAAAACCAAATGATCAACGGCACAAGGACCCGAAAATCTGCCATTACGGAAACAGGATATATAGATTCCAATGATATAAATTACCATTTCGTGAAGGTTGAAAGTTACAGGTGTAGGCTTGTCACAAAATAGGACGTTTCAGAGGGTATACAAACCTAAACGATACCGTTAAACTCCATTTTCAGGGGTTTTCTAATAGCGTTCGGGGGGCGGGGGCTCCCAGCTGCAATAGATCACTGTAACATATTCCACAATACAAGTAAGCCCGTTGGAAGTCAAAACAGAGCACCTGGGATTAGTCTCCATAAAGGAAGGCCGGCGGCGGCAGGGTCAAAAATAGCAATGGCGGCGCGCCGCTAAAAAAATTTCCTCGCCATTGTTGACCGTAAACATTTATGTTTTGATCATTCTTTTTCAAAACCCAGCTTTAATTTGAAACAGATTTGGGCCTACTCATGAGTTAGAAGCTTCGCGAGTCGCTGGCTGTTATCCACAATTATCCTCCAAACATAATATTATGTATTTTCTTCTTTTATTATTATTTAATTAACGCCAGACTTATTTAGGAGAGCCTTTGGGACCATGTTCCCAAGAAATTTCAAAGTGTTTACAGTTCTCTAAGTCTAACCATATATTTATACCATTTTACATTTTTCAAATGCTGCCCCCACCCACCTATACAAGTCTTTCTTCCATGCTTGGCTGCAGCCTAGGCATTCCAAGGTTGAACTGCCTGTTAACGGATTTTCTTATGAATAAACAAACCATCTTTCATAACACTGATCCGCAACCACTATGTAGTTAGGCTACATGTTTTTGTTTTAAATTCATTTGGAAGCCTGAAAGTATGTATTGTTTTTTAATTACAGTTTATCTTTGTAACACTGTGCTAAGAATAGCAAGTCTTATCTTCATATGTGGATCAAAGGTCCTATCTTTATAAATAACATCAAATTTTTAATGAAGCATTGGCATGCTTCTCCTGATGCTAAGAAGCTACTCATATCAGAGAAGCATGACGCTCATCTTCATCCAAATGTGATAAAATATGCCAAGGAGCATGGGGTCATACAGCTGACAATACCATCCTATTGCAATCATTGTATGCAACCATTGGATATTTCTGTCTCTGACCCGCCCAAGTGTCAGTGCAACCAATCCATGGATAAATGGATGGTCAACGATCCCGGAAGAACTGTCACCTTTTACATCACAGCTGGGGTTGGTAAGATAACCTTTCCCCTTAGCTTTCATACCATCAAATATCCAGAAAGGATATGGAAGGTATATCCCCTTTCAATCTGATTGTTTTGATAATTCCAATCACTGCTCAATTATGGTGTGTATAGATATTGAAAAAGGCATGTATAATGATTGACTTACTTGACTTAAGTCCCGTCCGGCCTTTGTGGCTTCTTCTCTTCCGAGCACATGATGAATGTGGCGACGGTAGTTTGATCTGTCTGGCGCTAGACGAAGAAGCTGGGGGAGGCTATGGGCCGGGAAATTGTCGGTCCATCTCTTATGAGGTCGGCCTCTAGGGTGCGTGCCGTGAACCCGTCCTTCGAATGTGATTTTTGGATGCTGGTTTGGCCGACATTCGCTGGATATGACCAAGCAAGCGGAGTTGTTGGCTTCTGACCCGGTCCATGATGGTGCGGGGACAACGGAGTAGTTTTCGGAGGTCTTCATTTGAGACTCGGCCAATGTAGGTAATCCCCGCAATGCGTCTAAGGCATTTAGTTTCAAAAGCGCAGACTCTTCGCTCATCATCAGCCTTTATTGACCAAGTTTCACTTGAACGTAAAGTGATTGGGTTTATGAGAGAGTTGAAGAGTCGCACCTTCAGAGAAGTTGACAGTCTTGTTTTTCCAGATTGGCAAGAGGTTCTTGAAACTGGCGCTTGCCAGGCCGATCTTCGTTTGATCGATTTCGAGCAGTCGTTATCAGAAGTTGGGAGGCTCCCTAGGTAGACGAAGGAGTCAACATTTTCTACTGGCTCTCCTTTTATTATTAGCTGCACGTTTCTTGAAGCAGGGCTTCCAGACACCCGCATAACCTTGGTTCTGGCTGTATTAACGACCATCCCAAAGGCCCTGGCTGCTGACACTAGTTCGTCGGTGTCAGCTTGGAGTAGGTGCTCTTGACTATTGAGTTTCTCGATGTCATCTGCGTATGCCAGTTTATCGATAAGCTTCCCTCCAATCTCTGCACCGTCAACACTTTCAGCAAATGATAGCGCTGCGTTGAGGAATAGGTTAAAGAGGTGGGGTGACAAGAGGCAACCTTGAAGAACGCGCCCGCTGATGTCAGAAACTCCTCTGTCGATCCCTCGGGCGTCTGGACTTGGCTGACGAAATGTGAATACATGTCTCTTATCAGGGTTACTATGTTTTAGGGGCTCCATAGTGTAGCAGGATGTGCCATAATCCATCTCGCCATATCAAGTCAAAAGTCTACTTGAAATCGATGAAGAGTAGTAGCAGCTCTTTCGCAAACTCCATATACTTCTCCATCATTTGCATAATGATTCTGAGAATAGAAATAGACAATATTCTTATTTTGATAAATCAAGTATTAATGAAATGAAAGAGCGATTTGAGGAGTGTGATTGGAGTTGTTTAAGTGAATGCGCGAATTATGGAGACAGGTTTGCAACGTGGCATGAAAAAGTTACAAATTTCATCAATGAAGTGTGTATTAAGAGAACTATAAAGAAAAAAAAAATGAAAGAAGTGCAAAAAAGCCATGGATATCCCGCAGTCTTTTGGCTAGCATCAAGAGGAGGCATGCATTGTATAAGGGTCGTAAAATTACTGACCGAGAATTAGACCGAAATATTTATAAGAATTATAATAACGCGCTCAATAAATTGTTAAGAAAATCAAAAAAGGATTATTACTCGAGAATTTTTGAGTCGTGTAGAGATAGCTCCTTGAAGACTTGGAAAGTTATTCGGTCGACAATTGGAGGAATTGACAAGGAGCTATGGGGAAGTGAACAGTACCAGGCAGATTTTAATGAAAAAAAAACTGGCCAATCATTTTTCTAACGCAGGTAATGAAATTAGACAGTCAGTAAGTATACATAAAAACGAAGGGTCGTTTCACCACTATATTGGGCCAGCTAGTGAAACAAGTATGTGGCTGCAAACGACGAATGAAAGTGAAGTGTTAACAGTGATTTCTGGAATAAAGAATAATTCCGCTGGATCAAATTTTTTATCCCTCCGTGTCCTGAAAGAAATTTTTCCAGTTATTAAGGATCAACTTCTCGAACATATTAATGGGTGTTTAAAGATGGAATCTTCCCTCAGCCGTTTAAAACTGCAAAAATAGTGCCAATTTTTAAGTCATGTGACCAAGAAGATCCTAGCGACTATAGACCAATATCACTGATTCCGATTATAGCTAGAATAATGGAGAAGATATTATGCCAAAGGACTGAGACATTTCTAGAGAAGAAAGGATTTTTCTTTAAGAACCAATTTGGTTTCAGAAAGAAACATTCTACAGAACATGCAGTTTAGTTTCTTACAATGTTGGTTAATGATGACCTCGATAAACATCTTAAAGTCATAACTGTATTTTTAGATATTTTAAAAGCGTTTGATTCTGTGGACCATGAAAGTCTATTGTATAAATTAGATAATAGGCCTACTGGTATAAGAGGAAGAGCTCTGAATCTGCTGAAGTTTTGCCTAAGAGATAGAAAATTATAATTGGATGATGGAAAAAAAACTACATGTGAATATGATGTCGACTCTGGAGTCCCACAGGGATCTTCCCTTGGTTCACTATTATTTGCTGTATATATTAATGATCTATATGGAGGTTTATCTAATATTGTTGATTCAGTAAATAGTGGAGACCCAAATGTGATCCCTGTAAAACCGTTAGTTTTATTTGCTGATGATACTAATTTAACGGTATGCACGAGAACTGCTGAAGAGTTGATCAGTGCAGTCGAACATGATATAAGTTTGATTGAAAAGTGGACTAGGTTGAATAAGCTGAAAATAAATTTTAAGAAGTGTAATTTTTGTGTTGGTTGCTCGTTCTAAAATGTATTATCCTTGGGTAGAAAAGTTGAGGTGTGGAAATTCATTTATTAATAGAGTGCACTCGACTAGGTATTTAGGCATTATTGTAGATGAGACGCTTAGTTTTTCAGATCATATAAATTGTATAGCATCTAAAATTGCCCATAATGTTGGAATTATTAGGAAATTGAAGCATATTTGTCCGAAAATTGTCCTTAGACTTTTGTATTTTTCACTTGTCCATTGTAACCTTTTATATTGTTGTTCGGAGTGGTCTTCAACTTTTCAATTTCATCTGAAATGCCTTAGAGCTTTGCAGAATTCTGCCATTAGGATTTTAGCAAATTATGGACCGAGAGATTAAGTGAGAAATGTGCATTTCAAACTGAATATTCATCCTCTAGCAGGTATATTCGTTTTTTATCGATCTGTGTTAATGTTTGATATTATTAATGATCTTACCTCAGAATGTTTTAATGGCATGTTTATAACTGGTGTGGATCTTCACAAGTATAATACAAGAAATGCAGATGCATTTCGGAGGCCGCAGTGTGAAACAGCCCGGTCCCAGTTCTCTGCTCGGCATGTTTTGTCGAGCTCCTTGAGTCATTTACCTATTGGGTTGTGCGTGAGTATGTCCGAAGTAGTTTCCGGGGAAAATTTTTGTAATAATATTTATCAATTTGTTTGATTTTTTTTTACTTTTTTGTTTTTTTAGTAGTGCGATAAATGAAAATTTGTTGTGTTGTTTTGTTAGCCCGTCGGCGGGGGGTATTGTTTTGGTTTTGGTTATTTTATATTGAAATATGCGTTGGAAGTTGGAGTTGGCCTAACGAACAGAAAGGTTCCTTGGCGTTTTGTAAATTATGCGTAAATAAAATTATACTCCTGGAAAAAAAAAATAAGATCTGTGCTCTTAAATACAGACCGAACCAAATGTTTTTTTTTTTTTTTAGCCCATGTAGCTGGTGGCAAATTGCAAATCTCGTCAGAGGTTATAACTCAAGCCCATTCCCACCTGCAATGCCATCCTCCCACCCAATGCTTTCAGTGAGCTCTTCGATTTTGCAGCCATTGTGAAATAGAATAGTCAAACCTGAACAAGTATAATCACATCCCAACACCACCAAGAAAACAAAATGCTTCAAGGAGAAAAGGAGGGCAGAACAAAAGTGCTCGCTGACACATCAGTGAAGGCCAAGATTAAAGCTGCCTTTGCTACAATGGAGGCAAAGAAGAGGTGGTAAAGAAATAATGAAGCAACAAAAGCAAGCAAAACAAAGAAGCATGCTGTGAAGAGATTTGGTGAGAAGACATTACTAAGGGTGAAAATGAAACTGAAAAGGTTCAGACTTTGATTGTTTGTGACAACTCAGACAGTTCTCTTGGGTAAGATAGTGAAAAAGAATATGAACTTTGTTTTGATTTGGGTTGCAGTTGGCAACTTTGTAAAAGTCATCAATGAGGGCCATTTGGGAGAAGGCAAAACCTACTTCAGAGGTCAGTGTGAGGACTATGAGTGGTGGGAGAGGTAATTTGTGAAAGTGGCTAGAACAGCCAGATCATATCTACTACATGAAAGAGGACTTAGGGTAAAAACCCCCAGTACTTGGACAGTGTGTGATCTTGGACAAATGTTTTGACTAAAAATCTATCTTCCCTAAAAAAGGACAGCTGGTTCTTAATCTTTGACCTGACACAGATAGTTGGGATTGGGCTGAGTATAATCTTGTAGCCAAGCATATTTAAGTACGATTACTCTTTTTCAGAATACATGTCAGTGATTGAATCTGTCCATGATTGAGATACTTCAATTTTAAGATCATATGTCCAAAATTGGGCAGTAGCCTATTTTCCAAGATTAGGCTCAACCTATTACAATTATGCCTCTACTATTAACTATATGTGTATTTAAACTAGTTACCATTGTATATGGGTGAAACATTCAAACCGACGAAATATTTATTAAGAAAATTTAGACAGATTAAGAAGAGAAACATTAATTTTCAAGGTGGTTTAATAGATATGCTATTCTGTCTCTGATCTGTTAGGACCTATTTGTTTTTTTAAAAGGATAAAATCCCAGTTTTGAACAATGTTGATTCGGAATCAATTCGAGACTAAATGTATTTCGTCATTCGGCTTCTGACCGGTGCACAGTAGTTCAATTTTAAGCCGGATTAACTTTGGAACATATTATAACATTGAGAGTGCAGACATATATGGACTTAAAAGCTGTTTTTAATGATTACATATGAAATCTTGATGGACTTTTTTTTTTACCTGGATAATGAGTTAATTTCGGCTATGTTTTGGACAAAGACTGCTTTGGGCTGAGCTAAGCAAAATGATAATGTTTTCGCATTCAGCTAATCTTAGTTTTATCCAATCAAAAATTCGATCAGGTATTGATGATGAACTTATTATTAGTCATGCAGTGGAGTTTTTTCCTGAAAATATTCTCAAAGATGCTAAGGTTGATTTATGGGCAGAAATATATCCTAGTAGTAAAACAGCACCAAGGAGACAAGGTGATAATGCCTCCGCTCGGCACGTGAAAGATATTATTGATTTGCTTCGGAAGTGCGAAAACGAGGAGCTAACAGTGTCAATGTACGAAATTATTTCACCACTGAAGTGCCTGTAATTCCTGCTGTTGCTCATCATAAACTTGCTTCCAAAATTTTTGCTCTGGATACTACCCTTAACTTCATCAAAGAAAAAGTAACAGCTTATGATTTAAATTTTCCGTCACTTCCCATTCCTTATGCTAGTCCTCATATTGAAAGCACTGCCACCGTTATCATTTCAAAAGTGCCTGCTAAACTTGACGACCCTTCAAAACAGGTTCATGCTACTAATAAAATCCCTGGCCATGAAGCTATTCACATCATAAAGCCTTCTAGCGATAAACTGTTTGTTCAGATTAGTCAATCATAGACAGCGTGCTAGCGCTGCCTAAGTAAAGAACGATGTGGACACAATGTGTTGTTTTTTTTGTTTTTTTTTTCTCCATATCCTGGCACTTAGTATCGAAGGAGTCGTCGTAGAAAAACTTCAAAAAGGGCTCATTCGATTGGAAATTGGAGTGGCTAGTGCCCTTTTCAATAGTCGAAAGTGATTGGAGGGCAGCTAGCCCCCCCCCCCCCACGCCCATCATTCCCCCAAACACATCCAATCAAAATTTTGATATAGCCATTTTGTTCAGCGTAGTTGATTTTCAGATAGAAAATAAGTTTTTGAGGAGGACACTCCCCCACAAAACCCTCATTCCCCCAAACATATCCAATCAAAATTTTTGAGATAGCCATTTTGTTCAGCGTAGTTGATTTCCGAATAGAAAATATGTTTTTGAGGAGGACACTCCCCCACATCCCTCAAGGCAAGGGTTTTAAGTTATGCCCTGGGGGTATATAAGGTTTTTAAAGAAGGTGTTGTCGTAGAAACTTCAATAAAAGCTCATTTGACTAGATATTCAAAGAGCTAGTGCCCTTATTACTAGTCGGAAGTGATTTGAGGGCAACTAACCCCCCTCTCACGCCCACCTTTTCCCCAAACACATCCAATCAAAATTTTTAGATAGTCATTTTATTCAACGTAGTTGAAAGTTTTGGAAATTAGGTCTTTAAGGATCACAACCCCTCCCCCCACAGCCCTCAGGGCAAGGGTTGTAAGTTATGCCCTGGGGGCATATAAAGTTTTTATTGAAAGTGTTGTCGTAGAAACTTCAAAAGGGCTCATTCAATTGGAAATTGAAAGGGCTAGTGCCTTTTTTAATAGTTGAAAGTGATTGGATAGCGACTAACGCCCCTCTCACGTCCACCGTTTTCCCAAACACATTGAATTAAAATTTTGGGATATCCATTTTGTTCAACCTAGTTGAAAGTTCTGGAAATTTTGTCTTTTTAGGATGATAACCCCCTCAGAGCCCTCAGTGCAAGGGTTTTAAGTTATGCCCTGGGGGCATATAAGGTTTTTATAGAAGGCGTTGTCGTAGAAACTTCAAAACGGGATCATTCGATTGGAAATTCAAAGGGCTAGTACCCTCTTTAATAGTCGAAAGTGATTGGAGGGCAACTAGCCTCCCTACGCCAATCATTCCCCCAAACACATTCACTCAAAATTTTGAGATAGCCATTTTGTTCAGCGTAGTTGATCTCCAGATAGAAAATACGGTTTTGAGGAGGACACTCCCCCACAACCCTCAGGGCAAGGGTTTTAAGTTATGCCCTGAGGGCATATAAGATCAATGTTGACAATGTACAGTTTATTCTTTTTTTCCCTTTAAAGCAGGGCACTTCATATAGAGAAGGGGTTATCGTAGAGACTTCAAAAGGGGCTCATTCGATTAGAAATCGAGAGTTGTAGTGCCCTTTTTAATAGCCGAAAGTGATTGGAGGGCAACTAGCCCCCCCCCCCCCCCCTCTCACGCCATTCATTCCCCCAAACATATCCAATCAAAATTTTGAGATAGCCATTTTGTTCAGCGTAGTTTATTTCCAGAGAGAAAATATGTTTTGAGGGGGACAATCCCCCACATCCCTCAGGGCAAGGGTTTTAAGTTATGACCTGGGGGTATATAAGGTTTTTAAAGAAGGCGTTGTCGTAGAAACTTCAATAAAAGCTCTTTTGACTGGAAATTCAAAGAGCTAGTGCCCTTTTTAATAGTCGAAAGTGATTGGAGGGCAACTAGCCCCCCCACACCCATCATTCCCCAAACACATCCAATAAAGATTTTGAGATAGCCATTTGGTTCAGGATAGTTGATTTCCAGATAGAAAACATATTTTTGAGGAGGACACTCCCCCACAACCCTCAGGGCAAGGATTATAAGATGCGCCCTGGGGGCATACATGGTTTTTATTGAAATCTTTGAAGTAGAAACTTGAAAAAAGGCTCATTCTATTTAATATTCAAAGGACTATCACCCTTTTTAATAGTCGGAAGTGATTTGAGGGCAACTAACCCCCCTCTCACGCCCACCTTTTCCCCAAACACATCCAATCAAAATTTTTAGATAGCCATTTTATTCAACGTAGTTGAAAGTTTTGGAAATTAGGTCTTTAAGGATCACAACCCCTCCCCCCACATCCCTCAGGTCGAGGGTTGTAAGTTATGCCCTGGGGGCATATAAAGTTTTTATTGAAAGCGTTGTCGTAGAAACTTCAAAAGGGCTCGTGGAAATTGAAAGGGATAGTGCCTTTTTTAATAGTTGAAAGTGATTGGATAGCGACTAACGCCCCTCTCACGTCCACCATTTTCCCAAACACATTGAATTAAAATTTTGAGATATCCATTTTGTTCAACGTAGTTGAAGGTTCTGGAAATTTCGTCTTTTAGGATGATAACCCCCTCAAAGGCCTCAGTGCAAGGGTTTAAGTTATGCCCTGGGGGCATATAAAGTTTTTATTGAAAGCTTTGTCGTAGAAACTTCAAAAGGGCTCATCCGATTGGAAATTGGAGTGGCTAGTGCCCTTTTTAATAGTCGAAAGTGATTGGAGGGTAACTAGCCCCCCCCCACGCACATCATTCCCCCAAACATATCCAACCAAAATTTTGAGATAGCCATTTTGTTCAGCGTAGTTGATTTCCAGATAGAAAATGTGTTTTTGAGGAGGACACTCCCCCACAACCCTCAGGGCAAGGGTTTTAAGTTATGGCCTGGGGGCATATAAAGTTTTTATAGAAGGCGATGTCGTAGAAACTTCAAAACAGGCTCATTCGATTAAAAAATTCAAAGGGCTAGTGCCCTTTTTAATAGTCGAAAGTGATTTGTAGGGCAACTAGCCCCCCCCCCCCCTCCACGCCCATCATTCCCCAAAAGACATCCAATCAAAATTTTAAGATAGCGATTTTGTTCAGCGTAGTTGATTTCAAAATAGAAAATTTGTTTTTTGAGGAAGAAACTCCCCCACAACCCTCAGGGAAAGGGTTTTAAGTTGTGCCCTGGGGGCATATAAGGTTTTTATAGAAGGCCTTGTCGTAGAAACTTCAAAAAAGTCTAATTCGATTGGAAATTCAAAGGGCTAGTGCCCTTTTTAATAGTCCAAAGGGATTGGAGGGCAACTAGCCCCCCCCACGCCCATCTTTGCCCCAAACACATCCAATCAAAATTGTGAGATGGCCAGTTTGTTCAACGTAGTTGATTTCCAGATAGAAAATATGTTTTGAGGAGGACACTGCCCTGGGGGCATATAAGGTTTTTATAGAAGGCGTTGTCGTAGAAACTTCAGAACAGGCTCATTCGATTGGAAATTCAAAGGGCTAGTGCCCTTTTTAATAGTTGAAAGTGATTGGAGGGTAATAAACCCCCCTCCACGCCCATCAATCTCCCAAACACATCCAATCAAAATTTTATGATAGGCATTTTGTCAGCGTAGCTGATTTCCAGATAGAAAATATCTTTTTGAGGAGGACACTCCCCCAAAACCCTCGGGGCAAGGGTTTTAAGTTATGCCCTGGGGGCATATAAGGTTTTTATAGAAGACGTTGTCGTAAAAACTTCAAAACAGGCTCATTCGATTGGAAATTCAAAGGGCGTTTGCCTTTCTAATAGTCGAAAGTGATTGGAGGGCAACTAGCCCCCCCCCCCCCACGCCCATCATTCCCCCAAACACATCCAATCGAAATTGTGAGACAGCCAATTTGTTCAGCGTAGTTGATTTCCAAATAGAAAATATGTTTTTGAGGAGGACACTCTCTGCAGCCCTCAGGGCAAAGGTTTTAAGTTACGCCCTGGGGGCATATAAGGTTTTTTTATAGAAGGCGTTGTCGTCGTAGAAACTTCAAAACAGGCTTATTCGATTGGAAATTCAAAGGGCTAGTGCCCTTTTTAAAAGTCGAAAGGGATTGGAGGGCTACTATCCCCCCCCTTCACCCACGCCCATTATTCTCCCAAACACATCCAATCAAAATTTTGAGATGGCCATTTTGCTCAGCGTAGTTGATTTCCTGTTAGAAAAATATGTTTTTTAGGAGGACCCTCCCCAACAACCCTCAGGGCAAGGGTTTTAAGTTATGCCTGGGGGCATATAAGGATTTATAAGAAGGCGTTGTCGTAGAAACTTCAAAACAGGCTCATTTAATTGGAAATTCAAAGGGCTAGTTCCCTTCTTAATAGTCGAAAGTGATTGGAGGGGAACTAGCCCCTCCCCCAAGCCCATCATTCCCCCAAACACATCCAATCAAAATTTACAGATAGCCATTTTGTTCAGCGCACTTGATATCCAGATGGAAAATATGTTTTTGAGGAGGACACTCCCCACAAACCATCAGGGCAAGGTTTTAAGGTATGCCCTGGGGGCATATAAGGTTTTTATAGAAGGCGTTGTCGTAGAAACTTCAAAACAGGTTCATTTGATTGGAAATTCAAAGGGCTAGTACTCTTTTTAATTGTCGAAAGTTATTGGAGGACAACTAGCCCCACCCCCTACGCCCTTATTCCCCCAAACATATCCAATCAAAATTTTGAGATAGCCATTTTGTTCAGCGTAGTTGATTTCCAGATAGAAAATATGTTTTTGAGGAGGACACTTCCCCACATCCCTCAGGGGAGGGGTTTTAAGTCAAGCCCTGGGGGTATATAAGGTTTTTAAAGAAGGCGTTGTCGTAGAAACTTAAATAAAAGCTCATTCGACTGGAAATTCAAAGAGCTAGTCCCCTTTTTAATAGTTGAAAGTGATCGGAGAGTAACTATGCCCCCCCCCACACCCATCATTCTCCCAAACACATCCAAACACATCAAAATTTTGAGATAGCCATTTTGTTCAGGGTAGTTGATTTCCAGATAGAAAACCTATTTTTGAGGAGGACACTCCCCCACAACCCTCAGGGCAAGGATTATAAGTTATGCCCTGCGGACATATAAGGTTTTTATTGAAATATTTGATGTAGAAACTTGAAAAAAAGGACTCATTCGATTTGAAATTCAAAGGACTAGTACCATTTTTAATAGTCGGAAGTGATTTGAGGGCAACTAACCCGCCTCTCACGCCCACCTTTTCCCTAAATACATCCAATCAAAATTTTTAGATAGCCATTTTATTCAACGTAGTTGAAAGTTTTGGAAATTAGGTCTTTAAGGATGACAATCCCTCCTCCCACAGCCCTCAGGGCAAGGGTTGTAAGTTATGCCCTGGGGGCATATAAAGTTTTTATTGAAAGCGTTGTCGTAGAAACTTCAAAAGGGCTCATTCAATTGGAAATAGAAAGGGCTAGTGCCTTTTTGAATAGTTGAAAGTGATTGGATAGCGACTAACGTCCCTCTCACGCCCACCATTTTCCCAAACACATCGAATTAAAATTTTGAGATAACCATTTTGTTCAACGTAGTTGAATGTTCTGGAAATTTTGTCTTTTAGGATGATAACCCCCTCAGAGCCCTCAGTGCAAGGGTTGTAATTTATGCGCTGGGGGCATATAAAGTTTTCATTGAAAGCTTTGTCGTAGAAACTTCAAAATGGCTCATTCGCTTGGAAATTGGAGAGGCTAGTGCCCTTTTTAATAGTCGAAAGTGATTGGAGGGCAACTAGCCCCCCCCAACGCAAATCATTCCCCAAACACATCCAATCAAAATTTTGAGATAGCCATTTTGTTCAGCGTAGTTGATCTCCAGATTGAAAATATGGTTTTGAGGAGGACACTCCCCCCCCCCCAACCCTCAGGGTATGGGTCTTAAGTTATGCCCTGGGGGCATTTAAGGTTTTTATAGAAGGCGTTGTCTTAGAAACTTCAAAAAAGGCTCATTCGATTAGAAATTCAAAGGGCTAGTACCCTTTTTAATAGTCGAAAGTGATTGGAGGGCAACTAGCCTCCCCCCCCCACGCCCATCGTTCCCCCAAATACATCCAATCAAAATTTTGAGATAGCCATTTTGTTCAGCGTAGTTGATTTCCATATAGAAAATATATTTTTGAGGAGGACACTCCCCCACAACCCTCAGGGCAAGGGTTTTAAGTTATGCTCTGGGGGCCTATAGCGTTTTTATAGAAGGCGTTGTCGTAGAAACTTCAAAACAGGCTCTTTCGATTGGAAATTCAAAGGGCTAGTACACTTTTTAATAGTAGAAAGTGAATGGAGGGCAACAAGACCCCCTCCTCCACGCCCTTTATTCCCCCAAACACGTCCAATCAAAATTTCGAGATAGCCATTTTGTTCAGCGTGAGTTGATTTCCAGATAGAAAATATATGTTTTTGAGGAGGACACTCCCCCACAACCCTCAGGGCAAGGGTTTTAAGTTATGCCCTGGGGGCATATAAGGTTTTTATAGAAGGCGTTGTCGTAGAACTTCAAAACAGGCTCATTCGATTGGAAATTCAAAGGGGCTAGTACACTTTTTAATAGTCGAAAGTGAATGGAGAACAACTAGCCCCCCCACGCCCATCATTCCCCCAAACACACCCGATCAAAATTTTGAGATAGCCATTTTGTTTCAGCGTAGTTGATTTCCAGATAGAAAATATGTTTTTGAGTAGGACACTCCTCAAAAACATCACACAAAGAACGATCCACAAAGAACGATGTTGGCACAATGTGTTATTTTTTGTTTTTTTTTCTCCATACCCGGGCACTTCGTATCGAAGGAGTTGTCGTAGAAACTTCGAAAAGGGCTCATTCAATTGAAACTTGGAGTGGCTAGTGCCCTTTTCAATAGTCGAAAGTGATTGGAGGGCAACTAGCCCCCCTTCCCCACTTTATTTTTTTATATGTTAATTTTATTTTTTTTTTTTTTTTTATATTTTTTTTTTTTTTTATTTTTTTTAATTATTTTATTTTTCCCTTTATTCCCCCAAACACATCCAATCAAAATTTTGAAATAGCCATTTTGTTCAGCGTAGTTGACTTCAAGCTAGAAAATATCTTGTTGAGGCAGACACTCCCCCACAACCCTCAGGGCAAGGGTTTTAAGTTATGCCCTGAGGACATATAAGATCAATTTTGACAATTTACAGTTTATTATTTTTTTTTCTTTAAAGCAGGGCACTTCATATAGAAGGGGTAGTCGTAGAGAGTTCAAAAGGGGCTCATTCGATTAGAAATCGAGAGTTCTAGTGCCCGTTTTGATAGTCGAAAGTAATTGGAGGGCAACTAGCCCCCCCCCCCCGTCACGTCAATCATACCTCCAAACATATCCAATCGAAATTTTGAGATAGCCATTTTGTTCAGCGTAGTTGATTTCCACATAGAAAATGTATTTTGAGGAGGACACTCCCCCACAACACTCAGGGCAAGGTTTTAAGTTATGCCCTGGGGGCATATAAGGTTTTTATAGAAAGCGATGTCGTAGAAACTTCAAAACAGGCTCATTCGATTGGAAATTCAAAGGGCTAGTGCCCTTTTTAATAGTCGAAAGTGATTGGAGGGCAACTAGCCCCCCTCCCTCCACGCCCATCATTCCCCCAAACACATCCAATCAAAATTTTAAGATAGCCATTATGTTCAGCGTAGTTGATTTCAAAATAGAAAATTTGTTTTTGAGGAGGAAACTCCCCCACAATCCTCAGGGCAAGGGTTTTAAGTTGTGCCCTTGGGGCATATAAGGTTTTTATAGAAGGCGTTGTCGTAGAAACTTCAAAAAAGTCTCATTCGATTGGAAATTCAAAGGGCTAGTTCCCTTTTTAATAGTCCAAAGGGATTGGAGGGCAACTAGCCCCCCACGCTCATTTTTCCCCCAAACACATCCAATCAAAATTGTGAGATGGCCATTTTGTTCAACGTAGTTGATTTCCAGATGGAAAATAGGTTTTTGAGGAGGATATTCCCCCACAACTCTCAGGGCAAGGGTTTTAAGTTATGCCCTGGGGGCATATAAGGCTTTTATAGAAGGCGTTGTTAAGAAACTTCAAAACAGGCTCATTCGATTGGAAATTCAAAGGGCTAGTGCCCTTTTTAATAGTTGAAAGTGGTTGGAGGGCAAAAAGCCCCCCCCCCACGCCCATCATTCCCCCAAACACATCCAATCAAAATTTTGAGATAGGCATTTTGTCAGCGTAGCTGATTTCCAGATAGAAAATATCTTTTTTGAGGAGGACACTGCCCCAAAACCCTCGGGGCAAGGGTTTTAAGTTATGCCCTTGGGGCATATAAGGTTCTTATAGAAGACGTTGTCGTAGAAAACTTCAAAACAGGCTCATTCGATTGGAAATTCAAAGGGCTAGTACACTTTTTAATAGTAGAAAGTGAATGGAGGGCAACTAGCCCCCCTCCCCCCACGCCCTTTATTCCCCAAAACACGTCCAATCAAAATTTTGAGATAGCCATTTTGTTCAGCGTAGTTGATTTCCAGATAGAAAATATGTTTTTGAGGAGGACACTCCCCACAACCCTCAGGGCAAGGGTTTTACGTTATGCCCTGGGGGCATATAAGGTTTTTATAGAAGGCGTTGTCGTAGAAAACTTCAAAACAGGCTCGTTCGATTGGAAATTCAAAGGGCTAGTACACTTTTTAATAGTCGAAAGTGAATGGAGGGCAACTAGCCCCCCCCCCCCCCCCCCCCTTATGCCCATCATTCCCCCAAACACACCCAATCAAAATTTTGAGATAGCCATTTTGTTCAGCGTAGTTGATTTCCAGATAGAAAATATGTTTTTGAGGAGGACACTCCCAAAACAACCCTCAGGGCAAGGGTTTTAAGTTATGCTCTGGGGGCCTATAGCGTTTTTATAGAAAGAGTTGTCGTAGAAAAACTTCAAAACAGGCTCATTCGATTGGAAATTCAAAGGGCTAGTACACTTTTTAATAGTAGAAAGTGAATGGAGGGCAACTAGCCCCCCTCCCCCCACGCCCTTTATTCCCCCAAACACGTCCAATCGAAATTTTGAGATAGCCATTTTGTTCAGCGTAGTTGATTTCCAGATAGAAAATAGAAAATATGTTTTTTAGAAGAGGAGGACACTCCCCCACAACCCCCAAACAGGGCATAGGGTTTTAAGTTATGCCCTGGGGGCATATAAGGTTTTTATAGAAGGCGTTGTCGTAGAAACTTCAAAACAGGCTCATTCGATGGAAAATTCAAAGGGCTAGTACACTTTTTAATAGTCAAAAGTGAATGGAGGGCAACTAGCCCCCCTCCCTTCATGCCCATCATTCCCCCAAACACATACAATCAAAATTTTGAGATAGCCATTTTGTTCAGCATAGTTGATTTCAAAATAGAAAATTTGTTTTTGAGGAGGAAACTCCCCCACAATCCTCAGGGCAAGGGTTTTAAGTTGTGCTCTGTGGGCATATAAGGTTTTTATAGAAGGCGTTGTCGTAGAAACTTCAAAAAAGTCTCATTCGATTGAAAATTCAAAGGGCTAGTTCCCTTTTTAATAGTCCAAAGGGATTGGAGGGCAACTAGCCCCCCCACGCGCCATCTTTCCCCCAAACACATCCAATCAAAATTGTGAGATTGCCATTTTGTTTAACGTAGTTGATTTCCAGATAGAAAATAGGTTTTTGAGGAGGATATTCCCCCACAACCCTCAGGGCAAGCGTTTTTTAAGTTATGCCCTGGGGGCATATAAGGCTTTTTATAGAAGGCGTTGTTGTAAGAACTTCAAAACAGGCTCATTCGATTGGAAATTCAAAGGGCTAGTACACTTTTTAATAGTAGAAAGTGAATGGAGGGCAACTAGCCCCCCTCCCCCCACGCCCTTTATTCCCCAAAACACGTCCAATCAAAATTTTGAGATAGCCATTTTGTTCAGCGTAGTTGATTTCCAGATAGAAAATATGTTTTTGAGGAGGACACTCCCCCACAACCCTCAGGGCAAGGGTTTTAAGTTATGCCCTGGGGGCATATAAGGTTTTTATAGAAGGCGTTGTCGTAGAAACTTCAAAACAGGCTCATTCGATTGAAATTCAAAGGGCTAGTACACTTTTTAATAGTCAAAAGTGAATGGAGGACAACTAGCCCCCTCCCTCCACGCCCATCATTCCCACAAACACATCCAATCAAAATTTTGAGATAGCCATTTTGTTCAGCGTAGTTGATTTCAAAATAGAAAATTTGTTTTTGGGGAGGCAACTCCCCCACAATCCTCAGGGCAAGGGTTTTAAGTTGTGCCCTGGGGGCATATAAGGTTTTTATAGAAGGCGTTGTCGTAGAAACTTCAAAAAAGTCTCATTCGATTGAAAATTCAAAGGGCTAGTTCCCTTTTTAATAGTCCAAAGGGATTGGAGGGCAACTAGCCCCCCCTCCACGCTCATCTTTCCCCCAAACACATCCAATCAAAATTGTGAGATGGCCATTTTGTTCAACGTAGTTGATTTCCAGATAGAAAATAGGTTTTTGAGGAGGATATTCCCCCACAACCCTCATGGCAAGTGTTTTAAGTTATGCCCTGGGGGCATATAAGGCTTTTATAGAAGGCGTTGTTGTAAGAACTTCAAAACAGGCTCATTCGATTGGAAATTCAAAGGGCTAGTGCCCTTTTTAATAGTTGAAAGTGGTTGGAGGGCAAAAAGCCCCCCCCCCCACGCCCATCATTCCCCCAAACACATCCAATCAAAATTTTGAGATAGGCATTTTGTCAGCGTAGCTGATTTCCAGATAGAAAATATTTTTTTGAGGAGGTCACTCCCCCAAAACCCTCGGGGCAAGGGTTTTAAGTTATGCCCTTGGGGCATATAAGGTTCTTATAGAAGACGTTGTCGTAGAAACTTCAAAACAGGCTCATTCGATTGGAATTCAAAGGGCGTTTGCCCTTTTTAATAGTCGAAAGTGATTGGAGGGCAACTAGCCCCCCCCCATGCCCATAATTCCCCCAAACACATTCAATCGAAATTGTGAGATAGCAAATTTGTTTAGTGTAGTTGATTTCCAAATGGAAAATATGTTTTTGAGGAGGACACTCTCCCGCAGCCCTCAGGGCAAAGGTTTTAAGTTACGCCCTGGGGACATATAAGGTTTTTATAGAAGGCGTTGTCGTAGAAACTTCAAAACAGGCTCATTCGATTGGAAATTCAAAGTGCTAGCGCTCTTTCTAAAATTCGAAAGGGATTGGAGGACAACTATCTCCCCCCCCCACACCCATCATTCTCCCAAACCCATCCAATCAAAATTTTGAGATGGCCATTTTGTTCAATGTAGTTGATTTCCAGTTAGAAAATATGTTTTTTTAGGAGGACCCTCCCCAACAACCCTCAGGGCAAGGGTTTTAATTTATGCCCTGGGGGCGTATATGGATTTATAAGAAGGCATTGTCGTAGAAACTTCAAAACAGGTTCATTCAATTGGAAATTCAAAGGGCTAGTTCCCTTTTTAATAGTCGAAAGTGATTGGAGGGGAACTAGCCCCTCCCCCACGCCCATCATTCCCCAAACACATCCAATCAAAATTTTGATATAGCCATTTTGTTAAGCGTAGTTGATTTCCACATAGAAAATATATTTTTAGGAGGACACTCCCCAACAACCCCCAGGGCAAGGGCTTTAAGTTATGTCCTGGGGTATATAAGGTTTTTATAGAAGGCGTTGTCATAGAAACTTCAAAAGGGGCTCATTTGACTGGAAATTCAAAGGGCTAGTGCCCTTTTTGATAGTAGAAACTGATTGGAGGGTAATTAGCCCCTCCCACGTCCATCATTCACCCAAACCCATCCAATCAAAATTTTTATATAGCCATTTTGTTTAGCGTAGGCTAGTTGATTTCCAGATAGAAAATATGTTTTTGAGAAGGACACTCCCCCACAACTCTCGAGGCAAGGGTTTTAAGTTATGCCCTGGGCGCATATAAGGTTTTTATAGAAGGCGTTGTCGTAGAAACTTCAAAAAAGGCCATTTTGATTGGAATTTCAAAGGCTAGTGCCCTTTTTAATAGTCGAAAGTGATTAGTAATATTTTTTGTTGTTGTTGTTGTTTAGACCAGGGCACTTCGTACCGAAGGAGTTGTCGTGGGAACTTCGAAAGGGACTCATTCGATTGAAAATAGAAAGGGTTGATGCCCTTTTTGATAGTCGAAAGTGATTGGAGGGCAACTAATCCCCCTTCCACTCCCACCCTCCTATTGGCCCATTATGTTTAAAAACTAAATGTTGCCTTAAGATTAAACCAAAATGCACTGTGATAATGCTAATTCCCAATAAGGCATCTCAGCAGTATCCCAAGAACGACTGAGGGTATTATGTTCAAACTTTCGAGGCTACTTCTGCTCTTAAAATTTAACCAAATCAAAATAGTGTAAGTGTATCCAAGCTATCAAAGAAAGTAAACAGATTTTTATGCGAATGGTATCAAGTTTTCCATTTCAGGTCAACTAGAGGAGGTATGAAACTAAGTTAAACAGTACTATTTGTGTCCAGATTTTTAAAAATGGTGTATGTTGTTAAAAATTGCTGAACATTTTTCTCCAGCATACAAATAGCAGGCCAAACTATAAAGTCTTAAAAAACAAAAAGATTTAAAGTGTTATTTTCTTTTTCCTGAAAAGACTATGTCAATATAAAACGAACAGAAATTAATTTAAAAACTTTTTCGAAAAAATAAATTTTTCAAAGAAAAGTAAAGAACTCCATTAAACAAAAAATCAGCAAAAATAAAATTAAATAATCTACCAAGCTCGAAACTACCACAAATCAGCATCGATAAATAAATGAAAACCCAAAACGATCAGAAATTACAATAAATAACCGAGTCAAACTCAAAACGAGCAGAAATTAACATAAGTTGAGTGCAAAATCCCTATGCCTTCCCAAGGCCAGAACAAAATTTGCGCTTTACTGAAAAAATACAAATGAATGTGCATTGTCAGTTTAATATACATATACTGATATTTAGTAATCAAAATGTTAAAATTATTTGATCTATTTAAAGGCCGACCTTCCGGGGGCCTTGCATGTGTTATCAAACGACTAGCCACTCCTTTGTCACCTATCTTATTTCATTCCTCTGATAACATTATGGCAATACGACTTGGTCACCTTGAATTTATAAATGTATATCTTCCCTGCGATCAGAAACGTCTAGCTTCACTTACTAAGTTTTTCTAATGCCTGCTCATCCCTTAAAACTCTGTTATGCAATATTGAAAAGCATGGGTATCGTTGGCTAATAGTAGGTGACTTCAATTATGATGTTCATAGCTCCTCTACTGTACCAACTTAGTTTTAGATTCGTTGCCTATTGGTTACTGCATAGTACCCAAAGCTCTTAATACAGTTATATTCATAATAGTAGTACTGTGACCAATATTGATCATTGTATTTACTCTGCCGATGTTCTCTGTTCTGTCGTAAATGTTGACGAAGACGAACGTGATTTTGACCACCTTCCCCTTTCCCTTACTGTGACATTAACCGCTGATCCATCTAATCATCCTTGTGCTGCTAATAAAAATGGTGTATGAAACGAGAGTGGAGCAAAGTGGAGCCTTTATATATTTCTACCCTAACAGCTCTGTTGTCCTGCGTCAAGATCCCTTTTAATCTACTGTGCACGAGTGTTTTTTTTTGCAACTGAATGTTTATTACCTTCACTTAGTTTAGTGCATGAAACAAGATGAGAATGTGGCTGTTCCCCTTGTCCGGGTTAAACTCAAAACTCGAAGTCCAATTTGGAAAGAAGACCCGGGTCTTAAAGCCGTCAAAAATCGTGCTAAACTCGGGCTTCGCATCTGGATTGCGTGTGGGTGGCCCTTGCGAGGCCAAGTGTTTGATATACAGAGTAAGACAAAAGCGGAGTTTAAGCGGTATCTTCGTTTGGTTCGATATAATGGTGCTGAGTTCCCAGAAAGTGCAGTGTCATTAATATGTCTAAATTCGATTTATTAGGGACCAGTGATGTTATCCCAGATTCGTCTTGGCTTGGGTATTATAAAAATATTTTTGTAAGATTGAGTATAGTGTTCATTATCATTTTCAGTGCTTGGTATCTAAATTTTTGCCACCTAAAGATTTGCAACGTCATGTTATTCCCGTCTCAACTAAAAGTATTGTTAATTATATGTTTAAACTTAAGTTTAAATCGAGTGATCTTGATGGGATCACCGCTCATCATTTACGTTGTGATTGTCCGGCACTATTCGCTCAGCTCCAGTTACTTTTTCAGTTCTGTTTATGTTTGTCAATGGTGCCTGATTCCTTCCTTTGCGGAACGGTAACTTCGATTCTTTAACGTGGAAGAGACCCTTTTGATTGCAGTTCATATAGGCCTATCACTGTTGCTTGCAATATTAGTAAGGTTTTTGAATATGTTCTGCTCTCATATATTATTGAACGAACTGCGAAAGACTCAAACCAATTTAGATTTCAACCTCGTATTGGGTGTCAACATGCGCATAAGGTTTTAGCTTCAACTCTTTATGATACCCAGTCTAAAGGTTATGAAATACATATTTGCGCTTTGAATTTATCTAAAGCCTTCGATAGTATTTTGCCATGCACAAATGTGGCACTCTTTGTCAGAGTTTGGAGTGAACCCTTCTGTCATACATGTACTTAAATTTTTGGTATAGTAATTCGTTTCTTCGTTTAAAATCTGGTACAGGGTACTGAGGTAATATACCAGTTCAATCTGGAGTACGACAGGGTGGGGTGCTATCACCTTATCTATTTAATGCTTGCACCCAAAATATGTTATTAGGAATCAAGTCTTCGTATTTTTATAATTTATCTGATGTGTCTTATATTGCGTATGCGGACGACCTGCTAGTTTTAAGCCGAACCAAGTCTATTTTGGCATTATCGGTGCAACGTATTTCTATGATTTTTCGAGATGTTGGTCTGTTTTTGAATGTTGATAAATGCAAATATTTAGTTTTCAATCCCAAATCATCAGCTCATAATTTGTCATGTGGATCCTAAGCAATTCGCAATGTTAAGAGTTTACGGTGGTTAGGAATTAGTATTTGTTCTACACTCACTTGTTTGCGACTTTAAGTTCTGAGAGATGTCAAAAGAAAAGTTGAAGATCGAATATGCGAAAATTTTACCTAACCGTGGAGAATATTACGCCGAGCTTTAGCTAAAATGTATTCCACATATTGTGACCATTCAGTCTTGTTTTTAAGTGAATATATTCGTTATTGAATAAGAATGATTTGCGCCAGATCCGTATCGCTTATTTTAGATATTGCAATTTTTTACTGTACCTTCCCACTTCATATCGTAATACGCGTATTATTGAGAAGTATGGTGCTACCGACATTATCCAATCGTTTGAATTGCTTAGTAATAATTTAACAAGACATGCCTTTGTTTCCCTTGGCCCAAACCATAATATTATCCGTGTGTTTTTGTCAGTGATTAAGGTTTAAGTTATCTTTGTTTCTGTGTATTTGTTTTTTCCCCCTTTTTACTCCGCTTGTTTTGTATAAAAGTGGGTTATAAATAAATTATTATTATTATTTATTACATAATAGTAGGTTAATAAATTGAGAGGGAGTAGTCAATCCGGACTTTTGTCCCAGTTAAAAATAGGAACGAGGCCACAATAAGTGATAAGGAAAGAATTAAAGAGTGATGGGCAAAACACTTGGAGAATGTGCTAAACCGGGATAGAGTTGCCAGAAAAGGTATCCAAGTAACTCCGCTATGTCACGGAATCAAAACCTCAGTATTAATAAACACCTGCCTATGGCAAGAGCTCTAGAACTATTGCTTCTTTGCCACAACAAGGTGTCTTGAAATAGATATGTCCTTAAATCTCAGGCTCCTACCTGTAATTTAATCTGATTTCTGTTCAAAAGACAATTGTTTATTCAGCGCTACAAGAACTAGTGTTGAATAAAAACTCACCCTGGAAGCACAAGGTATTCTTGCAAACTATTTGTGTGCGCACTTGTTTCTTTAATTTTGAAAACCGTACATGATTTCTAAGCAGGAAACTTTAAAACCCTCCACGAGAAAAGTAAAGTTCCAACATTACGGTTGACGCAATAAATAATTGGCGCAAAATAATTCAAAGTCATCGGAACACCACCGCTTCGGTCGGTGGCGGTGCATCGGTGGCGCTGCGAAACTTCAGCAGCGGTCAACCGGGCGTCTCGTCGGTGGCGTTCGATGCATACGCCGGTAAATCTCGGCGCGGCGACGTGGTCTACCTAAGATAATTAATTCTTGTCTCTTACTAAATTATTTTGTAGTAATTTACATATAAAGATCATTTTCAATGGTTGACACAAAGCCCGACTTCAACGAATAATATAGACAGAGGAGTCCGTATTTTCAGAAGAACTTCTTCAACCATTAAAAAAACACTTATGTCCATAAAGTACAAAGTAGTTTCTATGTTTAATAATGTTAATAGTTATTACAATTTATTCGTGACCCTCAATAAATACAAAAAAACGTTGTGGAGGAGAGTAGGAAAGGAGAAAGAAAAACCAGCTTCAATCATCGTAAATATTTCAATCAATTGTCCAATCGATGCATCAAAAAATTAATCACATTAAAGAAGATAACCCAACAGAAAAATTAATAATTGTATTGCTCTGTTTAAATGATTATGAATTAACTAAGTGGGTTTCCGGAAATATTACTAGAAGCCGACTGGGAATAATTATGCTTGTAATTCTGCATGTATCTTATGCACTGATTTAGAAATCTCACATATTAATTCTTCAAGAATCTAATTTTGTGCAACTGCCAGAAAGAGTTGCCACATAAATTTTCTCAATATATACGTACGGGCGTAGATGAGAATATTGTGGGAGGGGATTTTTCGTTTACTCTTAGAATTTACCTTTACGCTCAATTTTGGGGAGTTTTTAGAAGAGGTGGCAAGTTTTCTAGGAGGCACTGAGGGACATTGTAAGGAAGGTTGTCGGTGATGCTACCCCTTTCTAAAAGACCCTTCCAGCCCTTATCCCGCAGACGTTAGTCCAGAAAATACAGACTGGTACTGACAAAGCTGCAAACTTTTGAATATAAATCTTAGAACAGGGAACATACCACCTAATTTCAATACAATGTGGGTCAATGTTATATTGTAATTTATATTAGGTTCTAGAACTCTAAGTGGAACCATGGGTTATGCTGATTTCAAATATATAAGTTTGATCAATTTTAGTCTTGCCCATCAAAAGTTAAGTGCCTGAGAAAATTTGCCTTATTTTTGAAAAAAGGGGTGGAAACCCCCTAGAGTCATAGAAGCTTAATGAACATCACACCATCAGATTCAGCGTATCAGAGAGTAGAAGGGGGGTCCGACTCGTGACCCTACACCATATATGGGCATAGAGTCCCTAGGGGAAATGGATTTCTGAGAAATTGATTGCGTAATCGAAAGGGAAGTGGATTTCCGAGAACTTGATTGCGTAATCGATTGTGAATGTTATGATCCAGAAATAGGAAAACAGGATCACGTGTTTCTAACAGATGATGTCATGATTGATTGATTTGTCACGAAAGGGGAATTAATTTATTGTTTCTAAGGGGAATTATTGATTCACGAAAGGGGAATTAATTTATTGTTTCCAAGGAGAATTGTCTCCTGGACGAAGTTTATTAATATCTTTGGAGTTCGACCAGAATTGTTTCCGGGGCAAAGTTTATAAATAACTGACAGGTGATGGCAAGGTTAATTGTAACTCTGGCGAATGTTTTGATCTTAGAGTTTAACGCGGGAAAGGGTTTCTTAGTAATTTCAAATGTGACAGCGCAGGGATGCCAAAAACAAAAGGAACAAGCAGAAATTACGTTTAAAAGATTATTTGGGCGAAACCGTTTTAGACATTTAATGGAATTATTTCGGCGAAACAGTTAGAGACATTTTAAAAGATGATTTTAGAAGATGTTTTAGAAGAGGTTTTGAGTGTGGTCGTTATAATACACAAGTTCCATTTGAACAGTGTCGTGAGGTCCCATACCCCTACCCCAAAGGGCCCCGATCCCCCTACCCCGACCCAAAGGGCTCCGATCCACATACCCCAACCCCGAAGGAAGCCCCCAGCCCCCAAAGGTACCCCCGGACTCCCAAAGGGTCCCCTGGGCCCCCCAAAGAACCCTGGCGCCCCAAAGGCCTGATTTTTCAGAGTTCATTTTGAATTTCTGTCGTTGAAATGCAAGAGTTGGAATATTTCAGTAGTGTTTGGTTGTGGTTTACCTTGTCACAGTTACATTTTCTTGATTTTTCAAAGTTCATTTTGAATTTCTTTCATTGAAATGCATGAGTTGGAATATTTAAGTAGTGTTTTGTCGTGGTTTACCTTGTCACAGTTACATTCTCTTGATTTTTTTCAAAGTTCATTTTGAATTTCTTTCATTGAAATGCAAGAGTTGGATTATTTCAGCAGTGTTTTGTCGCGGTTTACCTTGTCAAAGTTACATTCTCTTGATTTTTCAAAGTTCATTTTGAATTTCTTTCGTTGAAATGCAAGAGTTAGAATATTTCAGTAGTGTTTGGTTGTGGTTTACCTTGTCACAGTTACATTCTCTTGATTTTTCAAAGTTCATTTTGGATTTCTTTCATTGAAATGCAAGAGTTGGAATATTTCAGTAGTGTTTTCTCGTGGTTTACCTTACCACACTTCCATTCTCTTGATTTTTCAAAGATCATTTTGGATTTCTTTCGTTGAAATGCAAGAGTTGGAACATTTCAGTAGTGTTTTGATGTGGTTTACAGTGTCACAGTTACATTCTCTTGATTTTTCAAAGTTCATTTTGAATTTCTTTCATTTAAATGCAAGAGTGGGATTATTTCAGCAGTGTTTTGTCATGGTTTACCTTGTCAAAGTTACATTCTCTTGATTTTTCAAAGTTCATTTTGAATTTCTTTCGTTGAAATGCAAGAGTTGGAATATTTCATTAGCGTTTTGTCGTGGTTTACCTTGTCACAGTTACATTCTCTTGATTTTTCAAAGTTCATTTTGAATTTCTTTCATTGAAATGCAAGAGTGGGATTATTTCAGTAGTGTTTTGTCATGGTTTACCTTGTCACAGTTACATTTTCTTGATTTTTCAAAGTTCATTTTGAATTTCTTTCATTGACATGCAAGAGTTGGAATATTTCAGTAGTGTTTTGTCGTGGTTTACCTTGTCACAGTTACATTCTCTTGATTTTTCAAAGTTCATTTTGAGTTTCTTTCATTGTAATGCAAGAGTTGGATTATTTCAGTAGTGTTTTGTCATGGTTTACCTTGTCAAAATTACATTCTCTTGATTTTTTCAAAGTTCATTTTGAATTTCTTTTATTGAAATGCAAGAGTTGGAATATTTCAGTAGTGTTTTGTCGTGGTTTACCTTGTCACAGTTACATTCTCTTAATTTTTCAAAGTTCATTTTGGATTTCTTTCGTTGAAATGCAAGAGTTGGAATATTTCAGTAGCGTTTTGTCGTGGTTTACCTTGTCACAGTTACATTCTCTTGATTTTTCAAAGTTCATTTTGAATTTCTTTCGTTGAAATGCAAGAGTTGGAATATTTCAGTAGCGTTTTGTCGTGGTTTACCTTGTCACAGTTACATTCTCTTGATTTTTCAAAGTTCATTTTGAATTTCTTTCATTGAAATGCAAGAGTGGGATTATTTCAGTAGTGTTTTGTCATGGTTTACCATGTCACAGTTACATTCCCTTGATTTTTCAAAGTTCATTTGGATTTCTTTCATTGAAATGCAAGAGTTGGAATATTTTAGTAGTGTTTTGTTGTGGTTTACCTTATCACAGTTACATTCTCTTGATTTTTCAAAGTTCATTTGAATTTCTTTTATTGAAATGCAAGAGTTGGAATATTTCAGTAGTGTTTTGTCGTGGTTTACCTGTCAGAGTTACATTTTCTTGATTTTTCAAAGTTTATTTTGAATTTCTTTCGTTGAAATGCAAGAGTGGGATTATTTCAGAAGTGTTTTGTCGTGGTTTACCATGTCACAATTACATTACCTTGTTTTTTCAAAGTTCATTTTCGATTTCCTTCGTTGAAATGCAAGAGTTGGAATATTTCAGTAGTGTTTTGTCATGGTTTACCTTGTCACAGTTACATTTTCTTGATTTTTCAAAGTTCATTTTGAATTTCTTTCATTGAAATGCAAGAGTTGGAATATTTCAGTAGTGTTTTGTCGTGGTTTACCTTGTCACAGTTACATTCTCTTGATTTTTCAAAGTTCATTTTGAGTTTCTTTCATTGAAATGCAAGAGTTGGATTATTTCAGTAGTGTTTTGTCATGGTTTACCTTGTCAAAGTTACATTCTCTTGATTTTTCAAAGTTCATTTTGAATTTCTTTCATTGAAATGCAAGAGTTGGAATATTTCAGTAGTGTTTTGTCGTGGTTTACCTTGTCACAGTTACATACTCTTGATTTTTCACAGTTCATTTTGGATTTCTTTCGTTGAAATAGAAGAGTTGGAATATTTCAGTAGCGTTTTGTCGTGGTTTACCTTGTCACAGTTACATTCTCTTGATTTTTCAAAGTTCATTTTGAATTTCTTTCGTTGAAATGCAAGAGTTGGAATATTTCAGTAGCGTTTTGTCGTGGTTACCTTGTCACAGTTACATTCTCTTGATTTTTCAAAGTTCGTTTTGAATTTCTTTCATTGAAATGCAAGAGTGGGATTATTTCAGTAGTGTTTTGTCATGGTTTACCATGTCACAGTTACATTCCCTTGATTTTTCAAAGTTCATTTTGGATTTCTTTCATTGAAATGCAAGAGTTGGAATATTTTAGTAGTGTTTTGTTGTGGTTTACCTTATCACAGTTACATTCTCTTGATTTTTCAAAGTTCATTTGAATTTCTTTTATTGAAATGCAAGAGTTGGAATATTTCAGTAGTGTTTTGTCGTGGTTTACCTTGTCAGAGTTACATTTTCTTGATTTTTCAAAGTTCGTTTTGAATTTCTTTCGTTGAAAATACAAGAGTTGGATTATTTCAGTAGTGTTTTGTTGTGATTTACCTTGTCACAGTTACATTTTCTTGATTTTTCAAAGTTCATTTCGGTTTTCTTTCATTGAAATGCAAGAGTTGGGAATATTTCAGTAGTGTTTTGTCGTGGTTTACCTTGTCACAGTTACATTCTCTTGATTTTTCAAAGTTCATTTTGGATTTCTTTCGTTGAAATGCAAGAGTTGGAATATTTCAGTAGCGTTTTGTCGTGGTTTACCTTGTCACAGTTACATTCTCTTGATTTTTGAAAGTTCATTTTGGATTTCTTTCGTTGAAATGCAAGAGTTGGAATATTTCAGTAGCGATTTGTCGTTGTTTACCTTGTCACAGTTACATTCTCTTGATTTTTCAAAGTTCATTTTGGATTTCTTTCATTGAAATGCAAGAGTTGGAATATTTTAGTAGTGTTTTGGTGTGGTTTACCTTGTCACACTTACATTCTCATGATTTTTCAAAGTTCATTTTGGATTTCTTTCATTGAAATGCAAGAGTTGGAATATTTCAGTAGTGTTTTGTCGTGGTTACCTTGTCACACTTACATTCTCTTGATTTTTCAAAGTTCATTTTGGATTTCTTTCATTGAAATGTAGGAGTTGGAATATTTCAGTAGTGTTTTGTTGTGGTTTACCTTGTCACACTTACATTTCTTGATTTTTCAAAGTTGATTTTGGATTTCTTTCATTGAAATGCAAGAGTTGGAATATTTCAGTAGTGTTGTGTCGTGGTTTACCTTGTCACAGTTACATTCTCTTGATTTTTCAAAGTTCATTTTGATTTATCTCGTTGAAATGCGAGAGTTGGAATATTTCAGTAGTGTTTTGTCATGGTTTACCTTGTCACAGTTACATACTCTTAATTTTTCAAAATTCATTTTAAATTTCTATCATTGAAATGCAAGAGCTGGAATATTTCAGTAGTGTTTTGTTGTGGTTTACCTTATCACAGTTACATTCTCTTGATTTTTCAAAGTTCATTTTGAATTTCTTTTATTGAAATGCAAGAGTTGGAATATTTCAGTAGTGTTTTGTCGTGGTTTACCTTGTCAGAGTTACATTTTCATGATTTTTCAAAGTTCATTTTGAATTTCTTTCGTTGAAATGCAAGAGTTGGAATATTTCAGTAGTGTTTTGTTGTGGTTTACCTTGTCACAGTTACATTTTCTTGATTTTTCAAACTTCATTTCGGTTTTTTTCATTGAAATGCAAGAGTTGGAATATTTCAGTAGTGTTTTTGTCGTGGTTTACCTTGTCACAGTTACATTCTCTTCATTTTTCAAAGTTCATTTTGGATTTCTTTCGTTGAAATGCAAGAGTTGGAATATTTCTAGTAGCGTTTTGTCGTGGTTTACCTTGTCACAGTTACATTCTCTTGATTTTTGAAAGTTCATTTTGGATTTCTTTCGTTGAAATGCAAGAGTTGGAATATTTCAGTAGCGTTTTGTCGTGGTTTACCTTGTCACAGTTACATTCTCTTGATTTTTCAAAGTTCATTTTGGATTTCTTTCATTGAAATGCAAGACTTGGAATATTTTAGTAGTGTTTTGGTGTGGTTTACCTTGTCACACTTACATTCTCATGATTTTTCAAAGTTCATTTTGGATTTCTTTCATTGAAATGCAAGAGTTGGAATATTTCAGTAGTGTTTTGTCGTGGTTTACCTTGTCACACTTACATTTTCTTGATTTTTCAAAGTTCATTTTGGATTTCTTTCATTGAAATGCAAGAGTTGGAATATTTCAGTAGTGTTGTGTCGTGTTTTACCTTGTCACAGTTACATTCTCTTGATTTTTCAAAGTTCATTTTGGATTTATCTCGTTGAAATGCGAGAGTTGGAATATTTCAGTAGTGTTTTGTCATGGTTTACCTTGTCACAGTTACATTCTCTTAATTTTTCAAAATTCATTTTAAATTTCTATCATTGAAATGCAAGAGCTGGAATATTTCAGTAGTGTTTTGTTGTGGTTTACCTTATCATAGTTACATTCTCTTGATTTTTCAAAGTTCATTTTGAATTTCTTTTATTGAAATGCAAGAGTTGGAATATTTCAGTAGTGTTTTGTCGTGGTTTACCTTGTCAGAGTTACATTTTCATGATTTTTCAAAGTTCATTTTGAATTTCTTTCGTTGAAATGCAAGAGTTGGAATATTTCAGTAGTGTTTTGTTGTGGTTTACCTTGTCACAGTTACATTTTCTTGATTTTTCAAAGTTCATTTCGGTTTTCTTTCGTTGAAATGCAAGAGTTGGAATATTTCAGTAGTGTTTTGTCGTGGTTTACCTTGTCACAGTTACATTCTCTTGATTTTTCAAAGTTCATTTTGAATTTCTTTCATTGAAATGCAAGAGTAGGATTATTTCAGTAGTGTTTTGTCGTGGTTTACCACGTCACAGTTACATTCCCTTGATTTTTCAAAGTTCATTTTGGATTTCTTTCGTTGAAATGCAAGAGTTGGAATATTTCAGTAGCGTTTTGTCGTGGTTTACCTTGTCACAGTTACATTCTCTTGATTTTTCAAAGTTCATTTTGAATTTCTTTCATTGAAATGCAAGAGTAGGATTATTTCAGTAGTGTTTTGTCGTGGTTTACCACGTCACAGTTACATTCCCTTGATTTTTCAAAGTTCATTTTGGATTTCTTTCATTGAAATGCAAGAGTTGGAATATTTTAGTAGTGTTTTGTTGTGGTCTACCTTGTCACACTTACATTCTCATGATTTTTCAAAGTTCATTTTGGATTTCTTTCATTGAAATGCAAGAGTTGGAATATTTCAGTAGTGTTTTGTCGTGGTTTACCTTGTCACACTTACATTCTCTAGATTTTTCAAAGTCTATTTTGAATTTCTTTCATTGAAATGCAAGAGTTGGAATATTTCAGTAGTGTTTTGTTGTGGTTTACCTTGTCACACTTACATTTTCTTGATTTTTCAAAGTTCATTTTGGATTTCTTTCATTGAAATGCAAGAGTTGGAATATTTCAGTAGTGTTTTGTCGTGGTTTACCTTGTCAAAGTTACATTCTCTTGATTTTCAAAGTTCATTTTGGATTTATCTCGTTGAAATGCAAGAGTTGAATTATTTCAGTAGTGTTTTGTCGTGGTTTACCTTGTCACAGTTACATTCTCTTGATTTTTCAAAGTTCATTTTGGATTTCTTTCGTTGAAATGCAAGAGTTGGAATATTTCAGTAGTGTTTTGTCATGGTTTACCTTGTCACAGTTACATTCTCTTGATTTTTCAAAGTTCATTTTGAATTTCTTTCATTGAAATGCAAGAGTTGGATTATTTCAGTAGTGTTTTTTCATGGTTTACCTTGTCAAAGTTACATTCTCTTGATTTTTCAAAGTTCATTTTGAGTTTCTTTCATTGAAATGCAAGAGTTGGAATATTTCAGTAGTGTTTGGTTGTGGTTTACCTTGTCACAGTTACATTTTCTTCATTTTTTCAAAGTTCATTTTGGATTTCTTTCATTGAAAAGCAAGAGTTGGAATATTTCAGTAGCGTTTTGTCGTGGTTTACCTTGTCACAGTTACATTCTCTTGATTTTCAAAGTTCATTTTGAATTTCTTTCATTGAAATGCAAGAGTGGAATTATTTAAGTAGTGTTTTGTCGTGGTTTACCATGTCACAGTTACATTCCCTTGATTTTTCAAAGTTCCTTTTGGATTTCCTTCGTTGAAATGCAAGAGTTGGAATATTTCAGTAGTGTTTTGTCATGGTTTACCCTGTCACAGTTACATTCTCTTAATTTTTCAAAGTTCATTTTGAATTTCTATCGTTGAAATGCAAGAGTTGGAATATATCAGTAGTGTTTTGTTGTGGTTTACCTTGTCACAGTTACATTTTCTTGATTTTTCAAAGTTCATTTTGAATTTCATTCATTGAAATGCAAGAGTTGGAATATTTCAGTAGTGTTTTGTCGTGGTTTACATTGTCACAGTTACATTTTCTTGATTTTTCAAAGTTTATTTTCAATTTCTTTCGTTGAAATGAAAGAGTTGGAATATTTCAGTAGTGTTTTTTGTTGTGGTTTACCTTGTCACAGTTAAATTTTCTTGATTTTTCAAAGTTCATTTTGAATTTCATTCGTTGAAATGCAAGAGTTGGAATATTTCAGTAGTGTTTGGTTGTGGTTTACCTTGTCACAGTTACATTTTCTTGATTTTTCAAAGTTCATTTTGAATTTCTTTCGTTGAAATGCAAGAGTTGGAATATTTCAGTAGTGTTTGGTTGTGGTTTACCTTGTCACAGTTACATTCTCTTGATTTTTCAAAGTTCATTTTGGATATCTTTAGTTGAAATGCAAGAGTTGGAATATTTCAGTAGTGTTTTCTCGTGGTTTACCTTGTCACAGTTATATTCTCTTGATTTTTCAAAGATCATTTTGGATTTCTTTCGTTGAAATGCAAGAGTTAGAATATTTCAGTAGTGTTTTGATGTTGTTTACAGTGTCAGAGTTACATTCTCTTGATATTTCAAAGTTCATTTTGAATTTCTTTCATTGAAATGCAAGAGTGGGATTATTTCAGTAGTGTTTTGTCGTGGTTTACCATGTCACAGTTACATTCCCTTGATTTTTCAAAGTTCATTTTCTATTTCCTTCGTTGAAATGCAAGAGTTGGAATATTTCAGCAGTGTTTTGTCGTGGTTTACTTTATCACAGCTACATTCTCTTGATTTTTCAAAGTTCATTTTGGATTTCTCTCGTTGAAATGCAAGAGTTGAATTATTTCAGTAGTGTTTTGTCGTGGTTTACCTTGTCACAGTTACATTCTCTTGATTTTTCAAAGTTCATTTTGGATTTCATTCGTTGAAATGCAAGAGTTGGAATATTTCAGTAGTGTTTTGTCATGGTTTACCTTGTCACAGTTACATTCTCTTAATTTTTCAAAGTTCGTTTTGAATTTATTCGTTGAAAAGCAAGAGTTGGAATATTTCAGTAGTGTTTTGTCGTGGTTTACCTTGTCAAAGTTACATTCTCTTGATTTTTCAATGTTCATTTTGAATTTCTTTCGTTGAAATGCAAGAGTTGGAATATTTCAGTAGTGTTTGGTTGTGGTTTACCTTGTCACAGTTACATTTTCTTGATTTTTCAAAGTTCATTTTGAATTTCTTTCATTGAAATGCAAGAGTTGGAATATTTCAATAGTGTTTTGTCGTGGTTTACCTTGTCACAGTTACATTCTCTTAATTTTTCAAAGTTCATTTTGAATTTCTTTCGTTGAAAAGCAAGAGTTGGATTATTTCAGTAGTGTTTTGTCGTGGTTTACCTTGTCAAAGTTACATTCTCTTGATTTTTCAAAGTTCATTTTGAGTTTATTTCGTTGAAATGCAAGAGTTGGAATATTTCAGTAGTGTTTGGTTGTGGTTTACCTTGTCACAGTTACATTCTCTTGATTTTTCAAAGTTCCTTTTGGATTTCTTTCATTGAAATGCAAGAGTTGGAATATTTCACTAGTGTTTTCTTGTGGTTTACCTTACCACACTTACATTCTCTTGATTTTAAAAGATCATTTTGGATTTCTTTCGTTGAAATGCAAGAGTTGGAATATTTCAGTAGTGTTTTGCCGTGGTTTACTTTGTCAAAGTTACAATCTCTTAATTTTTCACAGTTCATTTTGGATTTATTTCGTTGAAATGCAAGAGTTGGAATATTTCAGTAGTGTTTTGTCATGGTTAACTTTGTCATAGTTACATTCTCTTGATTTTTCAAAGTTAATTGTGGATTTCTTTCGTTGAAATATGTTTTGTTGTGCTTTACCTTGACACAGTTACATTTTCTTGATTTTTGTTAGTTTAGGTTAGGTTAGTTAGGCTAGATCAAGTTAGGTTAGGTTAAGTTAGGTTAGGTTAAGTTAGGTTAGGTTAGGTTAGCCTACGTACGCGCGCGTACGTAGGCTAACCTAACCTAACTTAACCTAACCTAACCTAACTTGATCCAGCCTAACCTAACCTAACCTAACAAAAATCAAGAAAATGTAACTGTGTCAAGGTAAAGCACAACAAAACATATTTCAACGAAAGAAATCCACAATGAACTTTGAAAAATCAAGGGAAAGTAACTGTGACAAAGTAAACCACGACAAAACACTACTGAAATATTCCAACTCTTGCATTTCAACATAAGAAATCCAAAATGAACTTTGAAAAATCAAGAGAATGTAACTTTGACAAGGTAAACCACGACAAAACACTACTGAAATAATCCAACTCTTGCTTTTCAACGAAAGAAATTCAAAATGAACTTTGAAAAATTAAGAGAATGTAACTTTGACAAGGTAAACCACGACAAAACACTATTTAAATATTCCAACTCTTGCATTTCAATGAAAGAAATTCAAAATGAACTTTGAAAAATCAAGAAAATGTAACTGTGACAAGGTAAACCACAACCAAACACTACTGAAATATTCCAACTCTTGCATTTCAATGAAAGAAATTCAAAATGAACTTTGAAAAATCAAGAGAATGTAACTTTGACAAGGTAAACCACGACAAAACACTACTGAAATATTCCAACTCTTGCTTTTCAACGAAAGAAATTCAAAATGAACTTTGAAAAATTAAGAGAATGTAACTGTGACAAGGTAAACAATGACAAAACACTACTGAAATATTCCAACTCTTGCTTTTTCAACGAAAGAAATTCAAAATGAACTTTGAAAAATTAAGAGAATGTAACTGTGACAAAGTAAACCACGACAAAACACTATTGAAATATTCCAACTCTTGCATTTCAATGAAAGAAATTCAAAATGAACTTTGAAAAATCAAGAAAATGTAACTGTGACAAGGTAAACCACAACCAAACACTACTGAAATATTCCAACTCTTGCATTTCAACGAAAGAAATTCAAAATGAACTTTGAAAAATCAAGAGAATGTAACTTTGACAAGGTAAACCACGACAAGACACTACTGAAATATTCCAACTCTTGCTTTTCAACGAAAGAAATTCAAAATGAACTTTGAAAAATTAAGAGAATGTAACTGTGACAAGGTAAACCATGACAAAACACTACTGAAATATTCCAACTCTTGCATTTCAACGAATGAAATCCAAAATGAACTTTGAAAAATCAAGAGAATGTAACTGTGACAAGGTAAACCACGACAAAACACTACTGAAATAATTCAACTCTTGCATTTCAACGAGAGAAATCCAAAATGAACTTTGAAAAATCAAGAGAATGTAACTGTGATAAGGTAAACCACTACAAAACACTACTGAAATATTCCAACTCTTGCATTTCAACGAAGGAAATCGAAAATAAACTTTGAAAAATCAAGGGAATGTAACTGTGACATGGTAAACCACGGCAAAACACTACTGAAATAATCCCACTCTTGCATTTCAATGAAAGAAATTCAAAATGAACTTTGAAAAATCAAGAGAATGTAACTGTGACAAGGTAAACCACGACAAAACGCTACTGAAATATTCCAACTCTTGCATTTCAACGAAAGAAATCCAAAATGAACTTTGAAAAAATCAAGAGAATGTAACTGTGACAAGGTAAACCACGACAAAACATTACTGAAATATTCCAACTCTTGCATTTCAATGAAAGAAATTCAAAATGAACTTTGAAAAATCAAGAGAATGTAACTGTGACACTGTAGACCACATCAAAACGCTACTGAAATATTCCAACTCTTGCATTTCAACGAAAGAAATCCAAAATGATCTTTGAAAAATCAAGAGAATATAACTGTGACAAGGTAAACCACGAGAAAACACTACTGAAATATTCCAACTCTTGCATTTCAACTAAAGAAATCCAAAATGAACTTTGAAAAATCAAGAGAATGTAACTGTGACAAGGTAAACCACAACCAAACACTACTGAAATATTCCAACTCTTGCATTTCAATGAAAATTCAAAATGAACTTTGAAAAATCAAGAGAATGTAACTGTGACAAGGTAAACCATGACAAAACACTACTGAAATATTCAACTCTTGCATTTCAATGAAAGAAATTCGAAATGAACTTTGAAAAATCAAGAAAATGTAACTGTGACAAGGTAAACCACAACCAAACACTACTGAAATATTCCTACTCTTGCATTTCAACGAAAGAAATTCAAAATGAACTTTGAAAAATCAAGAAAATGTAACTGTGACAAGGTAAACCACAACAAAACACTACTGAAATATTCCAACTCTTGCATTTCAACGAAAGAAATTGAAAATGAACTTTGAAAAATCAAGGAAATGTAACTGTGACAATGTAAACCACGACAAAACACTACTGAAATATTCCAACTCTTGCATTTCAATGAATGAAATTCAAAAAGAACTTTGAAAAATCAAGAGAATGTAACTGTGACAAGGTAAACCACAACAAAACACTACTGAAATATTGCAACTCTTGCATTTCAACGATAGAAATTCAAAACGAACTTTGAAAAATCAAGAAAATGTAACTGTGACAAGGTAAACCACAACCAAACACTACTGAAATATTCCAACTCTTGCATTTCAATGAAAGAAACTCAAAATGAACTTTGAAAAATCAAGAGAATGTAACTTTGACAAGGTAAACCACGAAAAAACACTACTGAAATAATCAAACTCTTGCATTTCAATGAAAGATATTCAAAATGAACTTTGAAAAATCAAGAGAATGTAACTGTGACAAGGTAAACCATGACAAAACACTACTGAAATATTCCAACTCTTGCATTTCAACGAAAGAAATCCAAAATGAACTTTGAAAAATCAAGAGAATGTAACTGTGACAAGGTAAACCACGACAAAAACACTTCTGAAATAATTCAACTCTTGCATTTCAACGAGATAAATCCAAAATGAACTTTGAAAAATCAAGAAAATGTAACTGTGACAAGGTAAACCACGACAAAAACACTACTGAAATATTCCAACTCTTGCATTTCAATGAAAGAAATCCAAAATGAACTTTGAAAAATCAAGAAAATGTAAGTGTGACAAGGTAAACCACAACAAAACACTACTGAAATATTCCAACTCTTGCATTTGAATGAAAGAAATTCTTAATGGACTTTGAAAAATCTAGAGAATGTAAGTATGACAAGGTAAACCACGACAAAACACTACTGAAATATTCCAACTCTTGCATTTCAATGAAAGAAATCTAAAATGAACTTTGAAAAATCATGAGAATGTAAGTGTGACAAGGTAAACCACAACAAAACACTACTAAAATATTCCAACTCTTGCATTTCAATGAAAGAAATCCAAAATGAACTTTGAAAAATCAAGGGAATGTAACTGTGACATGGTAAACCACGACAAAACACTACTGAAATAATCCCACTCTTGCATTTCAATGAAAGAAATTCAAAATGAAGTTTGAAAAATCAAGAGAATGTAACTGTGACAAGGTAAACCACGACAAAACGCTACTGAAATATTCCAACTCTTGCATTTCAACGAAAGAAATCCAAAATGAACTTTGAAAAATCAAGAGAATGTAGCTGTGACAAGGTAAACCACGACAAAACACTACTGAAATATTCCAACTCTTGCATTTCAACGAAAGAAATTGAAAATGAACTTTGAAAAATCAAGAAAATGTAACTGTGATAAGGTAAACCATGACAAAACACTACTGAAATATTCCAACTCTTGCATTTCAATGAAAGAAATTCAAAATGAACTTTGAAAAATCAAGAAAATGCAACTCTGACAAGGTAAACCACAACCAAACACAACTGAAATATTCCAACTCTTGCATTTCAACGAAATAAATTCAAAATGAACTTTGAAAAATCAAGAAAATGTAACTGTGACAAGGTAAACCACAAACAACAAAACACTACTGAAATATTCCAACTCTTGCATTTCAACGAAAGAAATTGAAAATAAACTTTGAAAAATCAAGAAAATGTAACTGTGACAATGTAAACCACGACAAAACACTAATGAAATATTCCAACTCTTGCATTTCAATGAATGAAATTCAAAATGAACTTTGAAAAATCAAGAGAATGTAACTGTGACAAGGTAAACCACAACAAACACTACTGAAATATTCCAACTCTTGCATTTCAACGATAGAAATTCAAAATGAACTTTGAAAAATTAAGAGAATGTAACTGTGATAAGGTAAACCATGACAAAACACTACTGAAATATTCCAACTCTTGCATTTCAACGAAGGAAATCCAAAACGGAACTTTGAAAAATCAAGGGAATGTAACTGTGACATGGTAAACCACGACAAAACACTACTGAAATAATTCCACTCTTGCATTTCAATGAAAGAAATTCAAAATAAACTTTGAAAAATCAAGAGAATGTAACTGTGACAAGGTAAACCACGACAAAACACTACCGAAATATTCCAAATCTTGCATTTCAACGAAAGAAATCGCAAATGAACTTTGAAAAATCAAGAAAATGTAACTGTGACAAGGTAAACCACAACCAAACACTACTGAAATATTCCAACTCTTGCATTTCAATGAAAGAAACTCAAAATAAACTTTGAAAAATCAAGAGAATGTAACTTTGACAAGGTAAACCACGAAAAAACACTACTGAAATAATCAAACTCTTGCATTTCAGTGAAAGAAATTCAAAATGAACTTTGAAAAATCAAGAGAATGTAACTGTGACAAGGTAAACCATGACAAAACACTACTGAAATATTCCAACTCTTGCATTTCAACGAAAGAAATCCAAAATGAACTTTGAAAAATCAAGAGAATGTAACTGTGACAAGGTAAACCACGACAAAACACTACTGAAATAATTCAACTCTTGCATTTCAACGAGATAAATCCAAAATGAACTTTGAAAAATCAAGAGAATGTAATTGTGACAAGGTAAACCACGAGAAAACACTACTGAAGTATTCCAACTCTTGCATTTCAATGACAGAAATCCAAAATGAACTTTGAAAAATCAAGAAAATGTAAGTGTGACAAGGTAAACCACAACAAAACACTACTGAAATATTCCAACTCTTGCATTTCAATGAAAGAAATTCATAATGGGCTTTGAAAAATCTAGAGAATGTAAGTGTGACAAGGTAAACCACGACAAAACACTACTGAAATATTCCAACTCTTGCATTTCAATGAAAGAAATCTAAAATGAACTTTGAAAAATCATGAGAATGTAAGTGTGACAAGTTAAACCACAACAAAACACGACTAAAATATTCCAACTCTTCCATTTCAATGAAAGAAATCCAAAATGAACTTTGAAAAATTCAAGGGAATGTAACTGTGACATGGTAAACCACGACAAAACACTACTGAAATAATCCCACTCTTGCATTTCAATGAAAGAAATTCAAAATGAACTTTGAAAAATCAAGAGAATGTAACTGTGACAAGTAAACCACGACAAAACACTACTGAAATATTCCAACTCTTGCATTTCAACGAAATAAATTCAAAATGAACTTTGAAAAATCAAGAAAATGTAACTGTGACAAGGTAAACCACGACAAAACACTACTGAAATATTCCAACTCTTGCATTTCAATGAATAAAATTCAAAATGAACTTTGAAAAATCAAGAGAATGTAACTGTGACAAGGTAAACCACAACAAAACACTACTGAAATATTCCAACTCTTGCATTTCACCGATAGAAATTCAAAATGAACTTTGAAAAATTAAGAGAATGTAACTGTGATAAGGTAAACCATGACAAAACACTACTGAAATATTCCAACTCTTGCATTTAAACGAAGGAAATCCAAAAGTAACTTTGAAAAATCAAGGGAATGTAACTGTGACATGGTAAAACCACGACAAAACACTGCTGAAATAATTCCACTCTGGCATTTCAATGAAAGAAATTCAAAATAAACTTTGAAAAATCAAGAGAATGTAACTGTGACAAGGTAAACCACGACAAAACGCTACTGAAATATTCCAACTCTTGCTTTTCAACGAAAGAAATCCAAAATGAACTTTGAAAAATCAAGAAAATGTAACTCTGACAAGGTAAACCACAAACAAACACTACTGAAATATTCCAACTCTTGCATTTCAATGAAAGAAACTCAAAATGAACTTTGAAAAATCAAGAGAATGTAACTTTGACAAGGTAAACCACGAAAAAACACTACTGAAATAATCAAACTCTTGCATTTCAATGAAAGAAATTCAAAATGAACTTTGAAAAATCAAGAGAATGTAACTGTGACAAGGTAAACCATGACAAAACACTACTGAAATATTCCAAATCTTGCATTTCAACGAAAGAAATCCAAAATGAACTTTGAAAAATCAAGAGAATGTAACTGCGACAAGGTAAACCACGACAAAACACCACTGAAATAATTCAACTCTTGCATTTCAACGAGATAAATCCAAAATGAACTTTGAAAAATCAAGAGAATGTAATTGTGACAAGGTAAACCACGACAAAACACTACTGAAAATATTCCAACTCTTGCATTTCAATGAAAGAAATCCAAAATGAACTTTGAAAAATCAAGAAAATGTAAGTGTGACAAGGTAAACCACAACAAAACACTACTGAAATATTCCAACTCTTACATTTCAATGAAAGAAATTCATAATGGACTTTGAAAAATCTAGAGAATGTAAGTGTGACAAGGTAAACCACGACAAAACACTACTGAAATATTCCAACTCTTGCATTTCAATGAAAGAAATCCAAAATGAACTTTGAAAAATCATGAGAATGCAAGTGTGACAAGGTAAACCACAACAAAACACTACTAAAATATTCCAACTCTTGCATTTCAACGAAAGAAATTGAAAATGAACTTTGAAAAATCAAGAAAATGTAACTGTGACAATGTAAACCACGACAAAACACTACTGAAATATTCCAACTCTTGCATTTCAATGAATGAAATTCAAAATGAACTTTGAAAAATCAAGAGAATGTAACTGTGACAAGGTAAACCACAACAAAACACTAATGAAATATTCCAACTCTTGCATTTCACCGATAAAAAATTCAAAATGAACTTTGAAAAATTAAGAGAATGTAACTGTGATAAGGTAAACCATGACAAAACACTACTGAATATTCCAACTCTTGCATTTCAACGAAGGAAATCCAAAAGGAACTTTGAAAAATCAAGGAATGTAACTCTGACATGGTAAACCACGACAAAACACTACTGAAATAATCCATTCTTGCATTTCAATGAAAGAAATTCAAAATAAACTTTGAAAAATCAAGAGAATGTAACTGTGACAAGGTAAACCACGACAAAACGCTACTGAAATATTCCAACTCTTGCTTTTCAACGAAAGAAATCCAAAATGAACTTTGAAAAATCAAGAAAATGTAACTGTGACAAGGTAAACCACAAACAAACACTACTGAAATATTCCAACTCTTGCATTTCAATGAAAGAAACTCAAAATGAACTTTGAAAAATCAAGAGAATGTAACTTTGACAAGGTAAACCACGAAAAAAAAACACTACTGAAATAATCAAACTCTTGCATTTCAATGAAAGAAATTCAAAATGAACTTTGAAAAATCAAGAGAATGTAACTGTGACAAGGTAAACCATGACAAAACACTACTGAAATATTCCAAATCTTGCATTTCAACGAAAGAAATCCAAAATGAACTTTGAAAAATCAAGAGAATGTAACTGTGACAAGGTAAACCACGACAAAACACTACCGAAATAATTGAACTCTTGCATTTCAACGAGATAAATCCAAAATGAACTTTGAAAAATCAAGAGAATGTAACTGTGACAAGGTAAACCACGACAAAACACTACTGAAATATTCCAACTCTTGCATTTCAATGAAAGAAATCCAAATGAACTTTGAAAAATCAAGAAAATGTAAGTGTGACAAGGTAAACCACAACAAAACACTACTGAAATATTCCAACTCTTGCATTTCAATGAAAGAAATTCATAATGACTTTGAAAAATCTAGAGAATGTAAGTGTGACAAGGTAAACCACGACAAAACACTACTGAAATATTTCAACTCTTGCATTTCAATGAAAGAAATCCAAAATGAACTTTGAAAAATCATGAGAATGTAAGTGTGACAAGGTAAACCACAACAAAACACTACTAAAATATTCCAAATTTTGCATTTCAATGAAAGAAATCCAAAATGAACTTTGAAAAATCAAGGGAATTTCAACTGTGACATGGTAAACCACGACAAAACACTACTGAAATAATCCCATTCTTGCATTTCAATGAAATAAATTCAAAAAGAACTTTGAAAAATCAAGAGAATGTAACTGTGACAAGGTAAACCACCACAAAAAACACTACTGAAATATTGCAACTCTTGCATTTCAACGATAGAAATTCAAAATGAACTTTGAAAAATCAAGAAAATGTAACTGTGACAAGGTAAACCACAACCAAACACTACTGAAATATTCCAACTCTTGCATTTCAATGAAAGAAACTCAAAATGAACTTTGAAAAATCAAGAGAATGTAACTTTGACAAGGTAAACCACGAAAAAACACTACTGAAATAATCAAACTCTTGCATTTCAATGAAAGAAATTCAAAATGAACTTTGAAAAATCAAGAGAATGTAACTGTGACATGGTAAACCATGACAAAACACTACTGAAACATTCCAACTCTTGCATTTCAACGAAAGAAATCCAAAATGAACTTTGAAAAATCAAGAGAATGTAACTGTGACAAGGTAAACCACACGACAAAACACTACTGAAATAATTCAACTCTTGCATTTCAACGAGATAAATCCAAAATGAACTTTGAAAAATCAAGAGAATGTAACTGTGACAAGGTAAACCACGACAAAACACTACTGAAATATTCCAACGCTTGCATTTCAATGAAAGAAATCCAAAATGAACTTTGAAAAATCAAGAAAATGTAAGTGTGACAAGGTAAACCACAACAAAACACTACTGAAATATTCCAACTCTTACATTTTACTGAAAGAAATTCATAATGGACTTTGAAAAATCTAGAGAATGTAGGTGTGACAAGGTAAACCACGACAAAACACTACTGAAATATTCCAACCCTTGCATTTCAATGAAGAAATCTAAAATGAACTTTGAAGAATCATGAGAATGTAAGTGTGACAAGGTAAACCACAACAAAACACTACTAAAATATTCCAACTCTTGCATTTCAATGAAAGAAATCCAAAATGAACTTTGAAAAATCAAGGGAACGTAACTGTGACATGGTAAACCACGACAAAACACTACTGAAATAATCCCACTCTTGCATTTCAATGAAAGAAATTCAAAATGAACTTTGAAAAATCAAGAGAATGTAACTGTGACAAGGTAAACCACGACAAAACGCTACTGAAATATTCCAACTCTTGTATTTCAACGAAAGAAATTGAAATAAACTTTGAAAAATCAAGAAAATGTAACTGTGACAAGGTAAACCATGACAAAACACTACTGAAATATTCCAACTCTTGCATTTCAATGAAAGAAATTCAAAATGAACTTTGAAAAATCAAGAAAATGTAACTGTGACAAGGTAAACCACAACAAAACACTACTGAAATATTCCAACTCTTGCATTTCAACGAAATAAATTCAAAATGAACTTTGAAAAATCTAGAAAATGTAACTGTGACTAAGGTAAACCACAACAAAACACTACTGTGAAATATTCCAACTCTTGCATTTCAATGAAAGAAATTGAAATGAACTTTGAAAAATCAAGAAATGTAACTGTGACAATGTAAACCACGACAAAACACTACTGAAATATTCCAACTCTTGCATTTCAATGAAAGAAATTGAAAATGAACTTTGAAAAATCAAGAGAATGTAACTGTGACAAGGTAAACCACAACAAAACACTACTGAAATATTCCAACTCTTGCATTTCAACGATAGAAATTCAAAATGAACTTTGAAAAATTAAGAGAATGTAACTGTGATAAGGTAAACCATGACAAAACACTACTGAAATATTCCAACTCTTGCATTTCAACGAAGGAAATCCAAAAGGAACTTTGAAAAATCAAGAAAATGTAACTGTGACATGCTAAACCACACGACAAAACACTACTGAAATAATTCCACTCTTGCATTTCAATGAAAGAAATTCAAAATAAACTTTGAAAAATCAAGAGAATGAAACTGTGACAAGGTAAACCACGACAAAACGCTACTGAAATATTCCAACTCTTGCTTTTCAACGAAAGAAATCCAAAAGGAACTTTGAAAAATCAAGAAAATGTAACTGTGACAAGGTAAACCACAACCAAAACACTACTGAAATATTCCAACTCTTGCATTTCAATGAAAAAAATCAAGAACTCAAAATAAACTTTGAAAAAAAGAAATCAAGAGAATGTAACTTTGACAAGGTAAACCACGAAAAAAACACTACTGAAATAATCAACTCTTGCATTTCAATGAAAGAAATTCAAAATGAACTTTGAAAAATCAAGAGAATGTAACTGTGACAAGGTAAACCATGACAAAACACTACTGAAATATTCCAACTCTTGCATTTCAACGAAAGAAATCCAAATGAACTTTGAAAAATCAAGAGAATGTAACTGTGACAAGGTAAACCACGACAAAACACTACTGAAATGATTCAACTCTTGCATTTCAACGAATAAATCCAAAATGAACTTTGAAAAATCAAGAGAATGTAACTGTGACAAGGTAAACCACGACAAAACACTACTGAAATATTCCAACTCTTGCATTTCAATGAAAGAAATCCAAAATGAACTTTGAAAAATCAAGAAAATGTAAGTGTGACAAGGTAAACCACAACAAAACACTACTGAAATATTTCAACTCTTGCATTTCAATGAAAGAAATTCTTAATGGACTTTGAAAAATCTAGAGAATGTAAGTGTGACAAGGTAAACCACGACAAAACACTACTGAAATATTCCAACTCTTGCATTTCAATGAAAGAAATCCAAAATGAACTTTGAAAAATCATGAGAATGTAAGTGTGACAAGGTAAACCACAACAAAACACTACTAAAATATTCAAACGCTTGCATTTCAATGAAAGAAATTCAATGAAGTTTGAAAAATCAAGAGAATGTAACTGTGACAAGGTAAACCACGACAAAACGCTACTGAAATATTCCAACTCTTGCATTTCAACGAAATAAATCCAAAATGAACTTTGAAAAATCAAGAAAATGCAACTGTGACAGGGTAAACCACAACCAAACACTACTGAAATATTCCAACTCTTGCATTTCAACGAAAGAAATTCAAAATGAACTTTGAAAAATCAAGAAAATGTAACTGTGACAAGGTAAACCACAACAAAACACTACTGAAATATTCCAACTCTTGCATTTCAACGAAAGAAATTGAAAATGAACTTTGAAAAATCAAGAAAATGTAACTGTGACAAGGTAAACCACGACAAAACACTACTGAAATATTCCAACTCTTGCATTTCAATGAATGACATTCAAAATGAACTTTGAAAAATCAAGAGAATGTAACTGTGACAAGGTAAACCACAACAAAACACTACTGAAATATTCCAACTCTTGCATTTCAACGATAGAAATTCAAAATGAACTTTGAAAAATTAAGAGAATGTAACTGTGATAAGGTAAACCATGACAAAAACACTACTGAAATATTCCAACTCTTGCATTTCAACGAAGAAATCCAAAAAGGAACTTTGAAAAATCAAGGGAATGTAACTGTGACATGGTAAACCACGACAAAACACTACTGCAATAATCCAACTCTTGCATTTCAATGAAAGAAATTCAAAATGAACTTTGAAAAATCAAGAGAATGTAACTGTGACAAGGTAAACCATGACACAAAACACTACTGAAATATTCCAACTCTTGCATTTCAACGAAAGAAATCCAAAATGAACTTTGAAAAAATCAAGAAAATGTAAGTGTGACAAGGTAAACCACAACAAAACACTACTGAAATATTCCAACTCTTGCATTTCAACGAAAGAAATTGAAAATGAACTTTGAAAAATCAAGAGAATGTAACTGTGACAAGGTAAACCCACGACAAAACACTACTGAAATAATTCAACTCTTGCATTTCAACGAGATAAAATCCAAAATGAACTTTGAAAAATCAAGAGAATGTAACTGTGAATAGGTAAACCACGACAAAACACTACGGAAATATTCCAACTCTTGCGTTTCAATGAAAGAAATCCAAAATGAACTTTGAAAAAATCAAGAAAATGTAAGTATGACAAGGTAAACCACAACAAAACACTACTGAAATATTCCAACTCTTGCATTTCAACGAAAGAAATTGAAAATGAACTTTGAAAAATCAAGAAAATGTAACTGTGACAAGGTAAACCATGACAAAACACTACTGAAATATTCCAACTCTTGCATTTCAATGAAAGAAATTCAAAATGAACTTTGAAAAAATCAAGAAAATGCAACTGTGACAAGGTGAACCACAACCAAACACTACTGAAATATTCCAACTCTTGCATTTCAACGAAATAAATTCAAAATGAACTTTGAAAAATCAAGAAAATGTAACTGTGACAAGGTAAACCAACAACAAAACACTACTGAAATATTCCAACTCTTGCATTTCAACGAAAGAAATTGAAAATGAACTTTGAAAAATCAAGAAAATGTAAGTGTGACAATGTAAACCACGACAAAACACTACTGAAATATTCCAACTCTGGCATTTCAATGAATGAAATTCAAAATGAACTTTGAAAAATCAAGAGAATGTAACTGTGACAAGGTAAACCACAACAAAACACTACTGAAATATTCCAACTCTTGCATTTCACCGATAGAAATTCAAAATGAACTTTGAAAAATTAAGAGAATGTAACTGTGATAAGGTAAACCATGACAAAACACTACTGAAATATTCCAACTCTTGCATTTCAACGAAGGAAATCCAAAAGGAACTTTGAAAAATCAAGGGAATGTAACTGTGACATGGTAAACCACGACAAAACACTACTGAAATAATTCCACTCTTGCATTTCAATGAAAGAAATTCAAAATAAACTTTGAAAAATCAAGAGAATGTAACTGTGACAAGGTAAACCACGACAAAACGCTACTGAAATATTCCAACTCTTGCTTTTCAACGAAAGAAATCCAAAATGAACTTTGAAAAATCAAGAAAATGTAAGTGTGACAAGGTAAACCACAAACAAACACTACTACTGAAATATTCCAACTCTTGCATTTCAATGAAAGAAACTCAAAATGAACTTTGAAAAATCAAGAGAATGTAACTTTGACAAGGTAAACCACGAAAAAACACTACTGAAATAATCAAACTCTTGCATTTCAATGAAAGAAATTCAAAATGAACTTTGAAAAATCAAGAGAATGTAACTGTGACAAGGTAAACCATGACAAAACACTACTGAAATATTCCAAATCTTGCATTTCAACGAAAGAAATCCAAAATGAACTTTGAAAAATCAAGAGAATGTAACTGTGACAAGGTAAACCACGAAAAAACACTACTGAAATAATTCAACTCTTGCATTTCAACGAGATAAAATCCAAAATGAACTTTGAAAAATCAAGAGAATGTAACTGTGACAAGGTAAACCACGACAAAACACTACTGAAATATTCCAACTCTTGCATTTCAATGAAAGAAATCCAAAATGAACTTTGAAAAATCAAGAAAATGTAAGTGTGACAAGGTAAACCACAACAAAACACTACTGAAATATTCCAACTCTTGCATTTCAATGAAAGAAATTCATAATGGACTTTGAAAAATCTAGAGAATGTAAGTGTGACAAGGTAAACCACGACAAAACACTACTGAAATATTCCAACTCTTGCATTTCAATGAAAGAAATCCAAAATGAACTTTGAAAAATCATGAGAATGTAAGTGTGACAAGGTAAACCACAACAAAACACTACTAAAATATTCCAACTCTTGCATTTCAATGAAAGAAATCCAAAATGAACTTTAAAAAAAAAAAAGGGAATGTAACTGTGATATGGTAAACCACGACAAAACACTACTGAAATAATCCCACTCTTGCATTTCAATGAAAGAAATTCAAAAAAGAACTGAACTTTGAAAAATCAAGAGAATGTAACTGTGACAAGGTAAACCACCACAAAACACTACTGAAATATTGCAACTCTTGCATTTCAACGATTGAAAATTCAAAATGAACTTTGAAAAATCAAGAAAATGTAACTGTGACAAGGTAAACCACAACAAAACACTACTGAAATATTCCAACTCTTGCATTTCAATGAAAGAAACTCAAAATGAACTTTGAAAAATCAAGAGAATGTAACTTTGACAAGGTAAACCACGAAAAAACACTACTGAAATAATCAAACTCTTGCATTTCAATGAAAGAAAATTCAAAATGAACTTTGAAAAATCAAGAGAATGTAACTGTGAAAAGGTAAACCATGACAAAACACTACTGAAATATTCCAACTCTTGCATTTCAACGAAAGAAATCCAAAATGAACTTTGAAAAATCAAGAGAATGTAACTGTGACAAGTAAACCACGACAAAACACTTCTGAAATAATTCAACTCTTGCATTTCAACGAGATAAATCAAAAATGAACTTTGAAAAATCAAGAGAATGTAACTGTGACAGGGTAAACCACGACAAAACACTACTGAAATATTCCAACTCTTGCATTTCAATGAAAGAAATCCAAAATGAACTTTGAAAAATCAAGAAAATGTAAGTGTTACAAGGTAAACCACAACAAAACACTACTGAAATATTCCAACTCTTGCATTTCAATGAAAGAAATCTAAAATGAACTTTGAAAAATCATGAGAATGTAAGTGTGACAAGGTAAACCACAACAAAACACTACTAAAATATTCCAACTCTTGCATTTCAATGAAAGAAATCCAAAATGAACTTTGAAAAATCAAGGGAATGTAACTGTGACATGGTAAACCACGACAAAACACTACTGAAATAATCCCACTCTTGCATTTCAATGAAAGAAATTCAAAATGAACTTTGAAAAATCAAGAGAATGTAACTGTGACAAGGTAAACCACGACAAAACACTACTGAAGTATTCCAACTCTTTCATTTCAACGAAAGAAATCCAAAATGAACTTTGAAAAATCAAGAGAATGTAACTGTGACAAGGTAAACCACGACAAAACACTACTGAAATATTCCAACTCTTGCATTTCAACGAAAGAAATCCAAAATGAACTTTGAAAAATCAAGAAAATGTAACTGTGACAAGGTAAACCACGACAAAACACTACTGAAATATTCCAACTCTTGCATTTCAATGAAAGAAATTCAAAATGAACTTTGAAAAATCAAGAAAATGCAACTGTGACAAGGTAAACCACAACCAAACACTACTGAAATATTCCAACTCTTGCATTTCAACGAAAGAAATTCAAAATGAACTTTGAAAAATCTAGAAAATGTAACTGTGACAAGGTAAACCACAACAAAACACTACTGAAATATTCCAACTCTTGCATTTCAACGAAAGAAATTGAAAATGAACTTTGAAAAATCAAGAAAATGTAACTGTGACAAGGTAAACCATGACAAAACACTACTGAAATATTCCAACTCTTGCATTTCAATGAAAGAAATTCAAAATGAACTTTGAAAAATCAAGAGAATGCAACTGTGACAAGGTAAACCACGACAAAACACTACTGAAATATTCCAACTCTTGCATTTCAACGAAATAAATTCAAAATGAACTTTGAAAAATCAAGAAAATGTAACTGTGACAAGGTAAACCACAACAAAACGCTACTGAAATATTCCAACTCTTGCATTTCAACGAAAGAAATCCAAAAAGGAACTTTGAAAAATCAAGAAAATGTAACTGTGACAAGGTAAACCACAACAAAACACTACTGAAATATTCCAACTCTTGCATTTCAATGAAAGAAACTCAAAATGAACTTTGAAAAATCAAGAGAATGTAACTGTGACAAGGTAAACCACGACAAAACACTACTGAAATATTCCAACTCTTGCTTTCAACGAAAGAAATCCAAAAATGAACTTTGAAAAATCAAGAAAATGTAACTGTGACAAGGTAAACCACAACAAACACTACTGAAATATTCCAACTCTTGCATTTCAACGAAGAAAATCCAAAAGAACTTTGAAAAATCAAGGGAATGTAACTGTGACAAGGTAAACCACGACAAAACACTACTGAAATATTCCACTCTTGCATTTCAATGAAAGAAATTCAAAATGACTTTGAAAAATCAAAAGAATGTAACTGTGACAAGGTAAACCACGACAAAACGCTACTGAAATATTCCAACTCTTGCATTTCAACGAAATAAATCCAAAAGGAACTTTGAAAAATCAAGAAAATGTAACTGTGACAAGGTAAACCACAACAAAACACTACTGAAATATTCCAACTCTTGCATTTCAATGAAAGAAACTCAAAATGAACTTTGAAAAATCAAGAGAATGTAACTTTGACAAGGTAAACCACGACAAAACACTACTGAAATAATCAAACTCTTGCATTTCAATGAAAGAAATTCAAAATGAACTTTGAAAAATCAAGAGAATGTAACTGTGACAAGGTAAACCATGACAAAACACTACTGAAATATTCCAACTCTTGCATTTCAACGAAAGAAATCCAAAATGAACTTTGAAAAATCAAGAGAATGTAACTGTGACAAGGTAAACCACGACAAAACACTACTGAAATATTCCAACTCTTGCATTTCAACGAAAGAAATCCAAAATGAACTTTGAAAAATCAAGAGAATGTAACTGTGACAAGGTAAACCACGACAAAACACTACTGAAATATTCCAACTCTTGCATTTCAATGAAAGAAATCCAAAATGAACTTTGAAAAATCAAGAAAATGTAAGTGTGACAAGGTAAACCACAACAAAACACTACTGAAATATTCCAACTCTTGCATTTCAATGAAAGAAATTCTTAAAATGAACTTTGAAAAATCATAGAGAATGTAAGTGTGACAAGGTAATCCACGACAAAACACTACTGAAATATTCCAACTCTTGCATTTCAATGAAAGAAATCCAAAATGAACTTTGAAAAATCATGAGAATGTAAGTGTGACAAGGTAAACCACAACAAAACACTACTAAAATATTCCAACTCTTGCATTTCAATTAAAGAAATCCAAAATGAACTTTGAAAAATCAAGGAATGTAACTGTGACATGGTAAACCACGACAAAACACTACTGAAATAATCCCACTCTTGCATTTCAATGAAAGAAATTCAAAATGAACTTTGAAAAATCAAGAGAATGTAACTGTGACAAGGTTATCCACGACAAAACGCTACTGAAATATTCCAACTCTTGCATTTCAACGAAAGAAATCCAAAATGAACTTTGAAAAATCAAGAAAATGCAAACTGTGACAAGGTAAACCACAACAAAACGCTACTAAAATATTCCAACGCTTGCATTTCAATGAAAGAAACTCAAAATGAACTTTGAAAAATCAAGAGAATGTAACATTGACAAGGTAAACCACGAAAAAAACACTACTGAAATAATCCAACTCTTGCATTTCAATGAAAGAAATTCAAAATGAACTTTGAAAAATCAAGAGAATGTAATTGTGACAAGGTAAACCATGACAAAACACTACTGAAATATTCCAACTCTTGCATTTCAACGAAAGAAATCCAAAATGAACTTTGAAAAATCAAGAGAATGTAACTGTGACAAGTTAAACCACGACAAAACACTACTGAAATAATTCAATTCTTGCATTTCAACGAGATAAATCCAAAATGAACTTTGAAAAATCAAGAGAATGTAACTGTGACAAGGTAAACCACGACAAAGAACTACTGAAATATTCCAACTCTTGCATTTCAATGAAAGAAATCCAAAATGAACTTTGAAAAATCAAGAAATGTAAGTGTGACAAGGTAAACCACAACAAAACACTACTGAAATATTCCAACTCTTGCATTTCCATGAAAGAAATCCAAAATGAACTTTGAAAAATCAAGAGAATGTAAGTGTGACAAGGTAAACCACGACAAAACACTACTGAAATATTCCAACTCTTGCATTTCAATGAAAGAAATCCAAAATGAAACTTTGAAAAATCAAGAAATGTAAGTGTGACAAGGTAAACCACACAAAACACTACTGAAAATATATTCCAACTCTTGCATTTCAATGAAAGACATCCAAAATGAACTTTGAAAAATCAAGAGAATGTAACTGTGACATGGTAAACCACGACAAAACACTACTGAAATAATCAACTCTTGCATTTCAATGAAAGAAAGAAATCCAAAAATGAACTTTGAAAAATCAAGATAATGTAACTGTGACAAGGTAAACCACGACAAAACGCTACTGAAAATATTCCAACTCTGCATTTCAACGAAAGAAATCCAAAATGAACTTTGAAAAATCAAGAGAATGTAACTGTGACAAGGTAAACCACGACAAACGCTACTGAAATATTCCAACTCTTGCATTTCAAACGAAAGAAATCCAAAATGAACTTTGAAAAAATCAAGAGAATGTAACTGTGACAAGGTAAACCACGACAAAACACTACTGAAATATTCCAACTCTTGGATTTCAATGAAAGAAAACCGAAAATGAACTTTGAAAAATCAAGAGAAATGTAACTGTGACAAGGTAAACCACAACAAAACACTACTGAAATAATCCAACTCTTGCATTTCAACGAAAGAAATTCAAAATGAACTTTGAAAAAAATCAGGAAAATGTAACTGTGACAAGGTAAACCACGACAAAAACACTACTGAAATATTCCAACTCTTGCATTTCAATAAAAGAAATCCAAAATGAACTTTGAAAAATCAAGAAAATGTAACTGTGATAAGGTAAACCACAACAAAACACTACTAAATATTCCAACTCTTGCATTTCAATGAAAGAAATCCAAAATGAACTTTGAAAAATCAAGGGAATGTAACTGTAACATGGTAAACCATGACAAAACACTACTGAAATAATCCCACTCTTGCATTTCAATGAAAGAAATCCAAAATGAACTTTGAAAAATCAAGAGAATGTAACTGTGACAAGGTAAACCACGACAAAACGCTACTGAAAATATTCCAACTCTTGCATTTCAACGAAAGAAATCCAAAATGAACTTTGAAAAATCAAGAGAATGTAACTGTGACAAGGTAAACCACGACAAAACACTACTGAAATATTCCAACTCTTGCATTTCAACGAAAGAAAATCCAAAATGAACTTTGAAAAATCAAGAAAATGTAACTGTGACAAGGTAAACCACAACAAAACACTACTGAAATAATTCCAACTCTTGCATTTCAATGAAAGAAATTCAAAATGAACTTTGAAAAATCAGGAAAATGTAACTCTGACAAGGTAAACCACGACAAAACACTACTGAAATATTCCAACTCTTGCATTTCAATAAAAGAAATCCAAAATGAACTTTGAAAAATCAAGAAAATGTAACTGTGATAAGGTAAACCACAACAAAACACTACTAAAATATTCCAACTCTTGCATTTCAATGAAAGAAATCCAAAATGAACTTTGAAAAATCAAGGGAATGTAACTGTGATATGGTAAACCATGACAAAATACTACTGAAATAATCCCACTCTTGCATTTCAATGAAAGAAATTCAAAATGAACTTTGAAAAAATCAAGAGAATGTAACTGTGACAAGGTAAACCACGACAAAACGCTACTGAAATATTCCGACTCTTGCATTTCAACGAAAGAAATTCAAAATGAACTTTGAAAAATCAAGAGAATGTAACTGTGACAAGGTAAACCACGACAAAACGCTACTGAAATATTCCAACTCTTGCATTTCAACGAAAGAAATCCAAAATGAACTTTGAAAAATCAAGACAATGTAACTGTGACAAGGTAAAACCACGACAAAACACTACTGAAATATTCCAACTCTTGCATTTCAATGAAAGAAAATTCAAAATGAACTTTGAAAAATCAAGAGAATGTAACTGTGACAAGGTAAACCACAACAAAACACTACTGAAATATTCCAACTCTTGCATTTCAACGATAGAAATCAAAATGAACTTTGAAAAAAACTCTAAAAATTAAGAGAATGTAACTGTGATAAGGTAAACCATGACAAAAAAAACACTACTGAAATATTCCAACTCTTGCATTTCAACGAAGAAATCCAAAAGGAACTTTGAAAAATCAAGGGAATGTAACTGTGACATGGTAAACCACGACAAAACACTACTGAAATATTCCACTCTTGCATTTCAATGAAAGAAATTCAAAATAAACTTTGAAAACGCTACTGAAATATTCCAACTCTTGCTTTTCAACGAAAGAAATCCAAAATCAACTTTGAAAAAATCAAGAAAATGTAACTGTGACAAGGTAAACCACAACCAACCACTACTGAAATATTCCAACTCTTGCATTTCAATGAAAGAAACTCAAAATGAACTTTGAAAAATAAAGAGAATGTAACTTTGACAAGGTAAACCACGAAAAAACACTACTGAAATAATCAAACTCTTGCATTTCAATTAAAGAAATTCAAAATGAACTTTGAAAAATCAAGAGAATGTAACTGTGACAAGGTAAACCATGACAAAACACTACTGAAATATTCCAACTCTTGAATTTCAACGAAAGAAATCCAAAATGAACTTTGAAAAATCAAGAGAATGTAACTGTGACAAGGTAAACCACGACAAAACACTACTGAAATATTCCAACTCTTGCATTTCAATGAAAGAAATCCAAAATGAACTTTGAAAAATCAAGAGAATGTAACTGTGACAAGGTAAACCACGACAAAACACTACTGAAATATTCCAACTCTTGCATTTCAATGAAAGAAATCCAAAATGAACTTTGAAAAATCAAGAAAATGTAAGTGTGACAAGGTAAACCACAACAAAACACTACTGAAATATTCCAACTCTTGCTTTTCAATGAAAGAAATTCATAATGGACTTTGAAAAATCTAGAGAATGTAAGTGTGACAAGGTAAACCACGACAAAACACTACTGAAATATTCCAACTCTTGCATTTCAATGAAAGAAATCCAAAATGAACTTTGAAAAATCATGAGAATGTAAGTGTGACAAGGTAAACCACAACAAAACACTACTAAATATTCCAACTCTTGCATTTCAATGAAAGAAATCCAAAATGAACTTTGAAAAATCAAGGGAATGTAACTGTGACATGGTAAACCACGACAAAACACTACTGAAATAATCCCACTCTTGCATTTCAATGAAAGAAATTGAAAATGAACTTTGAAAAATCAAGAAAATGTAACTGTGACAATGTAAACCACGACAAAACACTACTGAAATATTCCAACTCTTGCATTTCAATGAATGAAATTCAAAAAGAACTTTGAAAAATCAAGAGAATGTAACTGTTACAAGGTAAACCACAACAAAACACTACTGAAATATTGCAACTCTTGCATTTCAACGATAGAAATTCAAAATGAACTTTGAAAAATCAAGAAAATGTAACAGTGACAAAGTAAACCACAACCAAACACTACTGAAATATTCCAACTCTTGCATTTCAATGAAAGAAACTCAAAATGAACTTTGAAAAATCAAGAGAATGTAACTTTGACAAGGTAAACCACGAAAAAACACTACTGAAATAATCAAACTCTTGCATTTCAATGAAAGAAATTCAAAATGAACTTTGAAAAATCAAGAGAATGTAACTGTGACAAGGTAAACCATGACAAAACACTACTGAAATATTCCAACTCTTGCATTTCAACGAAAGAAATCCAAAAGAACTTTGAAAAATACAGAGAATGTAACTGTGACAAGGTAAACCACGACAAAACACTACTGAAATAATTCAACTCTTGCATTTCAACGAGATAAATCCAAAATGAACTCTGAAAAATCAAGAGAATGTAACTGTGACAAGGTAAACCACGAAAAACACTACTGAAATATTCCAACTCTTGCATTTCAATGAAAGAAATCCAAAATGAACTTTGAAAAATCAAGAAAATGTAAGTGTGACAAGGTAAACCACAACAAAACACTACTGAAATATTCCAACTCTTGCATTTCAATGAAAGAAATTCATAATGAACTTTGAAAAATCAAGAGAATGTAACTGTGACAAGGTAAACCATGACAAAACACTACTGAAATATTCCAACTCTTGCATTTCAACGAAAGAAATCCAAAATGAACTTTGAAAAATACAGAGAATGTAACTGTGACAAGGTAAACCACGACAAAACACTACTGAAATATTCCAACTCTTGCATTTCAACGAAAGAAAGTGAAAATGAACTTTGAAAAATCAAGAAAATGTAACTGTGACAAGGTAAACCATGACAAAACACTACTGAAATATTCCAACTCTTGCATTTCAATGAAAGAAATTCAAAATGAACTTTGAAAAATCAAGAAAATGCAACTGTGACAAGGTAAACCACAACCAAACACTACTGAAATATTCCAACTCTTGCATTTCAACGAAATAAATTCAAAATGAACTTTGAAAAATCAAGAAAATGTAACTGTGACAAGGTAAACCACAACAAAACACTACTGAAATATTCCAACTCTTGCATTTCAACGAAAGAAATCGAAAATGAACTTTGAAAAATCAAGAAAATGTAACTGTGACAAGGTAAACCACAACAAAACACTACTGAAATATTCCAACTCTTGCATTTCAATGAATAAAATTCAAAATGAACTTTGAAAAATCAAGAGAATGTAACTGTGACAAGGTAAACCACAACAAAACACTACTGAAATATTCCAACTCTTGCATTCAACGATAGTAATTCAAATTGAACTTTGAAAAATTAAGAGAATGTAACTTTGATAAGGTTAACCATGACAAAACACTACTGAAATATTCCAACTCTTGCATTTCAACGAAGGAAATCCAAAAGGAACTTTGAAAAATCAAGGGAATGTAACTGTGACATGGTAAACCACGACAAAACACTACTGAAATAATTCCACTCTTGCATTTCAATGAAAGAAATTCAAAATAAACTTTGAAAAATCAAGAGAATGTAACTGTGACAAGGTAAACCACGACAAAACGCTACTGAAATATTCCAACTCTTGCTTTTCAACGAAAGAAATCCAAAATGAACTTTGAAAAATCAAGAAAATGTAACTGTGACAAGGTAAACCACAACCAAACACTACTGAAATATTCCAACTCTTGCATTTCAATGAAAGAAACTCAAAATGAACTTTGAAAAATCAAGAGAATGTAACTTTGACAAGGTAAACCACGAAAAAACACTACTGAAATAATCAAACTCTTGCATTTCAATGAAAGAAATTCAAAATGAACTTTGAAAAATCAAGAAAATGTAACTGTGACATGGTAAACCACGACAAAACACTACTGAAATAATTCCACTCTTGCATTCCAATGAAAGAAATTCAAAATAAACTTTGAAAAATCAAGAGAATGTAACTGTGACAAGGTAAACCACGACAAAATGCTACTGAAGTATTCCAACTCTTGCTTTTCAACGAAAGAAATCCAAAATGAACTTTGAAAAATCAAGAAAATGTAACTGTGACAAGGTAAACCACAACAAAACACTACTGAAATATTCCAACTCTTGCATTTCAATGAAAGAAACTCAAAATGAACTTTGAAAAATCAAGAGAATGTAACTGTGACAAGGTAAACCACGAAAAAACACTACTGAAATAATCCAACTCTTGCATTTCAATGAAAGAAATTCAAAATGAACTTTGAAAAATCAAGAGAATGTAACTGTGACAAGGTAAACCATGACAAAACACTACTGAAATATTCCAACTCTTGCATTTCAACGAAAGAAATCCAAAATGAACTTTGAAAAATCAAGAGAATGTAACTGTGACAAGTTAAACCACGACAAAACACTACTGAAATAATTCAACTCTTGCATTTCAACGAGATAAATCCAAAATGAACTTTGAAAAATCAAGAGAATGTAACTGTGACAAGGTAAACCACGACAAAACACTACTGAAATATTCCAACTCTTGCATTTCAATGAAAGAAATCCAAAATGAACTTTGAAAAATCAAGAAAATGTAAGTGTGACAAGGTAAACCACAACAAAACACTACTGAAATATTCCAACTCTTGCATTTCAATGAAAGAAATTCAAATGGACTTTGAAAAATCTATAGAATGTAAGTGTGACAAGGTAAACCACGAAAAAACACTACTGAAATATTCCAACTCTTGCATTTCAATGAAAGAAATCCAAAATGAACTTTGAAAAATCAAGAGAATGTAACTGTGACATGGTAAACCACGACAAAACACTACTGAAATAATCCCACTCTTGCATTTCAATGAAAGAAATTCAAAATGAACGTTGAAAAATCAAGAGAATGTAACTGTGACAAGGTAAACCACGACAAAACGCTACTGAAATATTCCAACTCTTGCATTTCAACGAAATAAATCCAAAATGAACTTTGAAAAATCAAGAGAATGTAACTGTGACAAGGTAAACCACAACAAAACACTACTGAAATATTCCAACTCTTGCATTTCAATGAAAGAAATCCAAAATGAACTTTGAAAAATCAAGGGAATGTAACTGTGACATGGTAAACCACGACAAAACACTACTGAAATAATCCCACTCTTGCATTTCAATGAAAGAAATTCAAAATGAACTTTGAAAAATCAAGAGAATGTAACTGTGACAAGGTAAACCACGACAAAACGCTACTGAAATATTCCAACTCTTGCATTTCAACGAAAGAAATCCAAAATGAACTTTGAAAAATCAAGAGAATGTAACTGTGACAAGGTAAACCACGACAAAACACTACTGAAATATTCCAACTCTTGCATTTCAACGAAAGAAATCCAAATGAACTTTGAAAAATCAAGAAATGTAACTGTGACAAGGTAAACCACAACAAAACACTACTGAAATATTCCAACTCTTGCATTTCAACGAAAGAAATTCAAAATGAACTTTGAAAAATCAAGAAAATGTAACTGTGACAAGGTAAACCACGACAAAACACTACTGAAATATTCCAACTCTTGCATTTCAATGAAAGAAATTCAAAATGAACTTTGAAAAATCAAGAGAATGTAACTGTGACAAGGTAAACCACAACAAAACACTACTGAAATATTCCAGCTCTTGCATTTCAACGAAAGAAATTCAAAATGAACTTTGAAAAATCAAGAGAATGTAACTGTGACAAGGTAAACCATGACAAAACACTACTGAAATATTCCAACTCTTGCATTTCAACGAGATAAATCCAAAATGAACTTTGAAAAATCAAGGGAATGTAACTGTGACATGGTAAACCATGACAAAACACTACTGAAATAATCCCACTCTTGCATTTCAATGAAAGAAATTCAAAATGAACTTTGAAAAATCAAGAGAATGTAACTGTGACAAGGTAAACCACGACAAAACGCTACTGAAATATTCCAACTCTTGCATTTCAACGAAAGAAATTCAAAATGAACTTTGAAAAATCAAGAGAATGTAACTGTGACAAGGTAAACCACGACAAAACGCTACTGAAATATTCCAACTCTTGCATTTCAACGAAAGAAATCCAAAATGAACTTTGAAAAATCAAGACAATGTAACTGTGACAAGGTAAACCACGACAAAACACTACTGAAATATTCCAACTCTTGCATTTCAATGAAAGAAATTCAAAATGAACTTTGAAAAATCAAGAGAATGTAACTGTGACAAGGTAAACCACAACAAAACACTACTGAAATATTCCAACTCTTGCATTTCAACGAAAGAAATTCAAAATGAACTTTAAAAAATCAAGAGAATGTAACTTTGACAAGGTAAACCATGACAAAACACTACTGAAATAATCCAACTCTTGCATTTCAATGAAAGAAACTCAAAATGAACTTTGAAAAATCAAGAGAATGTAACTGTGACAAGGTAAACCATGACAAAACACTACTGAAATAATCCCACTCTTGCATTTCAATGAAAGAAATTCAAAATGAACTTTGAAAAATCAAGAGAATGTAACTGTGACAAGGTAAACCACGACAAAACGCTACTGAAATATTCCAACTCTTGCATTTCAACGAAAGAAATCCAAAATGAACTTTGAAAAATCAAGAGAATGTAACTGTGACAAGGTAAACCACGACAAAACGCTACTGAAATATTCCAACTCTTGCATTTCAATGAAAGAAATTCAAATGAACTTTGAAAAATCAAGAGAATGTAACTGTGACACTGTAAACCACATCAAAACGCTACTGAAATATTCCAACTCTTGCATTTCAACGAAAGAAATCCGAAATGATCTTTGAAAAATCAAGGTAATGTAACTGTGACATGATAAACCACGACAAAACACTACTGAAATAATCCCACTCTTGCATTTCAATGAAAGAAATTCAAAATGAACTTTGAAAGATCAAGAGAATGTAACTGTGACACTGTAAACCACATCAAAACACTACTGAAATATTCCAACTCTTGCATTTCAACGAAGGAAATCGAAAATGAACTTTGAAAAATCAAGGTAATGTAACTGTGACATGGTAAACACGACAAAATACTACTGAAATAATCCCACTCTTGCATTTCAATGAAAGAAATTCAAAATGAACTTTGAAAAATCAAGAGAATGTAACTGTGACAAGGTAAACCATGACAAAACGCCGCTGAAATATTCCAACTCTTGCATTTCAACGAAAGAAATCCAAAATGAACTTTGAAAAATCAAGACAATGTAACTGTGACAAGGTAAACCACGACAAAACACCTACTGAAATATTCCAACTCTTGCATTTCAATGAAAGAAATTCAAAATGAACTTTGAAAAATCAAGAAAATGTAACTGTGACAAGGTAAACCACAACCAAACACTACTGAAATATTCCAACTCTTGCATTTCAACGATAGAAATTCAAAATGAACTTTGAAAAATTAAGAGAATGTAACTGTGATAAGGTAAACCATGACAAAACACTACTGAAATATTCCAACTCTTGCATTTCAACGAAGGAAATCCAAAAGGAACTTTGAAAAATCAAGAAAATGTAACTGTGACAAGGTAAACCATGACAAAACACTACTGAAATAATCCCACTCTTGCATTTCAATGAAAGAACTTCAAAAAGAACTTTGAAAAATCAAGAGAATGTAACTGTGACATGGTAAACCACGACAAAATGCTACTAAAATATTCCAACTCTTGCATTTCAACGAAAGAAATCCAAAATGAACTTTGAAAAATCAAGAGAATGTAACTGTGACAAGGTAAACCACGACAAAACGCTACTGAAATATTCCAACTCTTGCATTTCAATGAAAGAAATTTAAATGAACTTTGAAAAACCAAGAGAATGTAACTTTGACACTGTAAACCACATCAAAACAATACTGAAATATTCCAACTCTTGCATTTCAACGAAAGAAATCCAAAATGATCTTTGAAAAATAGAGGTAATGTAACTGTGACATGGTAAACCACGACAAAACACTACTGAAATAATCCCACTCTTGCATTTCAATGAAAGAAATTCAAAATGAACTTTGAAAAATCAAGAGAATGTAACTGTGACATGGTAAACCACGACAAAACACTACTGAAATATTCCAACTCTTGCATTTCAACGAAAGAAATCCAAAATGAACTTTGAAAAATCAAGAGAATGTAACTGTGACAAGGTAAACCACGACAAAACACTACTGAAATATTCCAACTCTTGCATTTCAATGAAAGAAATTCAAATGAACTTTGAAAAATCAAGAGAATGTAACTGTGACATGGTAAACCACGACAAAACACTACTGAAATATTCCAACTCTTGCATTTCAACGAAAGAAATCCAAAATGAACTTTGAAAAATCAAGAGAATGTAACTGTGACAAGGTAAACCACGACAAAACACTACTGAAATATTCCAACTCTTGCATTTCAATGAAAGAAATCCAAAATGAACTTTGAAAAATCAAGAGAATGTAACTGTGACAAGGTAAACCACAAAAAACACTACTGAAATATTCCAACTCTTGCATTTCAACGAAAGAAATTCAAAATGAACTTTGAAAAATCAAGAGAATGTAACTGTGACAAGGTAAACCACGACAAAACACTACTGAAATATTCCAACTCTTGCATTTCAATGAAAGAAATCCAAAATGAACTTTGAAAAATCAAGAGAATGTAACTGTGACAAGGTAAACCACGACAAAACACTACTGAAATATTCCAACTCTTGCATTTCAATGAAAGAAATTCAAAATGAACTTTGAAAAATCAAGAGAATGTAACTGTGACAAGGTAAACCACAACCAAACACTACTGAAATATTCCAACTCTTGCATTTCAACGAAAGAAATTCAAAATGAACTTTGAAAAATCAAGAGAATGTAACTTTGACAAGGTAAACCACGACAAAACACTACTGAAATAATCCAACTCTTGCATTTCAATGAAAGAAATTCAAAATGAACTTTGAAAAATCAAGAGAATGTAACTGTGACAAGGTAAACCATGACAAAACACTACTGAAATACTCCAACTCTTGCATTTCAATGAAAGAAATTCAAAATGAACTTTGAAAAATCAAGAAAATGTAACTGTGACAAGGTAAACCACAACCAAACACTACTGAAATATTCCAACTCTTGCATTTCAACGAAAGAAATTCAAAATGAACTTTGAAAAATCAGGCCTTTGGGGCGCCGGGGGCCCTTTGGGGGGCCCGGGGGACCCTTTGGGAGTCCAGGGGAACCTTTGGGGGCCGGGGGCTTCCTTCGGGGTTGGGGTATGTGGATCAGAGCCCTTTGGGTCGGGGTAGGGGGATCGGGGCCCTTTGGGGTTGGGGTATGGGACCTCACGACACTGTTCAAATGGAACTTGTGTATTATAACGACCACACTCAAAACCTCTTCTAAAACATCTTCTAAAATCATCTTTTAAAATGTCTCTAACTGTTTCGCCGAAATAATTCCATAAAATGTCTAAAACGGTTTCGCCCAAATAATCCCTAAACGTAATTTCTGCGTGTTCCTTTTGTTTTTGGCATCCCTGCGTTGTCACATTTGAAATTACTAAGAAACCCTTTCCCGCGTTAAACTCTAAGATCAAAACATTCGCCGGAGTTACAATTAACCTTGCCATCGCCTGTCAGTTATTTATAAACTTTGCCCCGGAAACAATTCTGGTCGAACTCCAAAGATATTAATAAACTTCGTCCAGGAGACAATTCTCCTTGGAAACAATAAATTACTTCCCCTTTCGTGAATCAATAATTCCCCTTAGAAACAACAAATTAATTCCCCTTTCGTGACAAATCAATAAATCATGACATCATCTGTTAGAAACACGTGATCCTGTTTTCCTATTTCTGGATCATAACAATCACAATCGATTACGCAATCAAGTTCTCTGAAATCCACTTCCCCTTCGATTACGCAATCAATTTCTCAGAAATCCATTTCCCCTAGGGACTCTATGCCCATATATGGTGTAGGGTCACGAGTCGGACCCCCCTTTCTACTTCAGAGAACTCTATAGTAGAGGTTTCAAGCTCCTATCTGCAAAAATGTGGAATTTTGTGTTTCTTGCCAGAAGAAAGATCACGGATGCGTGTTTATTTGTTTTTTTTCCAGGGGGGATCATATCGACCCAACAGTCCTAGAATATTGCGGGAGGACTCATTCAAACGAAAATTATAAGTTCTACTGCCCTTTTTAAGTAACAAAAATAAAATGGTCGGCAACTAGGCCCTCTCCCGCACTAATGTTTTTCCCGAAGTCACCTGATCAAAATTTTGAGATATCCATTTTGTTCAAAATGGTCGAAAAATATAATAACTATGTCTTTAAGGATGAATTAATCCCCCACAGTCCCCGGGGGAAGGACTAAGTTATGAACATTGCCCAATGTTTACATATATTATTGGTTATTGGGAAGTATACAGACGTTTTCAGGGGGGATTTTTTCTGGTAGTTGGGAGTTTGGGTTGGGGTTTACTTGGGAGGATCTTTCCATGGAGGAAGTTTCCATGGGGGAAGGGATATTGATATGAAGGGGGCGCCGGATTCCCCACCATTATTTGAAACAACGATCAGAAATTAAATATAAAAAACCAGTTTTTCAACTGAAAGCAAGGAGCACTTCAAAACTTAAAACGAACAGAAATTATTACGTATATGATTATGTTTGTCCCCTAGTCAATACCTCGCTCTTTACGCTAAAGTTTTTTTTAGTACTTTTATAAGAGCTATTTGTTCTAATTAACGGCCTTTGTGATAAAGGGGTCATTCTTAAAGAATTGGAACAAAATTTGAACTTTAGCGTAAAGAGCGAGGTATTGACTAAGGGGCGAACCCCTTAATATACGCAATAGAAATATACGATTATAGAAGTTTGTTACGTACGTTAATTCGTAAGTTACGTATATTTATTACTAATAAAAACGTTGGTAAATAAAATTAAACGACTTTCGAGAAAGCCATTTAACCAAAAAAAAGTAAAATTAAAATGCAAATTTCGTTTTAATTATTCATATACGATGAGCCAAAATCAAAACCTGCAATAATAAAAAAACGTTAAGAAATTAAAAAAAAAAAAAGTTTTTTTTAACTGAAAGTAAGGAGCGAAATTAAAACTTAAAACAAACAGAAATTATTCCGTATATGAAAGGGGGGTGTCCCCTCCTCAACGCCTCGCTCTTTACGCTAAAGTTTTTTATTGTTTTAAAAAATAAAGTTGTGAGACAGAGTCAAACTTTAGCATAAAGAACGAGGCGTTGAGGGGGGGGGACAGCCCCTTTAATGTACGGAATAATTTCTGTTCGTTTTAAGTTTTAATGTCGCTCCTTACTTTCAGTTAAAAAAGGCTGTTTTTTTTATTTAATAGCTCCTAAAAGGATCATCGTAAATTAGAAGGATTCACGTAATGTCAAATAAGTAAAAGCTTCTTAGTGATCAAATTTCCCCTCTAATAAAAACTATTAACTCCAGGAAGTTTTCAACTCAGTTCCGAGTCGTTTTGTTACATAATCCAATAAAGGAACTCATGCTTTTAGATTTTGCAATCCAGGAAAACAATGTCTATAGTTCTACCTGTTCACTGACCCAAAAGGTAAGGTCTTAGCTAAGGTAAGGGCGGGCAGTCCTCCAAGATTTTTTGGCACCATCTAGATGGTGGGGGGAGGGGCACTTAAGAATTCTCCGGCAGACTTCTTAAGCATAGATCCCTTAGGAACAATGTGGTAAAAACCATAGTTGCCAGGTGGTGCGCCCAAGTTGATTGCGCATTGAATTTTTCAAATTGGCGCATTGTGCCGATTTAACGCATGTTAAAAAAAAATCGGCGCAAAGTGGGCGCATTTTGCCTTAACAATATGACAAAACTCAAAATTTTAAAGCCTAGTGTTTACTGACAACTTCTACTGACAGATTCAGGAATCTGTCTATAAAGACAGGTGGGATTTTCAGAACCCCGTAGGGATTCTCATATCGTATCCCAGGCCCCATGACGACAGAAATTTTAAATTATTAAAGCGTGCATTATCCTTAGCGTGAAAAACAGAATGGGAAAGTGGTCAAATTTCGATTAAAAAAAAAAAAAAAAAAAAAAAAAAAAAAAAAAAAAAAAAAAAATACAGAAAAGAGTGGGAAAAGCTGACCTTTGTTCGACATAGCTTAAGCAGCTTTTTCTGTCTCAAGCTTACCCATCAGCAACCCTTTCGTCGAGAGAGCGTTTTCTGTTATGAATCTTGTTAAGTACAAAATTCGAAACGGGATGCACCTTAAAATGCTTAACTCTACTGTGACCATCCGACATAGGCTAAATTGCCAGGGAAAGTGCTGCAGGGACTTTGATCCTACACCCGCTATGCTGAATAGATTTATCATTGACATGTATGACATAAAAAAAAACCATCCAATGACAATGAAAATGAAGATGAAACTCTTGAGGAAATTTTGGCGATGTAGAAGGAGGGTTTGCTGTTTAACTTTGAAAATGATCTTGAATACTAGTCGAAGATAAATACAATAAATGATTAAAAAATTTACAGAACTAATTCGAAGTTCATTAAAAGAAAAACACAAATAAAATAACAATCGGAACCGTTGAAGGACCTTGTCAAGTACAATTTTGTCTCATATGTATATCTTTGGCTTCTGTTTCATGACAAAATCTCAGAATATTGTCTTTAGCCTGCAATTTTATATGATAGTTGCATTAATAACGGCCGGTCTAATTTCTTATCTTTGACTTGGTCGTTCTTGTCATTCTAATTTATATTTGGAAAGCTACGAAACATTTTGTTCTCATACTAAGTTTGAGAATTTATATCTTTTTGCAGCTTAGAATTGCAATGTCATAAAAACATTGTATAAAGAAGTAAACTTTGATGTCACTTACCTAAATGACATTTTGGAGAGATGTGACCTTCAAGGATCATGCTTCTCTTTAGTTCTACATTAGAAAATCCTATCGATTAGTTATCTTTATCAAATGCGCCTTTAACTTCCACGTTTTTGTATAACTTATCTATATTGCAAGACCAGTATACTGACTACCTATTTCTTTTTTTAGTTCTTTAATCACATTTTCTATTGTTGATAGGGAATAATTCAGCATATTAGCCAGAAAGTAATGTAAAATACCATCTTAGATATTGGCAAGTATTTTTTTTTGTTAGATCTTCTTTAATTCCCTTTTTTATTTAATTCTCTGACATGCCGGAGAACTAAGGAAAACATCTTTCTTGTCAGGCCAGAGACTGAGAACAGAAAATTTCCACCACAAAAGCGCATGTAATCAATCAAAAATACTTCACTGTTTCAGATTTCAGAATATGGTGCCGAAATCTGTCAATGAAGACTGAATCCTACTAATTTTGAGTTCTAGTATTCTGAAAACAAAATTCACACTCTCTGGTAACATTGTCTCTGAATTTTTTTTTTTTTTTTTTTTTTTTTTTTTTTTTTTTTTTTTTTTTTTTTTTTTTTTTTTTTTTTGTTCTCATCCCTGCAAGATCTAATATACCCTGAATTTCGAACTCCACCACAAAAATATATAGCGACAATGCGCCGATGGCGCATTTTCACCTCCCTTGGTGCGCTATCTAAAGTCAGGCACCTGGCATCACTGGTAAAAACACTGAAGCTCAGTGCATTTGACAAATTTCGACAGGTATGGCTTTGTAAACTTCTACTAACTTTAAATGAAATAAATAAGAATTCCAAAAAGGGACAGATCCTTTTATTAGACTCTAACAAAAATTTTATTAGGTCTAATAAAAGGACCTATCCCTATTTGGAATTCTTATTTATTTCGTCATAGAAAAGGCAGTGTGGTCATGGAAAAAAAAACTATCTACTAACTTTCTGACGATGTTATGGGTTTACATTAGTAAACATCTAATATTGATATGCATGTAGCAGAATCGCTCATAGCGATTATTAGTAATAAATATACATAACTTACGAATTAACTTACGTAACGAACTTCTATATTCGTATATCTTTATTACGTATATTAGGGGGTTCGCCCCCTAGTCAATACCTCGCCCTTTACGCTAAAGTTCGATTTTTTCGAATTCTTTAAGAATGACCCCTTAATCACAAAGGCCGTTAATTAGAATAAATAGCTCTTATGAAAGTACTAAATAAAACTTTAGCGTAAAGAGTAAGGTATTGACTAGGGGGCGAACCCGATCATATATGTAATAGTTTCTGTTCGTTTTAAGTTTTGATGTTGAATAGTTTTCAGTTGAAAAGTTTTTCAGTTGAAAACTTATTTTTTTTTTTTAAATTTCTGATTGTTTTTTTAAATAATGCTTGGAAATCTAGCGCCCCCTTCATAGAAATATTCCTTTCCCCATGAAAACTTCCTACATGGAAAGATCTTCCCTCGTAACCGCCGACCCATACCCCCCTATCAGAAAAAAATTCCCCCTGAAAATGTCTTTATACTTCCCAATAACCAATACTATATGTAAACATTGGGCAAAGTTCATAGCTTGCAGCCCTTCCCCGGGGACTGTGGGGGATTAAGTAATCCTCAAAGACATAGTTATTATATTTTTCGACCATGCTGAACAAAATGGCGATCTCAAAATTTTGATCGGGTGACCTTGGGAAAAAAATGAGCGTGGGAGGGGACCTAGTCGCCCTCCATTTTTTGTCACTTAAAAAGGCACTAGAACTTTTAATTTCCTTTAGAATGAGCCCTCCCGCGATATTCTAGGACCACTGGGTCGATACGATCACCCCTGGAAAAAAAAACAAATAAACACGCATCCGTGATCTTTCTTCTTGCAAAAAATACAAAATTCTACATTTTTGAAGATTGGAGCTTGAAACCTTTACAGTAGGGTTCTCTGATACGCTGAATCTGATGGTGTGATTTTCACTAGGATTCTATGACTTTAGGGGGTGTTTCCGTTTTTTAGGTTTTTGGTTACTATTGAGCCAGGTCGCTCCTTACTTACAGTTCGTTAGCGCAAACTGTTTGTAAGTGTTAAAAATATATCTATTGTACGTAACGGCAAATTTGAGCAGCGAAGATAAGTAGGGGGGCTTTCAAAGTGCCTCCTGGCTAAAAATAGCATTTAACGATGTTTTAGATCAACAGATGTGATTGGGGGGGGGGTCTGCTCCTCCTTTTTTGTTGTCCCTACCTTTACCCCGTAGTCTTCGAAAAATATTGTTTTTGGTAATTTTGAAAAATATCCCTTTTCTGGCATTTGTATTGGAAAATTAAAAAAAACGCCCCTCTCTTGATTTTGAATAATACGTTGGACACCCGTTACGACACTTTTGTGAATTGGCGCTGCTGCTCAAGATACTACAAAATAATTCTTTTTATATTTCATTTACATGAGAAAATTTGAAAAAAACGAAACCCATATGAAATCTCAAGGACTGCCCTAATTTGCCATGACGGCAAAATAGGCTGAGAGAAAGAGAAAGACAGCAGAAATTGGAGAGAGAGAAATGAGAGATGGACAGTACTGCATACTTTTCCCATTTTTTTTTGGATAAGGCCTGATTCTTCCATTCGTCATTGGAGTAATGATATCATAGGCAGTGCAATAGCGCTGCCTAAGTAAAGACTGATGTGGGTACTTTGTATTATTTGTTTGTTTACTTATTTTTCTTTTTTTAGACAAGGGCACTTTGTACAACAGAATTTGCAGTAGAAACTTCAAAAAGGGCTCATTCGGTTGGAAATTGCGAGATCTAGTGCCCTTTTTAGTAGTAGAAACTGATTGGAGGGAAACCAGGACTTTACCCACGCCAATCATTTCTCTACACATTCAATGAAAATTGGTTTGCACTTTAGAAAAAAAATACATTTTAAATGTTTTCACTTGTTTTACTTTCAAAAATAAAAGCTATTAAGGCTTTAAGGAATAAATATCAATGTTTATTAAACAGACACTCCATGGTTATTTGTTTTTTTGTTTTTTTTCGGTAAAATGTAAATTATGTTCTGGTCTTGATAAGGCATTGGGGTTGTCAGCCCTACTCATGTTAATTTTTTCTCGTTTTGAGTTTGACTCGGTTATTTATAGTAATTTCTCTTCGTTTTGGGGTTTCATTTATTTATTGATTGGGATTTGGGGTAGTTTTACGTTTGGAAGATTACTTGAGAATTACCAGCAACACCCTAGAGAGTTCTTTACCCCCCTCCCATCTTACCACCATAAGGTTTTCAAAACACCCCTGAGAGTACCGTCCGCTCTTGCCTCCTAGCTCAGCCGAAGTATTTTGGGGTCAATGAATAGATACACCTATGAATTATGTTTTTCAGGATTGCAAAATCTAGAAGCACGAGTCCCTTTATTTGATTATGTAACATAAAGACTAGGGAAAAATTTGAGAACTTCCTGAGTTAATAATTTCTAACAAAAGAGGGGAAATAAGAACATTAAGAACCTTTTACTTGTTTGACATTACATGAATCCTTCTCTTTTGCGATGACCCTTTTAGGAGCTATTTACGGAAGCCAGGCTCAGTTTCAATCTAGTGTAAAAAATAGATCTTTGTCACGTAACAGATAAATTACAGCAGTGAGGATAAGTGGGTGACTTTCAAAGTGGCTTATGGCTAAAACAAAAATAGCGTTTAATTATGCTCCACCAATTTATGGAGGGGCATATATATCTCGTCCCCTCATATTTCGAAAAATTTCTTTTCATTAAAAACAAATTTTTTGGGGTATTTTCCTTGAAAAATTGAAAAATTACCCCCCCCCCCCCACCCCTGGATGTTGAAATATATATGTACCCCTCCAAAGATGTTTTTGTGAATTGGCACTGCTCCTAAAGGTATTTCAAAAAATTACTTTATATTCACATGCTTCGTAGAAAAATTAAAAATAAACTTCTTCACATCTCAAGGACTACGCTGGTTTGCCATGACGACAAAATAGGGGAAAAAAGAAAGGAGAAAGAGAAGAGGAGGAAAGGGGAAATGAATAGTATTACATAGCTCTACAAAATATATTGTAAAAGGCCTGCTTCATCTAATCATCATTGTAGTAATGCTATCTGAATAAGAAAAAAAAATGGAGAAGCTTGGAAACATACCTTAAAAGGAACCAGTTAGGCTTTTTATTATTTACCAAATCATGATGAATAGTTCCTAAGGAAGTAACCTGAGCAATACACAAGGAGGAAAATATTAAGTAGCGGCATCACTTATTTTCTACCCCATTTGACGTGGAAACTGGCTTCTTTTACCTTCTCTCAGAAAGCGTTTATGTAATCTGAAGTCTTGCAATTGTCTTCAAAGATTGCTTGCATCAGTTGCTCCTAGAACTTTGCCCTAGGGATTAGGGGGAGGAAAGGATGCAAAATTTTCTCCAGTGGTGGGATGAGGCTTGAAAAAGTGTCTCTTTTCCCGTTTCAAAATGTTGTACTTTGAGCCTTATTTTAGTTTTCCAGGAGAAGATTGGCTCCCCAATACTCTACCCATAGTTAGAACGATTTAACAGGCTTCACGTAAAGATGTTTTATGGAAAAAACCTATGACATAAAATTCTGAAGAAGGAACTACAATTATTATGATGATCGTAGTTTTATTACTAATTTTAACTTCCAAATCTGCGATTACGACATTGCCACCAACGTCCATGGTGGTTTTCTTCACAAAAATACTCAAATATTTTCTGTCTCAGCACAGGGGCAGATCCAGGATTTTTTTACGGGGGGGGGGGGGCAAAATAAGTTGATCCGATAAAATTGTGGTAGTTTAAACTTGTAGCAAGTTTAATTAGCGCAAACTTGCATTAATTAAGTAAATTACACTACTTAAGACTACGCTATGGGTGGGAGGGGGGCACGCGTGCCCCCTTGAATCCCCCACTGTCTCAGCAGAACGTTGTTGCACAAAAGAAACTAGCAAAATGAAACAGATTTGTTGTAAGCTTGTCATCTAAATCGTTGAAAACGGAGTTAAATTGACATGAACTTATTGATTTGTCTACTATTTAGATATTAGATGCAAAAGATAGCAAAAATAGCACAAAAAATAGTGCATCTAGCCTTTAAAATTCAGGAGATCAGAAACTGAATTTTCTAAACTGCCTCAGCCTTGCTGTTCCATAGTAGGTTTCATCAACCAGCCCTACTAAATAGTTTTACGGACTTCTAGTGAATCCTTTGTTTGTTGTCTGGATTTACTGAAATCAGTTGTTTCAATAGAATTCTTGAATTGGCATATAGGACTACTCTTTGTCTTGGATATAAGAATATATAAGAAATGGACCATAACCAAAATTGTTGATTTAAAATGTTTGAATAACAGTCATCAAATATTGATTGTTAAACGATCAATTGGAAAATAATTTGTTTTGACAAATCAAATAACTACGGGTAACTAAACACACCATGTGTTTTTAAAGTAAAGAAATAGATATATAGAAATATGCCAACTTCGTCTATACTGAGATGCTAAACCCTTATTCTCTACAAATGAATAGGTTTGGGCCCATTTTGTGTCCATTTTGTATCCAGCTTTAAGGGACCTCCACCAGGCCACTCAGCGTGTCCCCCGGTGGCGATAGGAGAACGCCTTGAACATGTGTAGGGTACCTCCATAGGAGAAACGGACCAAGTGGGAACCTTGTCCCTGGGGTCCATAATAGAAACTGGGGCACCCTCGCCCGGGGCCGTAAATACAGGTGGAGGAAGAAGAAGGCCCCTCAAAAGTATATTCAACAGGGCCCACCGGTGTGTCCATTACAAACCTTCTCCCAGTAATGTGTTAAATTGCATGGTGACGCAGAACATCATCGTGGCAGGATCCTCTATAGGAGGACAACTGCAGCAGGGCGTAAAATCCAGATCTATGGACAATGGCCTCGGTAAAGGGCTACCACAACTCTTTCTGGGTACCTGCACGACCTTGCAGTCAACTATTCCAACTTGAGGAGTGGTACCCCCCCCCCCCCCCGAGGAAATTATAGCCTAGTAAACGACACAGCATTCGCAAGGGATTCTGATTAATGGGCAATTCTTCTGTGCTTGGTCTGTTTTGACGTTCTCTGCTGTTAAACCTCTTCCCAGCTAATTTATCTACTATGGGTTGCCTCCCTGTAGTAGCATAATATTTGTAGGCATGAATATATAATGAGTCGGAGGTAATTGAGACTGTCTGTGCAGGATTTTGACTTTTGTTAATAGAAGAGCATCGCCAAGTGCTGAAAACCATGTTGTAACCAAGATGGGCTCCGGATTGCAAAAAGCCTCCATTCATACAGGAGGTTCGAGGGACTTATTGCTGTCCAGTTCTAAGCCGGCTTAAGTGCTTTGATGTAGACTTGAGAAGATATGTTGCTCCCCCGTCCTGCACTGGTATCTGGAAACATTACTGTTCCTCAGGCCAAAATAATTTCAATGATTTAAAGAACAGGAAAATTAGAACTTGAAATGTTACGACGTTAAAAAATGTCCATCGTATTGACATATTTTGACTGACGAATTCAGACGGTTCAAAATGGACTTATCAGGAGTTTCAAAAACTCATATCCCAGGGGTAGGAAGCATGAAATTAGGTGAAATAGAATTTGTTTACTCAGGCAGAAAGGATGGGGTACATAGACAGGTAGTAAGGCTCATGATGAATAAGAAAGCAGCGAAGTCTTGTTCAGCGAAGTCTCATTTTATGACTAAAAAGTTCAGGGCATCAGTTGTAGTAGTATATACCCCTGTAGAGCCGACTGACAGAAATACTAGTGACTCAGATGGATTTTAATTACAGTTACAGGAGCAAATAGACAGGATCCTAGGTAGAAATATGGTGTTTTTACCAGGAGATTTTAAGGCCCAGGTCGGTAGAAATAGTGATAGATGGTATTCTAGCCTAGGTAAATTTGGTGTAGGAAAATAAAAAAGTAATGGCTACAAACTTTTGCAATTGTGTAGGTATAACAATCTAGGTATAACCAATACGGTGTTTGGTCAAAAAATGGTCCATAAGTTAACATGGTATTCACGTGACGTATGACATCGATTGGTGATTGTATGAGGAACAAGTAGTTTAATATTATTTCCACTGGCTCTCAGTTTTTCTCTGCCAAAGCAACAGAACTCATAACCTGCTGCTTTCCTACATGTAGTATTGCCGAGGTGAGGGAGAAATTTACATCAGGATGGCAGGAAGTTCCTTTCGTAAAATGAAATTGGGTGGAGCAAGCGTCAATTTTTAGAACTCGTAGGAGGGGGACATTGCTATTGCCAACTCTGGATGTTTCAACAAATGAACCATAAGGATATATACAAATGTCCGTGGAGAAGGCAGGCGGGTAGTCAGCAAAAATAACATTAGTGTTTCTGGCACTTTACCATTGATTATATTGAGTTTAAAGCCAGGAAAATATTTTAGATTATCATTGAGAATAACCTTTTCACTGTCAATGGGTGAACTAATGTAGACCTTGCCCTCTTCCTTTGAAAAGTTGAAATAAAAGGCTCCTTTTTAACAATCGGAAATTCTTTTATCGATAGAACGACATAAATCATTCACACATGTGAGTTCCTCGTATTGTAATTCAACATATGGATAATCCAACCAATTGATCACTTGAATTTTATGCTGTTCGCTATCGGGTGTTGGCGGCCAATCATAGGGCCTAATTTTTATACTATACTTGCGATATTTTCTCAGGATATCATAGGAATTTTCGAGAATACAGTCGACAAGAGCCACTTCACACGCGCGGTCGAATTTGACAATGGGAGAGAGTTTCATCCAAAAATTACTTGTTTTATTCAAATAATTGTAGAGAGGGTCGGAGACATTGGACATGAATGTCACATAGAAATCCTTGGGCATTGTTAGTGTCTTCAACTGCAACCCGAGAATCAAAATCAGAGTTGTATCCTAGCAAACGAACAAGCAACTGTCTCTTACCCCTGCGAGCACGGATCTTTAATATATTTTCAATTTGATGAATTTCATTACTATTTCTAACTTTTTGTAGTTCATATTCACAAAAACTGCCGAGAATCTCATCATCTTTGGTGTCTCACAGCCGTTATGTCGTGGGCTTGGTGTCTAAGATTTTAGAAACTTTAAAAAGTTCAGTGCTCCATAGATAATTCCCCTTTTCAAAAATATTGGTGGTTCTATTAATTCGAACAGTATCGCCAACATTGAATTTCTTCTTCACATTTTTTTTTGTTTTTTCACTGGAATATTGTTTAAGAAGTGTCAAATGTATTTTCACTGCAATGAACTTCCTGAGGGCTAACACTGGACAGTGATCGATGTGGTCGTTGGTTATATATTTGCATAATTTTATCTAAATCATGAATAAAAATAGCGGTATTTTAAAGTGTACAATATCTCGAAATTAATAGACGAATTGTTCTTATCAATCGTTCAGCCAATGCAGCCTTTATCGGACTGTAGCTATGATAGACGTTTGTATCATATTTCAATAGAACCTTTTGCACATGAGGATTAACAAATTCGCTACCGCGGTCACTTTGAATTTTTCTATAGCAATCTTGTTCAAGAATACTTTTTAAAGCCTGGGCAACTTCAACACCTGTCTTTGATCGCAATGGAATGGCATATGCATAGCAACTAAAGACACTGATTGCCACTAGAGTATATTTGTAGGGTGTATTGTGACGTCTTTGAGTCTCATCTAGAGTTAAAAGATCTGTTTGCTTTATATGCAGTGGGAAAAAAGCTTTAGTTTGTCGATATTTTTTGCCACGAAGCCTACGATTCCGATGCTGAGTGTAACTTTGTTCATTTCCTGGATACTCTTTTGCATTTTTGAAAGTGCTGCCGCCGAAGTCAACTTTAGAAAGTGTTGTCGGGGAACTTCGACTTCCCCACTTCACCAATATTTTCATATACATGTTTTAAAACTTCATCCATTTTGAACGCAAACTTGTAGTGTAAAGCCCACTACCCTTTTGCGCACTGGAGGGTGGTGCTGGTGACGGTGAGTTGATGTAAATACGTCTTGGCTTTTGTCTAGCCGGTGTCGGTGCTATCAAATCATTGCTGTTGCTGCTAGGAGTGCTAGTATTTTCCAAGATTGATTTTAAATCTCCTTCTTCTTCTTCGTTTTTAAATGGCGTTGCTAGAGGGCTGGTACCTCTACTATATTCCCTAATTTCTTTAGAATTTGCTTATTGCCAATAAGACTTTTTGTATTTAGGAAGTTTGATGTATTTAGAAAGCTGTATAGAGTATTGTCACATGATAAAAGTCCTTTACGATTTGTAATCATATCACAAATTAAATCGAGTAGATTATAACTTTTTCCCTAAATTATAATTTGTTTCCTCGTGCTATTGACTTGAACTTGATAATCATCACCACCACCACCACTTTCCAACAGGAGATTTGTTAATACTCTTTTACTCTGTTCCCGATAGGTCAATGGCAATAGGTTTCCAATTGATGTCACTGTTGAGTTCAATTCCTTCTCCTTTGATTGTGCTTTTGTTGCTGCTGCAGAATCTTGAGGAAATGTTTCCTGTTTGTAGAGGGGGATCTGTGATATTGATGACGGCGGTGCGTCTCTCACGATACGGTCTATTTTTGTCCCCGCGACGCAGTGCATCTTGAAGTAAAACTAGCTTTTTATCATCAGCAATATTTTCATCATTAATGACTTTGCTTAGATTGTCCTCAAGGTGTTCAACTGATGAAAGGACAAGTTCTATTGGGGTCAATTTGTAGGATTTAGCCATCTTGAGAAAACTGTTTACAAGTCCTGCGATTATTGGTAGTAAAAGCGTAAAAGAAATGCCACCACCCGCTTGAAGGAGACGTTCTCTTTTAAAATCTTTTCTTTTGTTTTTGCAAGCCAAGGCAGGTACAGTGGAACGATGTTGCTTTGTCTGTTGTCTAAAACCTTCTGGAAACTGTACATTGCCCTCAGCTAAATTTAAACAAAGTTCAGATATTAGTTTAATAAATTCTTTGTCAACACCATGTTTGAGTATGGCCTTCCTGAGTGGGGGTTTTAAGTGCCTAGAACGGAAAATAAGTGTCTATTTTCGTGTAGTTTCTTCAGTGTCATGATGGCAATTAATAACTTGTTCTACTGTTCACCGGAAGATATACAGAAATTTCTTTGTCAAAAATATCTGTGACTAGACGCAGATCCTCGGGTGTATTCTGATTAAAATCTAGCAAAATATACCCATAGGGCTTATTTGTCGCCTGACTGTAAGCTGAAATTAAAAGTTTTGGGGCACCGGGATATATTTGTTTATTGAGAGCTATTAGCGAACTTGAATCACGAACAATCACGAACTTGAATTCTCTGATGAAACAGATTGTGTAGAACTAGGGTTATGGAAATGTTTTCATGATGAGAGTGAGCTGTAAACAGTTGTAGCATTTCCTGTGAGAACTGTTCAATGGATTCAGATAAATCATCAATAATCAGCCATGAGTTTGGCTCAATACTATTGAAAACATCAAATCCTCGCATGAATTGTATTGGCATGGATGTAGCAGTGGCAATAGCTTTTATTTGATCATATGACCCCTGCCAAATACTATAGCAATAGTAAATTTTCTTTGGTTTTTCCAAAAATATTTTATTACAATTTTTAATTATTTTAGATAAAAGTGTCATTTTCCTCCACATTGACGGACCACAAAGAAACGATCTGAATGGTGTTTTAAATTAATACATACTGCAGTTGACAGCAGTTGGACTACAACTAACTGTAAACCATACTTGTCTAATGAATAAATAATAAAATTCTCTCATATCTACTTAGTACGTTATTCAATAGCAACAAGAAAAATAAAACACATATTTTTTCTTTTATTAACAACATTTTTTGTACAACAACAGCAATAACAGAACAACAATTTAAGATTTTTCATTTATTTGACAATAAAATATATTTTAAATACAACAAGAACAGAAAGATCAGCAGTGGCACAGTTGAACATATTTGTAGACTAAAATATAAAAACACTATTTACAACATTTGAAAGATAAGAATCCCCCCTTCTGGAGCTGAAGGCCAGGCCGGGGCCGAAGGCTGGCCACGGGACCACCCCCCCCCCCAACCCCTGCGGCCGAAAGCCGGTGGCTGCGGACAGGACCATCCCACCCCCGGGGCCAGAAAGGGTGGCCTTCTGCGGTAGGAAATTGAAACTCTGTATACGATAGCCGTAAAATTTAAATGATGATGATGACGATGATGGCAATGGAATGAAGATTATATTCAAAAATTGTTGTTGTCCCCACCCACCAAGTACTATTTTTAAATATAAGTTAATTTATCCAGGCCGAGTTGTTTTCGATAGTCCATACATTCAACTCGATCTGAAATTCGATAGTGGCCATGGGGAAGCACCCTTACACCATTCTCAAGTACACAGACCTTGTCAGATATACAAGACATGGCATTTTTTTTTCACTCTAACAGTATAGTTCTTATATTGTAGAGAGCGAATTGCCATTACTTTTGCTCTTGGCACTAGACAACTTTCCACACAGTTTCTATAGACACTCATGTTAAAATTATTTTTTACGAAGTGTGCAGGCACCCCTTTGCACGCTTGTCTTACATCTTTATCATGTGTCTCCGCACAGTATACTTTTGGACCGGAGAACACCCCATTGGATACTAAATCGCTCCCTGTGTCAAATTTTAACATTAACAGTTGATTGGGGGCCTGGCGTTTCACCAACTCGGGATAGATGCTTTCATTCAAATTCGTGTAATCCATCCGCGGGCCAATGTACACACCATTTTCGAAATCTTCAAATAAATTCTCGGCTTTATCTTATAAAAATAGAGAATCTGTGTCCCCATAGTAAATTTGAACCTCCCCCTCCCTTGGCCATTGTACCTTACACACATTGTAAAAGAAGGACAACATGAGTTTCTTGGAAATTTCAAGTACTGAACTCCCCCCCCGCGATATCCTTATTCAGAACAGCATTTCTCTTTTTTCTGTGTAGCAGAACCATATTCGAGTTTATGGTCGTGAATGTTGTAAAGTTAGGATCAGCGACAGTTCGTGCACATTCTCTGGGGCATGTTACAACGTCACAACGAGATCTGTTTCGTACGCTTTCACACATATTTCCAAAAGCTGAATTTAAAAAAGTTTATATATTACTTTTTTAACTTTACTTTTTGCCTGTCAACGTTTACTGACAAAAGTGTCAATAAACGTTTTCAAGTAGGGTTTCTGATCGAATTGCAGGGCTCTGTGTATCTTAGTGACCCTGAAACCATTGGTCACCATCCATCGCAATAGCAAGAGAATCCATCGCATCCATCGCAATCAAGAGAATGTAACTGCGACAAGGTAAACCACGACAAAACACTGCTGAACTATTCCAACTCTTGCATTTCACGAAAGAAATTCAAAATGAACTTTGAAAAATCAAGAGAATGTAACTGTGACAAGGTAAAGCACAACAAAACACTACTAAAATATTCCAACTCTTGCATTTCAACGAAAGAAATTCAAAATGAACTTTGAAAAATCAAGAGAATGTAACTGTGACAAGGTAAAGCATAACAAGACACTACTGAAATATTCCAACTCTTGCATTTCAACGAAAGAAATTCAAAATGAACTTTGAAAAATCAAGAGAATGTAACTGTGACAAGGTAAACCACGACAAACACTACTGAAATATTCCAACTCTTGCATTTAGATGAAAGAAATTCAAAATGAACTTTGAAAAATCAAGAGAATGTAACTGTGACAATGTAAACCACGACAAAACACTACTGAAATAATCCGACTCTTGCATTTCCACGAAATAAATTCAAAATGAACTTTGAAAAATCAAGAGAATGTAACTGTAACAAGGTAAACCACGACAAAACACTACTGAAATATTCCAACTCTTGCATTTCAATGAAAGAAATCCAAAATGAACTTTGAAAAATCAAGAGAATGTAACTGTGACATGGTAAACCACGACAAAACACTACTGAAATATTCCAACTCTTGCATTTCAATTAAAGAAATTCAAAATGAACTTTGAAAAATCAAGAGAATGTAACTGTGACAAGGTAAACCATGACAAAATACTACTGAAATATTCCAACTCTTGCATTTCAACGAAAGAAATTCAAAATGAACTTTGAAAAATCAAGAGAAGGTAACTGTGACAAGTTAAACCATAACAAAACACTACTGAAATATTCCAACTCTTGCATTTCAACGAAAGAAATCCGAAAATGAACTTTGAAAAATCAAGAGAATGTAACTGTGACAAGGTAAACCATGACAAAACACTACTGAAATATTCCAAGTATTGCATTTCAAGGAAGGAAATCCAAAATGAACTTTGAAAAATCAAGAGAATGTAACTGTGACAAGGTAAACCACGACAAAACACTACTGAAATATTCCAACTCTTGCATTTCAGGAAAGAAATTCAAAATGAACTTTGAAAAATCAAGAGAATGTACATGTGACATGGTAAAGCACAACAAGACACTACTGAAATATTCCAACTCTTGCATTTCACCGAAAGAAATTCAAAATGAACTTTGAAAAATCAAGAGAATGTAACAAACACGGTAAACCACGACAAAACACTACTGAAATATTCCAACTCTTGCATTTCAATGAAAGAAATTCAAAATGAACTTTGAAAAATCAAGAGAATGTAACTGTGACAAGGTAAACCATGACAAAACACTACTGAAATAATCCGACTCTTGCATTTCCACGAAATAAATTCAAAATGAGCTTTGAAAAATCAAGAGAATATAACTGTAACAAGGTAAACAACGACAAAACACTACTGAAATATTCCAACTCTTGCATTTCAATAAAAGAAATCCAAAATGAACTTTGAAAAATCAAGAGAATGTAACTGTGACAAGGTAAACCATGACAAAACACTACTGAAATATTCCAACTCTTGAATTTCAAAGAAATAAATCCAAAATGAACTTTGAAAAATCAAGAGAATGTAACTGTGACAAGGTAAACCACGACAAAACACTACTGGAATATTCCAACTCTTGCATTTCAACGAAAGAAATCCAAAATGAACTTTGAAAAATTAAGAGAATGTAACTGTAACAAGGTAAACCACAACAATACACTACTGAAATATTCCAACTCTTGCATTTCAACGAAAGAAATTCAAAATGAACTTTGAAAAATCAAGACAATGTAACTGTGATAAGGTAAACCACGACAAAACACTACTGAAATATTCCAACTCTTGCATTTCAATGAAAGAAATTCCAAATGAACTTTGAAAAATCAAGAGAATGTAACTGTGACAAGGTAAACCATGACAAAACACTACTGAAATATTCCAACTCTTGCATTTCAACGAAAGAAATTCAAAATAAACTTTGAAAAATCAAGACAATGTAACTGTGACACGTTAAACCACGACAAAACACTATTGAAATATTCCAACTCTTGCATTTCAATGAAAGAAATTCAAAATGAACTTTGAAAAATCAAGAGAATGTAACTGTGGCAAGGTAAACCACGACGAAACACTACTGAAATATTCCGACTCTTGCGTTTCAACGAAAGAAATTCAAAATGAACTTTGAAAAATCAAGAGAATGTAACTGTGACAAAGTAAACCACGACAAAACACTACTGAAATATTCCAACTCTTGCATTTCAATGAAAGAAATCCAAAATGAACTTTGAAAAATCAAGAAAATGTAGTGTGACAAGGTAAACCACAACAAAACACTACTGAAATATTCCAACTCTTGCCTTTGCGGTTGGGGTAGGAGGGCCCTTTGGGGTTGGGGTAGGAGGCCCTTTGGGGTTGGGGTAGAGGACCTCACAACACTGTTCAAATAGAACTTGTGTATTATAACGACCACAGAGTTTCACCCCAAATCATCTACTAAATCATCTTCTAAAATCATCTTCTAAAATGTCTCTAACTGTTTCGCCCAAATAATTCCCTAAAATGTCTCGAACGGTTTCGCCCATATAATCCCCTAAAAGTAGTTTCTGGGTGTTCCTTTTGTTTTGGCATCCCTGAGCTGTCACATTTGAAATTCCTAGGAAACCCTTCCCCGCTTTAATCTCTTCATCTCATAGATGTTCCTAGCTACACTATTAAGGTTTCGATAGAATATCAATTTATCCCTCTGACTTAAAGATCAAAGAAGCCGTATTTAAAAAAAGGATTTTTCTATCTCTTTAGACTCCCACATAATTCCAAGATAACAAGTGATGTCATTTCTAATTCCTGACACTAAAGATCAATGAAGCCATATTTAAAAATAGAATGTTAATTTTTATCTCTGACCTAAAGACCGTTTATCCCTCAGACCTAAGATCAAAGAAGCCATATTTGTTTCTTAATTCCCCTTTCGTGAATCAATTCCAAGATAACAAGTGATGTCATTTCTAATAACAAATAAATTCCCCTTTATTGAATCAATAATTCCCCTTAGAAACACAAATAAATTCTCCTTTCTTGGATCAATAATTCCCCTTAGAAACAACAAATTAATTCCCCTTTCGTGAATCAATAATTCCCCTCGATTATGTAAATCAATTTCTCGGAAATTCTCTCCCCTCGATTATGCAAATCAAGTTCTCAGAAATTTAGTTCCCCTCTTGTGGATCAATACATTGTCTATATGGTTAGGCACATGCGCACTCAATTATATGTAGCAGCAGTGGTGAGCGATGGGGCTGGTACCCCCCTCTCTACTAACGCAATACGCTCAGTGAATTCAACCAGTACAAGATCAATGACCTCCAATGAGTTAGAATACTGTCTGTACACGATCACAACCAATCAGAAGGCTAGAATCCATGGACGAACAAGATCACATGCCTCTTTCTAAACCAATCAGGGAGTTAGAAATACTGGGTGAAGCGACGCAACTAATATCTATGAAATTTCGGCAATGAATTTGCGTAACTGTTATATCACAATTCCACCTTGAGACTATGTTTATATTGATCGCGCTTCTAGGCTGAGATAACAGTTCGTTCCAAAGCATTATGGAGCAAACATCAAATAGATTGGATGATTTAGAGGTTATTATAACGCAAATTTATAACGTAAATTCTGTTTATAAATAATTAATTGAGATATTTACATGGTAAATTTTTACCAAATCATAATATTGACTTAAGTGGATATAGCACTCGATGCCTTTTTTTATGCTCTTTCCGAATATAATATTCTTTTTTGTCGGAAATGAATTTTAGTCCCACCCCCCTATATATTCAAATTCAGGGTATATATTTGCACATTAGGAGGATGGGGTTGCATGAAGCAAATATTAATTGTAACCCAGCTAGCAATTTTACCTCTGATCGCATTGATATTCTACTAGACTAGCTATTGGAATGTCATTTGGTATAAATTTTAGGCCTACATGATGTGTGTGTGTTACCGAGCTTTGTCTATCTAATTTTAAGCCTATTTGCTGGAACTGTGTTATCAAACCTTTACATCTAAATACCCCTTGTTTCTAGAGCTTATAACATTTTGAAAGTTATAAATAATTTCTATAATATCTACATGATTTTATGCTATATTATGGCTTCTTTTTTATCTCAGAAAACATGGTACTTATGCATTATATAACACACTCGAAAGAAGACAAGTTCGGTTAATGCTAATGAAATAAAATAGGATGAAAATATAATAGTTAGGAAACAAGTTTTGGCTATATGTTTGCACATTAGGGGATTAGGGTATAGCATAGCATATAGTTAATACATAACCAAACTGAGGTACCCCCCCCCCTACACTCTGAATGTTTTTCTCTACATGAAAGAAAATATAATTTAATTTCTATTTAAGGACAATTTTGAAGAATATGGTCCTCCCGCCATCAAAAAGGCTCGAATTGACAACCAATTACGTCCTACAGTAATTCACTACATTGGCTCTTCGAGGTCCTATACGCAAGGAGAGAACGTGAAGGCCCACGTGCAAGAAGGCGAAATGGTTAAGGACATGACGATAACGCAGAAAGCAAATGTGAGTTTTAAATTTATTTTTCACTAATGATTTTTTCTCCCAAAAAGAAATACATCATGCTTGGTTCATACACATTTCCTTATTCTAATGTCCTGTTTGAGGTCAAGTATTATGACCGTGCAAGTCAGAGAGTGTAATATTTGAATAATAAGGTGAGAGACGATAATTAAACAGGCCGTCTTTATCACAGAACTGACTTAGCCTAATGTCTGCACCCTTAGCCGTAAACAAGTGCGTGTAGTGCGAAATATAATAATCATTTATGTTGGAAATGAATTTTAGCCCCCCATTGTATTCCAATTCAGGGTATATATTTGCACATTAGAGGGATGTGATTGCATGAAGTCTATGTTAAGTGTAAGCCAGCTAGAAATTTTACCTCTGATCGCATTAATTTTTTTATTAGACGAGCTTTTGAAAATGTCGTTTGGTATAAATTTTAGGCCTACATGATGTGTGTGTGTTAACGGGCTTTTTCTATCTAATTTTAAGCCTATGTACTAGCTTCTTTTTTGTCTCAGAAAAAATTAAGGAACAAGATTTTAAATTCTGTAAGATTCAAAAATTTTTTGTTGATTGATAATATTATTTCCTTATTCTAATATCCTTTTTGAGGTCAAGTCTTATGACCGTTTAAATCGGAGAATGTAAATTTCAATAATAAGATGAGAAATGATAATTAAACAGATCGTCTTTATCTCAGAACTGTCATGGTCTAATGTCTGCATCCTTAACCGTAAACAAGTGTGTGAAATAAGATTAGCTTACAGTCCCATAGTTTCAAAAGAAAACATATGATGCATGATAATAATTGACACAGGGAAAAATAAATGTAATTTAAAACGATGTTAAAAAGTCAGTAGTTCAATTTTGCTTGAGACCTAGAAATATTTTCATCATTTTTGGTCATTCAGGTAATTAAGTTTCTTAGAAAACTGTTTTCGTTATTACCAAGAGAATGTTATTGTGATAAGGTAAACCACGACAAAACACTACTGAAATATTCCAACTCTTGCATTTCAATGAAAGAAATCCAAAATGAACTTTGAAAAAATCAAGAGAATGTAAGCGTGACAAGGTAAACCACGACAAAACACTACTGAAATATTCCAACTGTTGCATTTCAACGAAAGAATATCAAGAGAATGTAATTGTGACAGGGTAAATCACGACAAAACACTATTGAAACATTCCAACTCTTGCATTTCAACGAATGAAATCCAAAATGAACTTTGAAAATCAAGAGAATTTAACAGTGACAAGGTAAAGCACAACAAGACACTACTGAAATATTCCAACTCTTGCATTTCAATGAAAGAAATTCAAAATGAACTTTGAAAAATCAAGAGAATGTAAGTGTGACAAGGTAAACCACGACAAAACACTACTGAAATATTCCAACTCTTGCATTTCAACGAAAGAAATCCAAAAATGAACTTTGAAAAATCAAGAGAATGTAACCGTGACACGATAAAGCACAACAAAACACTACTGAAATATTCCAATTCTTGCATTTCAACGAAAGAAATCCAAAATGAACTTCGAAAAATCAAGAGAATGTAACTGTGACAAGGTAAACCATAACAAAACACTACTGAAATATTCCAACTCTTGCATTTCAACGAAAGAAATCCAAAATGAACTTTGAAAAATCAAGAGAATGTAACTGTGACAAGGTAAACCACACCAAAACACTACTGAAATATTCCAACTCTTGCATTTCAACGATAGTAATCCGAAATGAACTTTGAAAAATTAAGAGAATGTAACTGTGACAAGGGAAACCACAACAATACACTACTGAAATATTCCAACTCTTGCATTTCAACGAAAGAAATTCAAAATGAACTTTGAAAAATCAAGAGAATGTAACTGTGACATTGTAAACCATGACAAAACACTACTGAAATATTCCAACTCTTGCATTTCAATGAAAGAAATCCAAAATGAACTTTGAAAAATCAAGAGAATGCAACTGTGACATGGTAAACCACGACAAAACACTATTGAAATATTCCAACTCTTGCAGTTCAACGAATGAAATACAAAATGAACTTTGAAAAATCAAGAGAATGTAACAGTGACAAGGTAAAGCACAACAAGACACTACTGAAATATTAAACTCTTGCATTTCAATGAAAGAAATCCAAAATGAACTTTGAAAAATCAAGAGAATGTAAGTGTGATAAGGTAAACCACGACAAAACACTACTGAAATATTCCAACTCTTGCATTTCAACGAAAGAAATTCAAAATGAACTTTGAAAAATCAAGAGAATGTAACTCTGACATTGTAAACCATGACAAAACACTACTGAAATATTCCAACTCTTGCATTTCAATGAAAGAAATCCAAAATGAACTTTGAAAAATCAAGAGAATGCAACTGTGACATGGTAAACCACGACAAAACACTATTGAAATATTCCAACTCTTGCAGTTCAACGAATGAAATACAAAATGAACTTTGAAAAATCAAGAGAATGTAACAGTGACAAGGTAAAGCACAACAAGACACTACTGAAATATTAAAACTCTTGCATTTCAATGAAAGAAATCCAAAATGAACTTTGAAAAATCAAGAGAATGTAAGTGTGATAAGGTAAACCACGACAAAACACTACTGAAATATTCCAACTCTTGCATTTCAACGAAAGAAATCCAAAATGAACTTTGAAAAATCAAGAGAATGTAACTGTGACACGGTAAAGCACAACAAAACACTACTGAAATATTCCAACTCTTGCATTTCAACGAAAGAAATCCAAAATGAACTTTGAAAAATCAAGAGAATGTAACTGTGACAAGGTAAACCACGACAAAACACTATTGAAATATTCCAACTCTTGCATTTCAACGAAAGAAATTCAAAATGAACTTTGAAAAATCAAGAGAATGTAACTGTGACAAGGTAAAGCACAACAAAACACTACTGAAATATTCCAACTCTTGCATTTCAACGAAAGAAATCCAAAATGAACTTTGAAAAATCAAGAGAATGTAACTGTGACAAGGTAAACCACGACAAAACACTACTGAAATATTCCAGCTCTTGAATTTCAACGAAAAAAATCCAAAATGAACTTTGAAAAATCAAGAAAATGTAACTGTGACAAGGTAAACCATAACAAAACACTACTGAAATATTCCAACTCTTGCATTTCAACGAAAGAAATCCAAAATGAACTTCTAAAAATCAAGAGAATGTAACTGTTACAAGGTAAAGCACAACAAAACACTACTGAAATATTCCAACTCATGCATTTCAATGAAAGAAATTCAAAATGAACTTTGAAAAATTAAGATAATGTAACTGTGACAAGGTAAACCACGACAAGACACTACTGAAATATTCCAACTCTTGCATTTCAACGAAAGAAATTCAAAATGAACTTTGAAAAATCAAGAGAATGTAACTGTGACAAGGTAAAGCACAACAAAACAATACTGAAATATTCCAACTCTTGCATTTCAACGAAAGAAATTCAAAATGAACTTTGAAAAACTAAGAGAATGTAACTGTGACAAGGTAAACCATGACAAAACACTACTGAAATATTCCAACTCTTGCATTTCAACGAAAGAAATCCAAAATGAACTTTGAAATATCAAAAAATGTAAGTGTGACAAGGTAAACCACAACAAAACACTACTGAAATAATCCAACTCTTGCATTTCAATGAATGAAATTCAAATTGAAATTTGAAAAATCATGAGAATGTAACTGTGACAAGGTAAACCACGACAAAACACTACTGAAATATTCCAATTCTTGCATTTCAACAAAAGAAATCCAAAATGAACATTGAAAAATCAAGAGAATGTTACTGTGATAAGGTAAACCATGACAAAACACTACTGAAATTTTCCAACTCTTGCATTTCAATGAAAGAAATCCAAAATGAACTTTGAAAAATCAAGAAAATGTAAGCTTGACAAGGTAAACCACGACAAAACACTACTGAAATATTCCAACTCTTGCATTTCAACGAAAGAATATCAAGAGAATGTAACTGTGGCAGGGTAAATCACGACAAAACACTATTGAAATATTCCAATTCTTGCATTTCAACAAAAGAAATCCAAAATGAACATTGAAAAATCAAGAGAATGTTACTGTGATAAGGTAAACCATGACAAAACACTACTGAAATTTTCCAACTCTTGCATTTCAATGAAAGAAATCCAAAATGAACTTTGAAAAATCAAGAAAATGTAAGCGTGACAAGGTAAACCACGACAAAACACTACTGAAATATTCCAACTCTTGCATTTCAACGAAAGAATATCAAGAGAATGTAACTGTGACAGGGTAAATCACGACAAAACACTATTGAAATATTCCAACTCTTGCATTTCAACGAATGAAATCCAAACTGAACTCTGAAAAATCAAGAGAATGTAACAGTGACAAGGTAAAGCACAACAAGACACTACTGAAATATTCCAACTCTTGCATTTCAATGAAAGAAATCCAAAATGAACTTTGAAAAATCAAGAGAATGTAAGTGTGATAAGGTAAACCACGACAAAACACTACTGAAATATTCCAACTCTTGCCTTTCAACGATAGTAATCCAAAATGAACTTTGAAAAATTAAGAGAATGTAACTGTGACAAGGTAAACCACAACAATACACTACTGAAATATTCCAACTCTTGCATTTCAACGAAAGAAATTCAAAATGAACTTTGAAAAATCAAGAGAATGTAACTGTGACATGGTAAAAAATGACAAAACACTACTGAAATATTCCAACTCTTGCATTTCAATTAAAGAAATTCAAAATGAACTTTGAAAAATCAAGAGAATGTAACTGTGACAAGGTAAACCATAACAAAACACTACTGAAATATTCCAGCTCTTGCATTTCAACGAAAGAAATCCAAAAATGAACTTTGAAAAATCAAGAGAATGTAACTGTGACAAGCTAAAGCACAACAAAACACTACTGAAATATTCCAACTCTTGCATTTCAACGAAAGAAATCCAAAAATGAACTTCGAAAAATCAAGAGAATGTAACTGTGACACGGTAAACCACAACAAGACACTACTGAAATATTCCAACTCTTGCATTTCAACGAAAGAAATTCAAAATGAACTTTGAAAAATCAAGAGAATATAACTGTGACACGGTAAACCACAACAAGACACTACTGAAATATTCCAACTCTTGCATTTCAACGAAAGAAATTCAAAATGAACTTTGAAAAATCAAGAGAATGTAACTGTGACACGGTAAACCACGACAAAATACTACTGAAATATTCCAACTCTTGCATTTCAATGAAAGAAATTCAAAATGAACTTTGAAAAATCAAGAGAATGTAACTGTGACAAGGTAAACCACGACAAAACACTACTGAAATATTCCACCTCTTGCATTTCAATGAAAGAAATTCAAAATGAACTTTGAAAAATCAAGAGAATGTAACTGTGACAATGTAAACCACGACAAAACACTACTGAAATAATCCGACTCTTGCATTTCCACGAAATAAATTCAGAATGAACTTTGAAAAATCAAGAGAATATAACTGTAACAAGGTAAACCACGACAAAACACTACTGAAATAATCCAACTCTTGCATTTCAACGAAAGAAATCCAAAATGAACTTTGAAAATCAAGAGAATGTAACTGTGACAAGGTAAACCACGACAAGACACTACTGAAATATTCCAACTCTTGCATTTCAACGAAAGAAATTCAAAATGAACTTTGAAAAATTCAGAGAATGTAACTGTGACAAGGTAGACCACGACAAGACACTACTGAAATATTCCGCCTCAGGCAGCTTGATGCTGCGGTGAGTTGTTAGTAGTATTACTAGTAGATACGCCATAAGTCCTTTACCCAGCTAATCACTGGTTTCTGAAGATCACAGATAAATCAACAGATGGTTTTTAAGTGATAACTCATTCAGAGATCCAGTTCTAGATGGACATGTAAAGCCAAACAATAGCTTTTTGAAGTATAATTTTCTTGTTTTTACTCCCTCAGATATAGAGAGCCAGATATGTGTGGTACATGTTTGTCTAGTCACCTCGGCGAACAATGGCCCAAGAAAAGAAAGTTCCTCAGAAAGAGTTGAATGGGTCTACCTGTTGAAGTTGTTAATTGAGCCAAATTCAAGCATTAAAGTTATAAGTAACAGTTTTTTACTGATGATACTACAAGTTATACTTAGGACTTAAAAATACGATCGAGCTACACAGAAAGCCTTCGGAGCTAAAATTAACGACCAAATTCTAGCACAAGTGGATTGAAACTAATCAACACGGGTATTTCAATAAAAATCTGATCAAGTAAATATTCTGATCAAGGGGGAAAATACGGAAGATGATCGGAGTTAGAAGGATTAGAAGTAGGATTAAGCGGAGCAACAGTAAAGTAAAGTTAACGGTACTAGACTTTGAAGTTCAAACCAGTGGCACTGATCTTTGTTTCATGGCCCTTCAGGCAGGAAGTGCAATGGGAGGCTGGGGGTCAGCTAACTTGTGCTTGCACATCCTTCCAGATTAGGTGAGACTTAGGTTACAAGCTAAAATTTTAGGGATATCTTGGGAGCTACCAAAGAGGAAACTAAAATTTTGGAATGGAGGATATTTTCCAGTTTCTATTTCTAGTGGAAGAATGTTTAGTAGTAGTAGTGTTAGAGGAAGTAGCACCAACAGTTAAACAACCCGAAGCAGTTCTACATCCTGGTCAACATTTCTTAGAAAGTCTAATCTGTTACTCTGCATCCATGTTTAGCCAACTATTTAGGATTTAGAAAGAAACATTTAAGAATAATTTTCATCTTTCGGAAAGGGACCTAGAATCACCTAGCTTCCTTTTAGTGTACGAAGGACTTGATTATAAGAACACTGGATGCCTCATGGACCACCTTTAGATGTGTTTATGTCTGAAAGCCACGAGTTATTTTCCTTCTGGTCTTTTCAAAATATTCATTTTTTCTTTTCCATTAGCATAGTTTTTTCAGTGTTGTGGCGTTGAACTGCGAAAATAAAAGAGCAAAACTAATTAGTTAGAGGTGACCCGACAAGGCTCTTCGTCCGTAAAAATTCAAACATTAACAATCTGTTGTTTCCCGAAGATAACTACACCTTCAAAAGAGAGCTACATCTTCTTAAGCTGTTTGGTGGAATCTGTTTTTAGCTTACTTTTGGCTGATTTTTTCACCTATTTTCTTTAATTCATAATTTGATACCCTTTTTTAATTCTATTTTTTTGTAGGGCTGTAGAGTTTCTCGCTTAAACAATTCAAACAACTTTTAATAAAATTAATTTAAAAAACTTTTTCCACAAAATAAGTTTTTCAAAGAAAAGTAAAGAACTCCATTAAACAAAAAATGAGTAAAAATAAAATCAAATAATCTATCAAGCGTGAAACTACCTCAAATCAGTATCGATAAATAAATGAAACCCAAAACGAACAGAAATTACAATAATTAACCCAGTCAAATTCAAAACGAGCTGAAATTAACACAAGTTGAGTGCAAAACCCCTATGCCTTCCCAAGGCCAGAACAAAAATTTGCACTTTACTGAAAAAATATAAATGTTTTTACTTTTATAACTTTAATAAATCAAATAATTTTATCATTTTGATTACTAAATATCAGTGTATGTATATTAAACTGACAATGCACATTCATTTGTATTTTTTCAGTAAATTGCAAATTTTGATCTGGCCTTGGGAAGGCAGAAGGGTTTTGCGCCCAAATTATGTTAATTTCTACTGTTTTTCAGTTTGACTCGGTTAATTATTGTAATTTCTGTTCGTTTTGGGTTTCATCTATTTATCAATGCTGATTTGTGGTAGTTTCACGTTGAACAAAATGGATACCTCAAAATTTTGATTGAATGTGTTTTGGAAAATGGTGGGCGTGAGAGGGGCGTTAGTCGCTATCCAATCACTTTCAACTATAAAAAGGCACTAGCCCTTATCTGGAAATCAACTACGCTGAACAAAATGGCTATCTCAAAATTTTGATTGGATGTGTTTGTGGAAATTATGGGCGTGGGGGGAGGGGGCTAGTTGCCCTCCAATCACTTTCGACTTTTAAAAAGGGCACTAGCCCTTTGAATTTCCAATCGAATGAGCCTTTTTTGAAGTTTCCGCCACAACGCCTTCTATAAAAACCTTATATGCCCCCAAGGCATAACTTAAAACCCTTGCCCTAAGGGTTTTGGGGGGAGTTTCCTCCTCAAAACATATTTTCAATCTGGAAATAAACTACGCTGAACAAAATGGCTATTTCAAAATTTTGATTGGATGTGTTTGGGGAAATGATGGGCGTGTGAGGGTCTAGTTGTCCACCAATCACTTTCGACTATTAAAAAGGGCCCTAGCCCTTTTAATTTCTAATCGAATGAGCCTGTTTTGAAGTTTCTACGACAACACTTTCAATAAAAACTTTATATCCCCCAGGGCATAACTTACAACCATTGCCCAGAGGGCTGTGAGGGGAGGGGTTGTCATCCTTAAAGACCTAATTTCCAAAACTGTCAACTATGTTGAATAAAATAGCTATCTAAAAATTTTGATTGGATGTGTTTGGGGAAAAGGTGGGCGTCAGAGGGGGGTTAGTTGCCCTTAACTTACTTTCGACTATTGAAAAAGGGTACTATCCCTTTGAATTTCAAATCGAACGAGCTTTTTTTGAAGTTTCTACGATAATGCTTTCTTTAAAAACCTTATATGCCCCCAGGGCATAATTTAAAAACCCTTGCCCTGAGGACTGTGGGGGAGTGTCCTCCTCCAAAACATATTTTCTATCTAGAAATTGAATGCGCTGGACAAAATGGCTATCTCAAAATGTTGATTGGATATGTTTGGGTAAATGATGGGCGTGGGGGGGGGGCTACTTACCGTCCAATCAGTTTCGACTATTAAAAAGAGCACTATCCTTTTGAATTTCCAATCGAATGAGCCTTTTTTGAAGTTTCTACGACAACGCCTTCTATAAAAACCTTATATGCCCCCAAGGCTTAACTTAAAACCCTTGCCCCGATGGCTTGGGGAGTGTCCTCCTCAAAAACACATTTTCTACCTGGAAATAAACTACGCGGAAAAAAATGGCTATCTCAAAATTTTGATTGGATGTGTTTGGGTAAATGATGGGTGTGGGGGGGAGGGCTAGTTGCGCTCCAATCACTTTCGACTATTAAAAAGGGCACTAGCCCTTTGAAGTTCCAATCGAATGAGCCTTTTTGAAGTTTCTACGACAACGCCTTCTATAAAATCTAATATTCCCCCAGTGCATAACTTAAAACCCTTGCCCTGAGGGTTATGGGGGAGTGTCCTCGTCAAAAACATAGTTTCTATCTGGAAATCAACTACGCTGAACAAAATGGCTATCTCAAAATTTTGATTGGATGTGTTTGGGGGAATAATGGGCATGTGGGGGGGGGGGGCTAGTTGCCCTCCAATCACTTTCGACTATGAAAAAAGTACTAGCCCTTTGAATTTCCAATCGAATGAGCCTGTTTTGAAGTTTCTACGACAACGCCTTCTATAAAAACCTTATATGCCCACAGGGCAAGTAGAACCCTATCAGGAGGTCCCGTGCGTACATAATTTATGCATGTTTTTATGGTTTTTTCTCATTGAGAATGAAAAAAACAGGATTTTTCTCACTTTGATGTATTTTCAAGGTCAATTTATTTATTGTTGTTGTTGTTGCTGTTCGTCCAGGTGTACGCTAGGGGGAATGTATTGATTCAGGAGTCGACTAGGGGAACTAAATTTCCAAGGTCAATTGATTTGTTGTTGTTGTTCGTCCAGGTGAACGCTAGGGGGAATGTATTGATTCAGGAGTCGACTAGGGGAACTAAATTTCCAAGGTCAATTGATTTGTTGTTGTTGTTCGTCTAGGTGTACGCTAGGGAGAATGTTATGATCCAGGAATGGGAAACAGGATCACGTGTCCCCTTCTAAACCAATCAGAGAGTCGGTTACATCTCCTTCTAAGCCAATCAGAGGGCTGGTTACATATGGTTTCCTCATTACATTGCAATTCGCCCTTGAGATTTCATATATAACGGACATGCGTTGTGATTAAATTATCATATAGTTCCAAGACACAATGGATAGAACACCTGAAATTATTGATGAGTTAGAAGCCTTGGCAACATCCATTTACAATGTGAGTACACTTTCATTCTTTATTTTCAAATAAAATTATTTTCCTTGGTCACCCTCCAGTATATTCAGGTAAATCCCCCCTCCCACTCTAATACAAACTACACTATGCTATCTTTATACTCGCTAGAAAACGTAAAATATGTTCTTTTTACCACCTAAACCTAACCCCCCCTCTCACAACCCCTCCTATATTTATGACTTTAATTCTTGCAATAGAAATAATTCTCAATTTTCGATAAATTCTTGCTTTCTGTATTGTGGTCTAAAGTAACATCCCTTAGCTTTTAATATACCGTTTTCCATTTAAGCCTCCGCCGCTAACTTGACAAAACATTTCTGCATAGATTTAAACAGGTGTAATTATTGAACCCTTTAAAGTACATCCGGCTTTGCTAAATCCTTATGAATTTGGATAGCAAAAGCTTCCGCTGAAAAAATGATACTTTTTCCCGTCAAATTAAAAACAGTTTCACGCAGAAAGAGATTACTGTTAATTATGCTTGTGAGTTCGCAACCGCTATGGAAGAATGAAATGCTTTCTAGACAAAATAATTGCTAACAATAATTTTTAGGACATTATATAAAAAGGGGGGAGGGGCTATGTCTCAATTCTATCACGATCATTATAATGTGAAAACATACTGTTTCTTCGCGTAAAAAGTAAGGGGGGGGGGGCAGTTTTAAGAAAAATATAGCTTTATTATCTGTAAATTTAATATCATTTACATCTAAGATCCTAAATTTAGGCCTATAAGCTACTGGGTTAACAATCTTTTTCTATTTTAAAGTCTATAGACGGGAACATTTAAAAAAATTCTCAACAAGGTAAAATGGGAGCATTTCTCGTAAGTTTTACTTTTTGCTTTGCTTTTGGCTTAGGGGGAGGGGGCTTCTTAGTGATAAATGCTTTCTAGACAAAATTATGGCTAGGGGGATGGGGGTACTAATTTTCCTTCTGTAAAAAAGGGGGAAATTATTTCGATACTAATTTTTTTCTCTTCTTTTAAGGCAAATTGTGAAGAATGTATTGCGGCCCCTCAATCGAAGAGAGCAAGGGAGGATGATGCGACCCCTGCGAAGGCGACAGTTAAGCAATATGGTCGCTTGCCGAAGCCCCCCAAACAAGTGTTGCCTGCCCAAGCCGCAGCCCAATCTGCGCTCACTTGCCCATCCGCTCTCCATGGACCTTTAATAGCTGCCCCACCTACGCTAGGTCAGGAGGTTGCCCTCCAGCACGCTATGCCAGGTCCATCCGGTACCCAAATACAGCCGGAATTTGCAAATGTAAGTTTAAATTTTATTTCTCGCTATTTTTTCAACCTGATAAAATATGACGTTCTCCCTTTGAATCATAACAATGTGCATGCATTCAGTCTGTTGAATTAGGTTAGCGAAACCAAAAAAATGCACTATATCCCGCTCATAATTAGTAGCAAAATCCTTTGCGATATAAACTGCTTTATTAAAGAATGGTTCACCTTGCCTCTACAAATATTATAAAAACAACTTTCTATTGGAATGACTTGTGTATCATGAAAGGGATAGGCTATTCATCTCAAATCAAGTAAAGACACCGTTTTTTTCCAAAGCAGATATGGGCTATTAATATGAAATGTTTTTGGGGGGTGATTGTTTGAAAAAAACCAAAACCGACTATGTAATGTTTTAGATTGTATTTAGCTGGAACTTTTAGGATATATGGAGTAAACCAAATACTACTGCTAAGCACATGTAAATAATAATCCAATTTTTAAAAATAGGGTGATTTAGACACATTAAAAATAATCTATTTTTCATTTATAGGTTGTCCTGGTTCCATACTCACCATCTCCCCCCTGCTCGTCACTTGGAGAAGGAGAGGACGCGTCTATGGGGATTTACAACAATGAAACATCTACGATCAGTGAATGGCATGGTAATTCTATAGAAATACCCTTTAACATTGATGACTTTTTAAGTGATTTTTTCTAAATGTTGATAATAGCACAGTTGAGCAGGGTAATGTAGGTAATTCAGATTCGGACTCAGCATTGCTAAGTCCCAATACTATGCAACTTTTGGATGATTTTGTCGGTGAATTAATGGGAAACCCTAACCTAACCTCAGATTACAAGAACATTTCCCACTTCAATCGAATGAAGTGGCTTCCCATACCCCTATTATTGAACAATGTTGGGGGGAGGGGTGTTGATAAATATACAAGAGGGGTGAGGGGGTAGGAGGGGTATAATTGAATCATTCCGATTTCACTTCAAATACAATTTTAAATACAATAGTTGTCTACACTGCAACTTTTGGTGACCCTTTTAATTCGCTTTTGTGTGGTAATTTTGTGTTTGACCCCGTAGAAAATTGTGCATGACTATGTAGATAGAATTCGTGCACTGCTGGAGAACCGAATTCAGTTATGGGGAGGGGGAGGGATTCAATTAAGGTTTCTATTGTTTTAAAGGTGTTTTATTTAAACGAGGGTAAAATCGAGGTTTACCATCATTATGTACATACCGAGATGCGACTGATCTATCCAAATTTAGAGAATTTTGAGGCTGCTTTTTCCGAGTGGATAGGTCATATTATTGCACATCTCGAGAATTATAACGAAAACGGGAGCGGGTCAGTAGTTCTTTATGTTGAAAATTTAAGCGTTAATATTTGTAAATTTAAGAAAGATTTTATTTTAAGAGGGGGGGCAGGTGGGGCGGGGCAAGGGAAATAGTTTTAAAATATAATCCTGATCTAGAAGGTTGTCGTGGTGTCCAGCGATCTGTTTTGAAACAGGTCAAAAATGTTTCAAGTACGCTTTCCTCATATCAGCATTCAAGCCTCTAGCACGTGACGCTACCGAGACGAATTTAGATCACTGGGCTGTACATGGGAAGGAGGTGTCCAATTTTCCCATTGTAGATTTCACTTGTTTAGAGGGAAAATACCCAGTAACGCTTAGGTCCATTGATATTTTTGAAAGGGCCAATGCTCATTTAAATATCGGCGTTACTGTGGTTCAGTATGAAACTGAATTTGAAGATGGGGTTCGTTCAAAAAAGAAGGGGGTGGTGTTCCCAGTAAGAGGTCCGTCGATTGAATTGGTCAAACACTGGGTTTGGTTGTTGTACACACCCCCATCTAGTGACCTAGCCAATTCAATTGGCTATTTTAACCCAATTACAGACGTCAGTAGAGTTCTGGGGGAGGGTAAGAAAAGGGGGTACGTTTCTACTGTCCGACATGCCTGTCTCGATTTTGGACAGAATTCAAGTTGCAAAATCATATGAAGCACTGTAGACGGCATGGCTACCAGTCAGTGGAAACGGTTTTCAGGGGATAGGGCCATTTTACGTTTCAAAAATTTTCAAAACACCCTCCTCCAGAGCAACAAAATCTCGTTGGATTGTGAAGCGAAGCTGGTGGAAGTGAACGATCCTCGATTTCCAAACCGAATCAAAGAACATCAAGCTATTGCAGTGTCCTATGCCCACGCCCAAAGAGACAATTCTAACACCATGCAGTTGTTAGAAATAGTAGAAACATTGGATAGGCGAGAGTGCATGATCAGGGCACTGACTAAATTAATTGGCACCGCTAATGGCGCTATTTCTCGTTTGAGAAATACGCATTACCCTATGGTGCTGTCTGCAGAGGATCGTCTCGCGATTAAAAATGAAAAAATATGCTGGGTTTGTAAGGGGGAGTTTGAGGAGGGGAATAAGGGGACTAAAGGGACTAGAGGGGGGAGGGGGAAAGTCAGAGACCACAATCACTTGTGGCAGGAAATATCCTCGGGGGTAGTAATTTTAGAGGGGTAGCGCATCAATCGTGTAACTTAAATGTTATCCAGCAGTTTTTTATTCCAGTTTTTATCCACAATTCAAATTATGATTTAAAATGTATTTTACCGGCACTGGCACGTATGCACAGGGAGGGAGGGGGAGTAGATAGTCCATGGGTAAATAATTCATTTACCTATAAAATCATTCCCGAATCGGCCGAGAAGTTGTTGCTTCTCGAGCTGAAATGGCAGGTAGTAAATAATGGGCATACGTGTTGGAATAAAATCAGGCTTTTAGATTCCTTTAATTTTTTTCCCAAGGCATTGAGTCAATTGATTCAAGTGCAGAAAAGCGACAATTTTGATAGTTTTCCTTTGCTTAAACAGCACTTTCCAGACAGTGAAATGTATGACCTATTGACCTGGAAAGGTGTATACGCATACGACTATTACTGTTCTGGCGCTCGGTTAAGCGAGGTGAAACTACCTCCAATTGAAGCTTTCTACAATTCACTCACCAACAGTGATGGCACAGCCGAGGAATATGAGTTTGCCAAGAAGGTGTGGTCTAAGGGGAATTGTAAAAATGGGTGGGATTATTGTAGACTCTACTTGGCCAGTGACGTTTTAACTCTGTTGGACATAGTCTGCAAGAAAACAGACCAAATCTATTCAGAGTTCTGGCTAGATATAGGCTATTATTTTTCCACACCACAATTTGGTGATGGACTTGATTTTAAAAATTAGTAGGGAGGAAATAGGCTTAATCACCGACGTAGATCAACACCTTTTTGTAGAAAGATTAATGAGGGGGGGGTATGTTTTTCATGGGTATCGCGTCTTGACAACCGATCCGAGCGGACAAAACAGCAACACCGGTGCAAAGTCAAATGCAGTGTTCTTGGACATGAACTCATTGTACCCCTCGGCAATGTCTCACTACTCTTTGCCGTGTGGGAACTATCAATGGCTTGAGAATCCTTGTAAGTTCCCCGACATTACCACCGTCGAGGACAATGGACAACAGGGATGGTTCCTTGAAATTGACGGGCATATTCCACTGGCGCTTCACGATTCAGTCAGAGATTTTGTTTTTCCCTGTATCAATCGACCAGTGAGCAGGGACTCACTGAGCCCCTACAATCGATCACTGGTTGAGGATATGGGGAAGCACTGGAGCCCCTCTAAGCAAAAACTGATTGCAGATTTGGACCCTAAGGAGAATATCGTTGTTCACCATGTGCTTTTGCACTGGATGGTGAACAATGGTTTCAAGATCACCAAAATACATAGGGTCTTGCAATTCAGTCAGAAACCATACTTAAAGACGTTTATCGACACTTTTGTTGATAAACGCTCTAGGGCAAACAGTAAAGTAGAGAAGGAAATGTACAAACTCATTCTAAATTCAGCGTTTGGCAAAATGTGTGAAAGCGTAGGCAACAGATCTCGCTGCGACGTCGTGACTGACCCTCTAGAGTGTGCACGAATTATTGCCGACCCCAATTTTACATCGTTCACGAGCATAGAGGCTGGCATGGTTCTTCTACACAGGAAAAAGCGAAATGTGGTACTGAACAAGAATATAGCAGGAGGTAGTTCAGTACTTGAAATTCCAAAAAGCTCATGTTGTCGTTTTTTTACAATGTGTGCAAGGTGCAACGGCCACGGGAGGGGGAGGTTCAAGTTTACTATGGGGATACAGATTCTCTGCTGTTAAAGGTAAAAACCGAGGATTTATTGGGTGATTTAGAAAATGGGGAACACATCAGCTCGCGGATGGATTTCACCAACTGGAATCCGTCCCTCTACCCCGAGTTGGTGAAACGTCAAGCCCCCAACCAACTACTAATGTTAAAATCAGAGACGGGCAGTGGTTTGATATCCAGGGGGTTGTTCCCGGGTCCTAACGTTTATTGCGTAGAAACTCATAACGGGGATGTAAAGCAGGAATGTAAAGGGGTGCCTACACATTTTGTAAAGAGCAATTTCAACATGAGCGTGTACAGAGACTGTGTAGAAAGTAGCCTAGTGCCGAGAGCAAAAGTGCTTGCAATTCGCTCTCTACAGTACAGAAATTATACTGTAAGAGTGGAAAAAAATGCAATGTCGTGTATATCCGACAAAGTCTATGTGCTCGTGAATGGTGTAAGTGTGCTACCTCATGGCCACTAGCTTATTTCAGACCGGGTTGAATGCATAGACTATCGCAATCAACTTGGTCTGGATAAATTAACCTGAATTTGACTCTAACCCAACCTAACCTAACCACCAACCTTTCATAATTAACTAACCCACCCTTTCATAAATTAACTATCCATAACTAACCTCAAGTAACCCAACCTAACCTGCAGCAGTGACGACAACTATTGTACTGTTTCGCCCCCGTGGCCGGCCTTCGGCCCCGCGGCTCCCCGGGGTTGGGGGGTCCCGCCCACGGCCCTGGAGGCGGGGGTGGGGGGGGGGTGTGGTGGTTTGTGGGGGGGTCCCCTTTTAAATTCATAATGTTCAACTGTACTGCTATTTTTTTTAAAGTTCATGTTCCAAGTGTTTTTTTTGTTTTTTCAAGTGCTGTTGTACAAAAGTGTGCTACTGTGTGTGATAATGTACATAAAGTGTTCTTGCTGGAAAAAAGTGTTTTTTTAAGACAATAAGTGTTGTTGTTGTTCTTGCTGTTGTTTATGTTTGAACAAAAGTGTGTTTTTTTTATAAATGTTGTACATAAAGTGTCATTTTTATGTTGTTGTTCATGTTAAACAAATAGAGTTTTCCTGTTGAACAAGTGCCACTGTTTTTTTGTTGTTCTTGTTGAACAAGTGTCATTCTTATGTTGTTGCTCATGTTGAACAAATAGAGTTTTCATGTCGAATAAATGACCATCGCAATATTGTTTTTTTTGTTCTTGTTAACGTACTAGATAGATCTATGGGAAAATTATTATACTACTACTACTACTACTACTTATTCATTGGACACGTATGATTTACAGTTAGTTGTAGTCCGACTGTTGTCAACAACGGCAGCAGCATTTATCAATTTAAAACACCCTTCAGATCGTTTCTGTGTGGTCCATCAATGTCGGGAAAACAACACTTTTAGCTAAAATAATTCAAAATTGTCAGAAAATGTTTTTGGAAAAACCAAAGAAAATTTATTATTGCTATAGTATTTGGCAGGAGTCCTACGATCAAATAAAAGCTATTGCCACAACCATACCAATACAATTCATACGAGGACTTGATGTTTTCAATAGTATTGAACCGAACTCGTGGCTGATTATTGATGATTTGGCTGAATCCATTGAACAGGTCTCACAGGAAATGCTACAACTGTTCACCATTCGCTCTCATCATGAACAGATTTTCAAAACCCTAGTTCTACACAATCTGTTTCATCAGAGCAAATGTATGCGAACCAATGCATTGAATTGCACTATCTATATTATCTACGAGTTGTTCGTGATTCTAGCTCACTAATAACTCTCAATAAGCAAATATACCCCGGCGCCCCTAAATTTCTGCTGTCAGCGTACACTCAGGCGACAAATAAGCCCTACGGTTACATTTTGCTAGATATTAATCAGAGCACACCGGAGGATCTACGTGTAGTCACCGACATTTTCGAAAAAGAAATTACAGTATATTCCGGTGAACAGTAGAAAAGGCTATTAGTTGCCATTATGACACTGAAGAAACTACATGAACAACGGCATTTATTTTCCGTTTTAAGCACTTCAAAACCTCCACTCAGGAAGGCCATACTCAAACATGGTGTTGACAATGATTTCATTAATCTAATATCTGAACTTTGTTTAAATTTAACCGAGGGCAATGTTCAACTGTCAGAAGGTGTTAGACAACAGATAAAGAAACATCGTTCCACTGTACGCGCCTTGGCTTGCAAAAACAAGGGAAAAATTTTTAAAAGAAAACGTCTCCTTCAAGCGGGCGGTAGCTTTTTCACACTTTTACTGCCAATAATTGCAGGACTTGTAAACAGTTTTCTCTAGAGAATGGCTAAACCCTATAAATTGACACCATTTGAACTTGTCCTCTCGCCCGTCGAACATTTTGAAGACAATCTCAGCAAATTCATTAATGATGAGAATATTGCCGATGACAAAAAACTGCTTTTACTTCAAGATGCATTGCGACGTGTGGACAAACATAAACCTTATCGTGAGAGACCGGCCGCTGTTACAGTCATCACAGATCTCTCTAAACAGGAAACATCTTCTCAAGATTCTGCAGCCGCAACAGTGCAATCAAAGGAGAAGGAATTGAATTCAATTGTATCGAAAATTGGAAAACTATTGCCAGTGACCTATCGAGAACAGAGTAAAAGAGTATTATCATATCTCATGTTGGAAACTGATGCATCAAGTTCAAGTCGACAGCACAGGGAAACGAATTATAATTCAGGGAAAAAGTTATAATCTAGTTGATTTAATTTGTGATGTGGTGACGAATCGTAAAGGACTTTTATCATTTGACAATAATCTATACACCTTTCTAAATGCATCAAACTTTCCCAAAAGTCTTATTGGCAATAAGCAAATTCTAAAGAAACTAAGAGAATATAGTCCTCCAACAACGCAACACAACACCATTTAAAAAAGAAGAAGATTCAATATTTGAAAATACTAGCAGCAGCAGCAGCAGAAGCAATGATTTTATAACACCTGTGGCTGCTAGTGAAAAGCGAAGACGAATTGATTCACCCTCCAGAGTGCAAAAGGGGAGTGGACATTACACTACGTGTTTGCGTTCAAAATGGATGAAGTTCTGAAACATGTCTATGAAAATATTGGTGAAGCGGGAAGTTTAAGTTCTCCCGAAACGCTTTCTAAAGTTGCCTCTGGACAGCACATTAAAAAAAGCAAAAGAGTATCTAGAGAATGAACCGAGTTACACACTGCATCGGAATCACAGGCTTCGTGGCAAACAATATCGACAAACTAAAGCCTTTTTCCCTCTGCATATAATGCAAACGGATCTTTTAACTTTAGACGCAATTCAACGGCGTCACAATGCACCCTACAAATATATTCTGGTGGCAATCAGTGTCTTTAGTCGCTATGCCTATGCCATTCCATTACGGTCAAAGAGAGGTGTTGAAGTTGCTCAGGCCATTGAAAGTATTCTTGAACAGGATTGCTATAGAAAAATTCAATCGGATCGTGGTAGCGAATTTGTTAATCCACATGTGCAAAAGGTTCTATTGAAATATAATACAACACTTTATCATAGTCACAGCCCGATAAAGGCTGCATTGGCTGAACGATTAATAAGAACGATTCGTCTATTAATTTCAAGATATTGTACACTGAAAAATACATCTGCTTTTATTCATGATTTAGATAAAATCATGCGGATATACAACCATCGACCTCATCGATCTCTGTCCAACTCAAGCCCTCGGGAAGTTCATTACAGTGAAAATACATTTGATGCTTTTCTAAAGCAATACTCCAATGGTAAAAAGAAAAAAAAATGTGAAGAAGAAATTCAATGTTGGTGATACTGTTCGAATTAATAGAACCACCAATATTTTTGAAAAGGGGAATTATTTATGGAGCACCGAACTTTCTAAAGTGTCCAAAATCCTGGACACCGAACCCACGAACATATCGACTGCGAGACACCAAAGATGATGAGATTCTCGGCGGTTTTTATGAATATGAACTGCAAAAAGTTAGAAACACTAGTGAAATTTATCAAATTGAAAAGATATTAAAGAGTCGTACTCGTAGGGGCAAGAGACAGTTGCTTGTTCGCTGGCTAGGATACAACTCTAATTTTGATTCTTGGGTCAGTGCTGAAGACATTAACAATGCCCAATGATTTCTATGTGACTTTCATGTCCAATGTTTCTGATCCTCTCTACAATGACTTGAATAGAACAAGTGATTTTTGGACAAAACTCTCTCCCACCATCAAATTCGAGGGCGCGTATGAAGTGGCTCTTGTCGACTGTATTCTCAAAAATACCTACGACATCCTGAGAAAAGATCGTAAATATGATATAAAAATTAGACCCTATGATTGCCCGCCACCACCTTCAGGTGATCAAGAACAAATTCAAAAAATCAATTGGATGAATTATCCATATATTGAATTACCCTACGAGGAACTCACCTGTATGAATGATTTATGTCGTTCTATTAATAAAAGAATTTCCGCTCGTAAAAAAGGAGCTTTTCATTTCAACTATTCAAAGGAGGAGGGTAAGATCTATATTAGTTCACCTATTGCCGATGAAAAGGTTATTCTCAATGATAACGTAAAGAATGTTCTTGGCTTTAAGCTCAATATAATCAATGGTAAAAGTGCCGGAAACACTAATTTCATTTTTGCTGACTACCCGCCTGCCTTCTCCACGGACACTTGTATATTTCTCTACGCTTCATTTGTGGAAACATCTCGGGTTGGTAATTCAAATGTTCCCCTCCTACGAGTTCTTGAACGAAAAAACCAATCAAGAACATATTCAACACTACAATATAAAGAATCTTCAATATATTCCTGTAAACACTTCCTATTTGGAACTCTGTCAGTTAACACTACGAACTGAATTGGGTGATCCCATAGCAATTTCAAAAGGTTTGGCTGTGATTACATGCCATTTTCGGCCCATCGTTCAACAACAACAAGATGTCTAATAGAAAAGTGGTATTCATTTGTCCTGATATTGACTGCTATGTTAATACTCTTGGCCCAAGACAACAGGGCAATGGAATGGACTATTACAAAGGTCGCTCGTCAATGTCTGGCTATGGTCTTGGCAGTTGGTTTGCTAAGCTTTTCGCTCTGCACTACCTCTGGCTAGAAAATATCTTGTACCGGCTGCGACAGATTTTGCATCCTCTACACTATACGATTGGGGCTCTGGCAAGGATTTTAAAAAAAAGTGCTTCGGAAAATCTCAGGTCCAATGCGCGAACCCTTGGCGAGAGATTAAAACAAAATGGAAAAGGTTTAAAAAGGTCGAGGAACACTGCACCACTCATCAGTCTCTACTCAGGTCAGAAACGAAAGACATCACCACTCTTGTCAAAGAAAAGAAGGAAAAAGCCGACACGTACTGTAAACAGAAGAAGAAGAAGCCCAGGAAGAGAATTGTTAGATCGAAACTAGATTTCTTTTCCTAAGATGTCCTACCTACCGCATAAGGATTCTCAACCTTCAATCACCTCATCATTGAATCTATTCAATGCAGAAAATGTTGATGTGAGTGTCAAGCATGGATACTATGAACAATTTTATCCACAACAACCCCTCTCTTATAATATCCACTTTCAAATTTATTCCAGTGAAGACTACTTTATGGACATGTCTTCGACATTTATAGATTTACAAATGAAAGTCCAGAAATCCGATAATACATTGCCAATTCGGGCCGATGGAATATCCTATGAAAATTGTATATTACATAATTTATTTCGTCAAATCAGTGTCTACATCAATGGCACGCTGGTGAGCACAAGCAACAATCTCTCAAATTATACAAGCTATATGCAATTCATGTTGATGACACCCAAGTCATACAAGGAATTGAGAGGCACCTCCAATGGATATGAATATATTACTAATACTGATAGTACAGATGCACTTAAAAATGCTACAACTAGCGAATTACATCTAGTTGGAAAATATATCATGAAATATTTAATATACCCCAATGGCTATATTGAGACCCAATGGCGATATATCCAATTTCATATTGAGAAAAGAAATTGCTGCCAATCCTGATGTGACTCTCTCCCTCACCTCGGCAATACTTCATGTACGCAAACAACAAGTCATGAGTTCTGTTGCTTTGGCAGTGGAAAAACTGAGAGCCAATGGAAATAATATTAAACTACTTGTTCCTCATACAATCACCAATCAACGTCATATAGCCATGGGGTCACGCACCTTCACCGACTCATCCTTTATCAATGGCGAAATTCCGTCAAAACTCGCTTTAGCATTTGTAAAAAGCGCCAGTGCAATAGGATCGTGGACTGGATGTCCACATAAATTTGAAATGTTTGGACTTTCATCTCTTGTGTGCAAAGTAAACGGTATCCCACTCTACAATCTATCTTTTGATAAATCCTATAGAACATTGTATGAGTTGACCATGCAAACCCTAGATCATGATTCGCAACTAATTGAAAATGGTATAACCGAAGATGTGTTTGCTAAAACACATGGTATCATTGTATTGGATTTGTCTGGCACACAGGATATGAGTATAGTACGTACGGAGAGTGTGCGTTTAGAGTGTACATTTGCCGACCCATTGGCTGAGAGTATTGCACTAATCTCACTAAATCAATATGAAACCTATTGGGAAATCACTCCCGAAGGCAGTGTTCTATTAGACTTGGCACCATGAACACCAGTCAAATAATCAATGTATTTAATATGGATCCCTACATGTCCCAGTACAAATCCTATTGTCTGCCCTCAGACTTTCTTGGAAAATTCAAAGTGCGAACAATAGCTTAACTATTGTTAATAGCAGTCCGTCGACTGTGCTGACGGGTCATTGGCTGTGCATCTTTCAAACAATGAAGACGATTGAATTTTTTGATCCTCTTGGTCTACCCTATACATTTTACACACCCCAACATCAGCAACTATATTGAGAACAGTGGGAAAACTATTATTCAAAATCGGAAGAGGGTGCAGGATCTAACGACTAAAAGCTGTGGCTTCCATGCACTACTATATTTTGTGTTCCAATGTCGCGGCTATACTTACAAGCAGTTTTCTCCACATTTATGGTGACAATCCACGCCTGAACAACTTTCTAGTGGAAAATATCCTCTCAGGCCTATATAATATTGATTTTAGTTCCCTACGAGTAAAGTGCTTAAAAAATGTTTGTGAATTTGTTTATTAATAAAATGCATATATATATACAACAATGTCTTTAAATCTTCAATTTAGATTTCTTCTTCGGTGTATAGGCAACTGTCGTGAACCACTAATGCTGGTAAATCATTTGGATTCACTGTATATTGATCTTGATTGGCTGCAAAGTCAGGGTCACATTTTCTACAGTACAATGTAACTTCACTCTTGTCATATCTCTTTGTATAGTCAATGATACTATTTGTATTCATATTATGAAATTCACGAGTTTCAATCTGTCTATTTGAAGCAATATCACATACAGTGTTTTCAAATGGTGAATCACATTCGGTAACTGCCAAATAAAAATCACTTGGTTTATAGTCATAATAGGCAGTGTCGTCACAACGATGACGTAGAAACCAAATTGTCTTGTTACCCCAACAGTTGAATCGTAGACCTGACTCCTCCTCCCAGAATAATTTAAATCCACGACGATACCAATCTCGTAGAAATAAACTAAAATCACGTTTGGGATTCTTTCCAATCATAGCGGGGTAAGTATTCTCCCACTGATCACATTTATCATAGTGACAATTGGAGCACAGGTGTCCTCTAGGGCGAGAATCACAAATCTCTTCAAGACATGAATTACATCCTTTAATTTGTACTGCATAGCCTCTATGTAATTTACAAGAATTACATAAATTGTACTTTTCACTATAGTCATCAATAATTGTACAATTCTCACATTGACTCCAACTACCAAGAGTGTACATGCATAATGGACATTTATAGAACCTTTTTTTTGTTTCCAATGTCACTTGACTCTCTCACAGCTAAAACGAAACTGATCGTCCCTGCCGACGGATAAATTTAAGGTGGAGGAATGAGAGAGGAGTAACTCTGTGACGTCACCTCTTTCGAATGGTTGGGGGAGCCATCTACATTGAATCCATTGGCAGTGTTTTCAAAAGTGTATCCACGATATGATTCTGCTTTGTTCCAATTAATATATCAATAAATTGAGTATAAGCATTTGAGTCACATCTTAAAAGTTTCATACAATAGTCCAATGGGGGAGAATCAGTTTTCATTATATTGTCAAGTTTTCCCCGAGAGAATATCCTGCGTTGAAGAGATAACTCGAGAAAATCGTCATCCAAAATCAAATGTTTTTCCATAAACACTAGATTTGATCTAATTCTCTCTTCCTCAAATTTATTCATTTTTCAATCCTTTCACTCTGACTGCTGACTCTAGACTGACCATGATTCGTTAGCCCTAGCATTCCAACCTGACCAGAAAAGAAAGGGAACATTTTTGATTTCGAAAGAATTTTATTGAATAATTACAACAACAATAATACTAAGCATGTGCAATTAGCGATACAGTTTATTGTCTTCGATATGTTTCACTAATGCACTTAAAGCACATTGAAGTCTATTCACATGTGCTATATCAACTTTTGCAGCGAAATATAATTGATCCTCCATTTTAAATTTGCTCAAGGATATCACATATCTTGCATATACTTTATCCCATTCCAGACAAAGTCGTGATCCTCTCGTGATTTCCACCGCAATGTTTGGTGCTCTTGTATTATTGCCACCAACTCCACTATCAACTTCTAATAGGGTAAACATTCCACTCGTCATCATCATCAACACAAATATATATCCAAATGAGTAAAGTCAAACTGTTTCTTCTCACTCCTTTGAATTCTATTCACAGACTAATAAAAACTATAGCAAAAATCCTTTTCTTATATTCCCTGCAATCCTCTCCCACTATTATGTAACCAGCCCTCTGATTGGCTTAGAAGGAGACACGTGATTTGTTTCCCGTTATCGGATCAATACAATTCCCAATCGATTACGCAATCAATTTCTCAGAAATCCATTTTCCCCCTCGAGTCCTAGATCAATATATCTCTTCCCCACCGTTAATGCGCATGTGCAAACTTCGCCCCAGAGACAATACACTTGAAAACAACAAATAAATTGACCTTGAAAATACATCAAAGTGAGAAAAATCCTTTTTTTCGTTCTCAGTGACAAAAACCATAAAAACATGCATAAATTATGTACGTACGGGACCTCCTGATAGGGTTCTACTAGGGCATAACTTAAAACCCTTGCCCTGAGGGTTGTGGTGGAGTGTCCTCCTCAAAGACATATTTTCTATCTGGAAATCAACTACGCTGAACAAAATGGCTACCTCAAAATTTTGATTGGATGTGTTTGGGGGAATTATTGGCGTGGGGGGGGGCTAGTTGCCCTCCAATCACTTTCGACTATTAAAAAGGGCACTAGCCCTTTGAATTGCCAATCGAATGAGCCTTTTTTGAAGCTTCTATGACAACGTCTTCTATAAAAACCTTATATGCCCCCAGGGCATAACTTAAAACCCTTGCCCTGAGGGTTGTGGTGGAGTGTCCTCCTCAAAGACATATTTTCTATCTGGAAATCAACTACGCTAAACAAAATGGCTATCTCAAAATTTTGATTGGATGTGTTTGGGGGAATTATTGGCGTGGGGGGGGGCTAGTTGCCCTCCAATCACTTTCGACTATTAAAAAGGGCACTAGAACTCTCAATTTCTAATCGTACGAGCCCCTTTTGAAGTTTCTACGAAGATCCCTTCCATATGAAGTGCCCTGCTCTAAAGGAAAAAAAATAATACATAGTACATTGTACCAACATCGTTCTTATATACCCTCAGGGCATAACTTAAAACCCTTGCCCTGAGGGTTGTGAATTTTATGAATTTTATAGTGTTAGAGGGACAGAGGTCCAAATGGTGTCCCTATCAAGATATTTTATCCCTTTCATACGAACAATATATGCCCCAGGGCATAACTTACAACGCCTGCCCCCGGTCCTTGGGGGGGTTGTGACGACACCTGAGTTTTTTTTTATCTAAATTTTGAGAAATTTTTAACTTAATACTTATCTCAAAATTTTTATTGGATGCATTTGGGAAAAAAGGGGCATGGGGGGCTAGTTGCCCTCCAATCTCTTTTGACTCTAAAAAACTTAACTAGAACTCTCAATTTCCAATCAAACGAGCCATCTCTGAATTTTTTACGAGCATCCCTTCAATAAGAACCATATACTCCCCCAGGGCATAACTTACAACATCTGCCCTCGGGCCCTGGGGGGCTGTGTTGACCCCTGAGTTTTCGTTATATGGTCTTTGAAGTATTTGAAAAAAAAAATATCTCAAAGTTCTTGTCGGATGGGTTTGAGGAAAAAAGGGCGTGGGGTGGGGGCTAGGTGCCCTCCAATCTCTTTTGACTCTTAAAAAGTGAACTAGAACTTTCAATTTACAATCAAATGATCCTTCTTTGAAGTTAATACGAGCATCGGTTCCATAAAACCCATATATGCCCCCAGGGCATAACTTACAACGCCTGCCCCCGGGCCCTGGTGGGTTTTTGTCAACACCGGAATCTTTGTTGTATGATCTTTGAACTATTTTTAACAAAAGAGCTATCTTAAAATTTTCATTGGATGCATTTGGGAAAAAAGGGTTTGGGGGTGAAATTTCAATTTCCAATCAAATGAGCTCTCTCTGAAGTTTATACGAGCATTCCTTCCATAAGAGCCATATATGCCTCCAGGGCATAACTTATAATCCTCCCCCTGAAGACTATGGGGGGAGTGTCTTTTTCAGACATATAATTTACAAAACTTTCAACTACGTTGAACAAATGGCTAAATCAAAATTTTGATTGGATATGTTTGGGGAAATGGTGAGCTTGGAAGGGGTGTCAGTTGCCTTAAAATTACTTTCGACTATTAAAAAGGGAACTAGCCATTTAAATTTCCAATCGAATGCGCCCTTTCTGAAGTTTCTACGACAACATTGTCTATACAAAACCTTATATGCCCCCAGGGCATAAATTAAAACCATTGCCCTGAGGGCTGTGGGGAGTTGTCATCCTCAAAGACCTTTTTCCAGAACTTAAAACTACGTTTAATAAAATGGCTGTCTCAAAATTTTGATTGGATGTGTTTCGGAAAAAGGTGGGCGTGAGAGGGGGGTTAGTTGTCCTCAAATCACTTTCGACTATTAAAAAGAGCACTAGCCCTTTGAGTCTCCAATCGAAAGACCCCTTCCATATGAAGTGCCCTGCTCTAAAGGAAAAAAAAAATAATACATAGTACATTGTGCCAACATCGTTCTTATATACCCTCAGGGCATAACTTAAAACCCTTGCCCCGAGGGTTGTGGTGGAGTGTCCTCCTCAAAAACACATTTTCGATCTGGAAATCAAATATGCAGAACAAAATGGCTATCTAAAAATTTTGATTGGATGCGTCTGGGGGAATGATGGGCGTGGGAGGGCGCTAGTTGCCCTCCAATCACTTTCGACTATTAAAATCGGTACTAGCCACTCCAATTTCCAATTGAATGAGCCCCTTTTGAAGTTTCTACGACAACTCCTTCGATACGAAGTGCTCCACTGAAGAAAAAAAACACACTTTGTGCCCATATCGGTCTTTACTTAGGCAGCGCTAGCTCGCTGCCTATGATAAAACATTTTGTACCCCCACGATCCATCTTAGGTCCATTTATGCCTAAAAACTATAATTTTCTTTTGGTTGTTTCAAAATTATCAAGTCATTAGAGTAGTAATGTGTCTTTCCTCGGTGTTGCCAAGATAAACCGCGAAAATAAATAAGCAAAACTAATAAATTAAATTTGACAAGGCCTTTTTTCAATAGAATTAAACGTTAACAATATGTGGGTTCCCAAAGACAGCTACACGATTTAAACGATTTCATTTTAATTCCCTGTTACTTAAACATAACCCTGAAGCAACTGGAAGGACATTTTTTTTTAATTTTCTTTACACTTTAAGTTCCACAACTTCACTTTCGGTTGGCCTCATAACCATTCATCGGAAAGATTCATGTCTTGCAGTTTTGACTTGACCTTGAATAGACTTCTTACATGCTGCTTCTCTTAAGCTTTTTACGTAGTAAAAACAAAAGAAAACACGAATATAGGAAAACGTAATTGGTATTGAGACCTTAAATTGAATTAACCTTTCAGAAGCTTGATTTTGAAAGTAACAAAAATACAAAATTACATTATTATAATTAGTATTACAATAATATATAATTTGACGACTCATTTCAACATTTAACCTGGGTTTGGTTACTTTTGATTATTCTGAAAGTTTTCAGTTAGATGCTGCTAGTTAGATGCTCCTTTCAGTAGGATAATACTTTTTGCATAAAATAAAACGTTTACAAGCCCTGACAGGCCGAATTTGCATTTTTGAGTCGAAACCTAAATTTTTGTTAGCTTGAATTAAAGTCATAGTTAATTTAGTTTAGTCTTAGGTTTTTCTTCAGTTTTTTAGATAAAAAAAAAATTCCTACGAAACATAAATAAAAAAAAACACTCAAAACTAAGTAAAAAAGATAAAAATGAACACATTAAATTAAAAAAAGGATAAATAATATATTAATTTGTAGTACCTTCGTTACTTTGTAGTATCTTTTCGGTAAGGATTTATTCTTTTCTCGTTTGTTCTCTTTGTCATTTTCTCCATCTTGGTAATACGTGAAGGCAATAACCTGAATCCAAAAATTAGACAAAATCCAACAAAAGAAGAAATGGAAAAGAATTGAGTTAGAGGTTGGAGCAATAGTGTCCCGGTGTAAGTATTCCTTAATGCAGGGAGACAAAAATTCCTAAAATTAACCCAAGGACCCCTCCCCCCTCAAATGGGGTATTTGGTCCAAAAATAAAGTTTTGAGATAGTGGATCATCTCTTGGGAAAAATTAACTGACCCATTATCCTCATATGGTTTAACACGTATAACACGTAGCTCTTTTTTCTACAAAACTTTTACTAAAATAGCTTATTGAAACACTCCCAAATGTAAATTTGTCTGTATTGAAAAGTCGGAGCCTGAGAGTTAAGAGGGCGTGATCCCACACTCCATTTTAAGGAATGGCAAAAAGTACAAGGAAAAGCTCCCTGCTCATTTCCAGGCCATGGATTCTTATGGTTGCGTTGGAGGTTTTTTTACACTTAAAAAATGTTTCAAGATTTAAAGTATATCATATTTGTCGCCCTTTAAATTGTCCTTTCAAGATTTAAAGTATGATATCTTTGTCGCCCTGTCGTAAAACGATTAGCATCATTCTTAATGTGCATACACTTAATATTAATCGAAAGATCTGAATAAGCCAAATTGAAATATTGAATTGTCAATACTTAAACTTAATCCTACTAATGCTATTTCAGATTAAAGTCCAGGGGAAGTAAGTTCTGAGATTTTTTTTTACTTTAACGGGAAAGGGACAATACAGATGTTTTTACACAATCCCACTTTTTTTTTTGGGGGGGGGGGCATTTTATGAATTTTATAGTGTTAGAGGGACAGAGGTCCAAATGGTGTCCCTATCAAGATATTTTTACATGACGAAGAGCTCTATTTTTATAGACAATATGAGAAGAAAATATTACTTATTAGATTGACCTTAGAACTTTATTTGTTTACCCCAAAGGGAGCTTTGATGTAAATTTTGGAAATATTCCAAGTTAGATTCCACAGTTCGATTTTTCTTCTTTAAAGTCACCGATGACGCTGGCCTAGAACAATTTTCTCTCTTTACACTTCGACGACTTTCGGACTATTTCCAGCATTTACTTCCCAATGTCTTGGGAGTAAAGATGTCTAAAATTCTTGAGATAAGCCTCGCGATATTTTAAAGATAAGAAACCTGAACAAAAGATCAGTCTCTCTGAGCTCTGCAATTGCTAAGTTCTTAATTATCTGTGTAGCTAATGATAAGCTAAGGATGAAAATTTGAAAGTGCCCCAAGTGTCTTTTATAGCTAACATACCTTAGCGGTGATTCACAGATCAAATTTCGGATACTAAATAACATTGTTATCAACAGAGGATTAATAGCTTAATTGTAAGTATGTCGTTTTTATTTTTCGAGATAATGAGTCTTTTTGGGGGTGAGCCTCACTTTAATTTGATGAGTTTCCCATAAACTTAATTATCTCTATGTTAATATGTCCGCAAGGCTGGATGACAAGCTTACTACCTGTCTTTAAAAAAAAAACCTGAAATGTCGATCTGCCGCCATCAACTGCTCCATGATTTTGTCCTTTTTTATGTCTATATTATGTCGATTTGTGCCAGGTTGAGCAAAGGTTAAGCCACGTTTTTTTCTTTGAGATTTTTTTTATTTTCTTTATTTTTTTTGGTAAACCACCTTGGAGATTCTCCTGAGAAGAAAAAGCACTATAATACTAAAAGAGTACTGCTATTCTATTCCCTGTTCAACACTCTTGCCAAATATAATCTACCCTAAAATGATGATCCCCCCACCATGTAAGGGGGCAGCTCTTCTTTTATTTGGTCTTGCATTGGGGTGGTATTTATCTACAGCGCTAGAAATGTTGAGATATTCCATTTATTTCTGGGAATTCAAAAACCATACTGTAAATTTTCCTGCGTTGTCAAATTTAACTAATTAGTTTTGCTTATTTATTTTCATAGTTCAACATGGGGAAATCGGGGTTCTGTGCTGACTTCATAAGAAATCACTATAATAGCAAATGATATAAGCATAGAATTGGGGCTATTGAGAAGGGAAAATGTTTAGAAAGCAATTCTTTCTTCAATATGCAGCAAGATTATAGTTAACAAAACTTGAAGGCATTTCCACTATATTTTACCACCACCAGCACTCCTCCTTCCAATCTTCAGACATATAACCCAAATTGTATATTTCCCATGTCTTTTACTGTTTCTTGATTTCGTCACCCTGATTTAATTTACGGGTTAAAAGAAAAGTGACACTTGGAAAAATACATGGGAAACATATAATATTGGCTATATATTTGCACATCAAGGGTAATTGGGGTAAAGTATAGTGGAAGTACCTTCAAAATCTGTTAACTACAATTTTTCTGCATATCATGAAATAAGAATTGTTTTCTTAACACGTTTCCTTATCAATGTCACCAATTCTAGGCTTATGACAATATTTTCCCTATTTTTGTATACTTTATACCTGAATTTGAAAATATAAATACATATAGAAATATTTCTGTATCTGAAATTTTTAAAGTGTGTGGAGCCCTAACTAGTTGGACTTGTTGCGGTTGATGTATTAGTATGTTTATTCTCAGATGAATTTTCTTTTTTATTATTATTGTATTCAAGAGAATTATATTATATTATATATTTTATTATAATATATTACATGTTAAATTATATAATATATCATATAGCTATATTATATAATATATTATATTATATGTTATATTTAATAATATATCATACAATTATATTATATTATATACTGTATTATATTAATACTTTTTGCATAAAATACCAACTTTGATGAGAAACAATTAAAAAAAAAAAAAAAAAAAATACACACCAACATAATCCACGAAATTCTTCATAGAAAAAAGGGTTATATCCAGGTATTAGTGGAGGGGGGCGCAATTGCAAATAATGCGAATATTGTATTTGAAAAGAGCAATGAATAGGAAATCAAATGGTATATACTGTACGAGACTAAAAGAGAACTAGGCTTATTCCGTTACATGCAACTGCCAAAAAAAAAAGCAAAATCAATTAATTTCTTTAGCACTAAATTTTATGTAAAATTTAAATATTAAAATTTAAATTTAAATTAAAATTTAAATAATTTGCGTTTTAAACTATATACCCCCTATCACACAAATAGGAAGATAACTTTTATGGTTATCTAACTTGCATCTGTTTTTTTTTTTTTTTCTGGGGAATGTCCTTTGATTTTGGAAGGCTGATAATTGTAGACGGAACTGCAAATGATAATAAAACCAACAATAATCAGTAGTGAAGAAAATAGCATTACCTATTGTGGGTGGGAGGGGGTCTTGACTTCAGACGGCCGATTATTTGGTTGACTGAAAAGTCAACACTGCCCTTAATCCTACACTCGAAAAACTGTAGACAAGGAAATACATGGTTCCAGGTTTTGGTGAAGGGGAGGGGCTATTATTCTTATGACCCGTTTTGTTCTTTGGCAGGTCCATTAAGGACTGGTTTGGATTTTGTCGTGTTTGTACTTAGACGTGCCACTTGGACCCTTTTGTATGGATATAGGTAGTAATCGTTGTGACTAAGAAATCTTGGATCTTTTCCGTTATACGTGTAGCACACCTGGATTCTAAACCCCGTAAAACTTAAAACGAACATGAATTAAATAAACAATCAATGCAAACAAACATACAATAGATATTAATGTAAATTAATAAATAAAACTTAAAACGAGTGAAACTTAAATTGAATATAAAAATCAAGCTTGAAACGAACAAAAATCACCAGAAACAAGAGTTTGGGTATGACCTTCTTCTCTCACTGTAAAAGTCTAAAACCTACTGCGTCATTGGCGCTTTACTGAAAACCAATTTTATTACAAATATTTTTTTTTGTACTTAATATCGAAAATAAACATTAAAATTATAGTAAAATTTTGAACTGATGAGCTTTCAGCAATTAATATCATTATACATAAAATATTCAGTTTAATTTATTACCTCTTTTTAAAGTTGTTAAAGACGAATATAGTTTCCCTACAAACAATTGTTTGGATACTGCCTCACTGTAAATAAAAACCAAAAGCCTACTGCGGCATTGGCGTTTAACTGAAAACGGATTATATTACAAATATTTTCTTTTCCAGTTCTTACAGTATTGAAAATAAAAATACAATTACAGTGAAATAAGTTCTTGAAATGATGGATCTTTCAACAATTAATATCATTATACATCATATATTCAATTTGATGATGTTTATACTTTCCAAGACTGTTCAAGACGCTTATAGTTTTCAGTAAAGCGCCAATGACGCAGTAGGTTTTAGACTTTTACAGTGAGAGATGGAGGTCATACTCACACTCTTGCTTGTGGTGATTTTTGTTCTGTTCAAGCTTAATTTGCATATTCAATTTAACTTTCACTCGTTTTAAGATTTACTTATAAATTTACATTAGTATCTATTGTATGTTTGTTTGCGTTGATTGTTTACTTAATTTCTGTTCGTTTTAAGTTTCATTTATACTTCAATAGGAAAATATTTTGTTTCGTTTTAAGCTTGATTTTCATATTCAATCTACGCATTACTCGCTTTAAGATCTATTCATTCATTTATATTATTACTAGTTGTATGTTTTTGCTATGATTGTTTATTTAATTTCTGTTCGTTTTGGGTTTCATTTATTCTTAAATAGTTATTTCTGGTCATCTTGAGTTTGAATTTTAAAAGGTATTTGTATCTGCTGAGCTTAAGTTTAAAATGGCCTTTACTTTTCTTTGAAAAACTTATTTTTCGGAAAGTTTTTTTTTAATTAATTTTTGTTCGTTTTTGATTGCAAAAAATTTCAAGTTTTCTAAAATTCCTTATTTCAAAATCAAACTTAAAAAAAAAAAATCAAATATTCATCAAAGTATTGAAACTGATATCAAAGTAACAATATCAAAGTGAAAAAATGGGTTTGTGTCAACCTCGGAGTTTTTATTATCTGATGTTTGAACTATTTTTAATAAAATTGCTATCTCAAAATTTTTATCGTATTGGTTTGGGGAAAAGGGGCTTGGGGGGGGACTAGATTAAGCTTCGGTCTCTTTTGACTCTTTAAAAGTGAACTAGACCTCTCTATTTTCAATCAAAGGAGTCCTCTCTGAAGTTTATACGAGTATTCCTTCTATAAGAACCATTTTTATCCCCAGAGTATAACTTACAACGCCTATCCCTGGGCCCTGGGGGGGGTTGTGTCGACCTGGAGTTTTAATATCTGATTGTTGAACTATTTTTAACAAAATGATCACCTGAAATTTTTATCGGATGGGTTTATCCATCCGACACACCCAAAGGCGTGGAGGGCAGGGGGGTCTAGTTGCCCACTGATCTTTTTTCACTCTTAGAAAATGAACTACAACTATTAATTTCCATTCAAATGAACCCTCTCTGAATTTTATACGAGTATACCTTCCATAAGAACCATATTTTCCCCCAGACAATACTTACAACGCCTGCCCCAGCCCTGGGGGGGGGTTGTGTCGACACAGGAGTTTTTCTTATCTGATCTCTGAACTATTTTTAACGAAATGACCATACGTAAAGGTGTTTTTGTTATATGATCCTTCAACTATTTTTAACAAAATGGCCCTCTGATCACTTTTGACTCTTAAAAAGCGCACTAGAACTCTCGATTTCCAATCGAATGAGCCCCCTTTGAAGTTTATACGAAGACCCCTTCTATATGAAGTGCCTATGGGAAAAAAATAAATGGAGTGTGGGGGGAGGCTAGCTGCCCTCCAATCACTTTTGACTCTTAAAAAGTGAATTACAACTTTCAATTTCCAATCAAATGATCCCTCTAGGAATTTTATACGAGCATCCATTCCATAACAACCATATATGCCCCCAGGGCATAACTTACAACGCCTACCCCCGGGTGCTGGGGGACTGTGTCGACACTGGAGTTTTTTATTATAATAACTTTGAACTATTTTTAACAAAATATCTATCTCAAAATTTTTATCTGATGCATTTAGGTGTGGGGAGGGGGGGGGGCTAGTTGCCCTCCAATCTCTTTTGAATCTTAAAAAGTGAACAATAACTTCCAATTCAAATCAAATGAGCCCTCTCCGAAGTTTATACCAGCATCCCTTCCATCAGAACTATATATGCCCCTAGAGCATTACTCATGACGCCTGCCTCCGGGCCCTGGCGGGTTCCTTCGACACAGGAATTTTTCTTATCTGACCTTTGGACTATTTTTAATGAAATGGCTATTATAAAAAATTTATCAGATGGCTTGGAGAAAATAGGGTGTGTGGGGGGGGCTAGTTGCCCTCGGATGTCTTTTGACTCTTAAAAATTGAACTACAACTTTCAATTTCCAATCAAATGAGCCCCTCTGAAGTTTATACGATCGTTCCTTTCATAAGAACCATATACGCCCCCAGGACAACACTTATAACGCTTATCCCCCGGGCTTTGGGGGGGGGGCGTTTTTGTTATCAATTTTTTGAACAATTTCCTAAACACTGGCTATATCAAAATTTGTAGCGGACGGATTTGGGGAAAAAGAGCGTGGGGGAGGGGGCTAATTTAACTCTCTTGACTCTTAAAAAGTGAACTAGAACTTTCAATTTCCAATCAAATGAGCCCTCTATGAACTTTATACGAGCCTCCCTTTCATAAAAGCCATACATGCCTTAGGGCACAACTTTGAACGCCTTCCCCTGTGCCCTGGGGGTTCTATTGACACCGGATTTTTTCTCATCCGACCTTTGAACTATTTTTAACACGATGTCTATCTCAAAACTTTCATCAGATGGGTTGGGGACTAGGTGCCCTCGGATCTCTTTTGACATTTAAAAAGTGAGCTCGAAATTTCAATATCCAATCAAATGAGCCCTCTTTGAAGTTTATACGAGCATCCCTTTCATACGAACAATATATGCCCCAGGGCATAACTTACAACGCCTGCCCCTGGTCCTTGGGGGGTTGTGACGACACCTGAGTTTTTGTTATCTGAATTTAGAGAAATTTTTAACTTAATGACTATCTCAAAATTTTTATTGGATGCTTTTGGGAAAAATGGGCCATGGGGGGGCTAGTTGCCCTCCAATCTCTTATGACTCTAAAAAACTTAACTAGAACTTTCAATTTCCAATCAAATGAGCCATCTCTGAATTTTTACGAGCATTCCTTCAATAAGAACCATATATTCCCCCAGGGCATAACTTACAACACCTGCCCTCGGGCCCTGGGGGGGCTGTGTTGACCCCTGAGTTGTCGTTTTATGGTCTTTGAAGTATTTGAAAAAAAACTATCTCGAAGTTCTTATCGGATGGATTTGAGGAAAAAAGGGCGTGGAGGGGGGGGCTAGGTGCCCTCCAATCTCTTTTGACTCTTAAAAAGTGAACTAGAACTTTCAATTTACAATCAAATGATCCTTTTTTGAAGTTAATACGAGCACCCCTTCCATAAAACCCATATATGCCCCCAGGGCATAACTTAAAACGCCTGCCCCCGGGCCCTGGTGGGTTTTGTCAACACCGGAATCTTTGTTGTATGATCTTTGAACTATTTTTAACAAAATAGCTATCTTAAAATTTTCATTAGATGCATTTGGGAAAAAAGGGTTTGGGGTGGAAATTTCGATTTCCAATCAAATGAGCCCTCTCTGAAGTTTATACGAGCATTCCTTCCATAAGAACCATATATGCCCCCAGGGCATAACTTATAATCCTCTCCCCTGAAGACTGTGGGGGGAGTGTCCTGCTCAGACATATAATTTCCAGAACTTTCAACTAAGTTGAACAAATGGCTATATAAAAATTTTGATTGAATGTGTTTGGGGAAATGGTGAGCTTGGAAGGGGTGTCAGTTGCCTTAAAATCACTTTCGACTATTAAAAAGGGAACTAGCCATTTAAATTTCCAATCGAATGAGCCCTTTCTGAAGTTTCTGCGACAACATTGTCTATAAAAAACTTTATATGCCCCCAGGGCATAACTTACAACCCTTGCCCTGAGGGCTGTGAAGGAGTTGTCATCCTCAAAGACCTATTTTCAGAACTTAAAACTACGTTTAATAAAATGGCTGTCTCAAAATTTTGATTGGATGTGTTTGGGGAAAAGGTGGGCGTGAGAGGGGGGTTAGTTGTCCTCAAATCACTTTTGACTATTAAAAAGAGCGCTAGCCCTTTGAGTTTCCAGTCGAATGAGCCTTTTTTGAAGTTTTTACGACAACGCCTTCTATAAAAACCTTATATGCCCCAAAGGCATAACTTAAAACCCTTGCCCTGAGGGTTGTGGGGGAGTGTCCTCCTCAAAAACACATTTTCTATCTGGAAATCAACTACGCTGAACATAATGGCTATCTCAAAATTTTGATTGGATGTGTTTTGGGAAATTATGGGCGTGGGGGGCTAGTTGCCCTCGAATCACTTTCGACTATTAAAAAGGGCCCTAGCCCTTTGAATTTCCAATCGAATGAGCCTTTTTTGAAGTTTCTACGACAACGCCTTCTATAAAAACTTATATGCCCCCAAGGCATGGGGGCATGTATGGGAAAATGATGGGCGGGGGGGGCTAGTTGCCCTCGAATCACTTTCGACTTTTAAAAAGGGCACTAGCCCTTTGAATTTCCAATCGAATGAGCCTTTTTTGAAGTTTCTGCGACAACGCCTTTTATAAAAACTTATATGCCCCCAGGGCATAACTTAAAACCCTTGCCCTGGGGGTTGTGGGGGAGTGTCCTCCTCAAAAAATATATTTTCTATCTGGAAATCAACAACGCTGAACAAAATGGCTATCTCAAAATTTTGATTGGATGTGTTTGGGGGAAGGATGTGCGTGGGGGGAGCTAGTTGCCCTCGAATCACTTTCGACTATTAAAAAGGGCACTAGCCCTTCGAATTTCCAATCGAATGAGCCTATTTTGAAATTTCTAAGACAACGTCTTCTATAAAAACCTTATATACCCCCAGGGCTTAACTTAAAACCCTTGCCCTGGCATTTGTGGGGGAGTCTCCTCCTCAAAGACATATTTTCTATCTGGAAATCAACTAAGCTGAACAAAATGGCTATCTCAAAATTTTGATTGGATGTGTTTGGAGGAACGATGGGTTTGGGGGGGGGGCTAGTTTCCCTTCCAATCACTTTCGACTATTAAAAAGGGCACTAACCCCTTTGAATTTCCAATCGAATGAGTCTTTTTTGAAGTTTCTACGACAACACCTTCTATAAAAATCTTATATGCCCCCAGGGCATAACTTAAAACCCTTGCCCTGTAGGTTATGGGGGAGTGTCCTCCTCAAAAACATATTTTCTATCTGGAAATAAATTCCGCTGAACAAAATGGCTATATCAAAATTTTGATTGAATGTGTTTGGGGAAATGATGGGCGTGGGGGGGGGGCTAGTTGCCCTCCATTCACTTTCGACTATTAAAAAGGGCACTAGCCCTTTGAATTTCCAATCGAATGAGCCTTTTTCAAGTTTCTACGATAGCGCCTTCTATAAAAACTTTTATGCCCCCTGGGCATGGGGCATGTATGGGGAAATGATGGGCGTGGGGGGGGGGCTAGTTGACCTCCAATCACTTTCGACTTTTAAAAAGGGCACTAGCCCTTTGAATTTCCAATCGAATGAGCCTTTTCGAAGTTTCTACGACAACGCCTTCTATAAAAACTTAATAACTTAAAACCCTTGCCCTGAGGGTTTTGGGGGAGTGTCCTCCTCAAAAATATATTTTCTATCTGGAAATCAACAACGCTGAACAAAATGGCTATCTCAAAATTTTGATTGGATGTGTGTGGGGGAAGGATGTGCGTGGGGGGGGGGCTAGTTTCCCTTCCAATCACTTTCGAATATTAAAAAGGGCACTAGCCCCTTTGAATTTCCAATCGAATGAGCCTTTTTTGAAGTTTCTACGACAACAACTTCTATAAAAATCTTATATGCCCCAAGGGCATAACTTAAAACCCTTGCCCTGAGGGTTGTGGGGGAGTGTCCTCCTCAAAAACATATTTTCTATCTGGAAATCAACTACGCTGAACAAAATGGCTATCTCAAAATATTGATTGGATGTGTTTGAGGAAATGAAGGGCGTGGGGGGGCTAGTTGCCCTCCAATCACTTTCGACTATTAAAAAGGGCACTAGCCCTTTGAATTTCCAATCGAATGAGCCTTTTTTGAAGTTTCTACGACAGCACCTTCTATAAAACCTTATATGCCCCCTGGGCATAGGGGCATGTATGGGGAAATGATGGGCGTGTGGGGGGGGGGCTAGTTGCCCTCCAATCACTTTCGACTATTAAAAAAAGCACTAGGCCTTTGAATTTTCAATCGAATGAGCCTTTTTTGAAGTTTCTGCGAGAACGTCTTCTATAAAAAAATCTTATATACCCCCAGGGCATAACTTAAAACCCTTGCCCTGAGGGTTGTGGGGGAGTGTCCTCCTCAAACACACATTTTCTATCTGGAAATCAATTACGCTGAACAAAAGGGAAAAAATTATCTACCCTTTCTAAGCATCACGATTATTTTTCCTTATCTTATATTTCAAGTATAGAAAGAAAAATTCAGTAAAGTTGATCGAGGTAGCTGTTTCAGAAAGAAGGTTTCCCGTTAAACGTATAGCATTATTTAAAATGTGTCTTTTTGCTGTTTACTCGTCACTAGAAAAAAGAGAGACGCTCTTAGATTGCCAAGTTTATGCTTTTAAAAAATATGCTTTTTGTCACCCCATCCCCTTGATGGTCCCAAACATACTCCTAGTCTGAATACAACCTGGCATAAAATAGAAATGGTATTATCAGGTTCCTCATTTTATGGCCCTTTTCGACATAATAGTCATTACCCCCACAATGCACCCCCTCGTGATGGACACATGTATAGCCCTAACAATATATTTGTTTGTTGTTCTTTCCCACAGTTTATATAATTATCCAGTAAGTTTATCGCAGATCATTTCTGGTCTTCATTCTCGGTACGAACAAAAAGCTCCTCCCACTTTTTTCTGCATTAGCGGGTTAGTCTGTTTCCGATTGTTTCCAACAAAGTGCATTATTCGTAATTGCGGGTTTCCACTTGTTTCCGATTAGATCACAGTCTGACTTGTCTACCCGTGAAAAGATCTGATTCCGCTTATGTTTCTATCTGCAAAAACGTTCTCTGGAGCACTCGCACCTTGGTCCGGGTTTTTATAATGGGTGAGATAGGGCAAATCATACTGGATAATTATATAAACTGTGTTCTTTCCATTGTTTGATTCGCTGTAAAACGGTACTCCTGATACAGTGCTATATATATAACGCCATGACTACCAAGGTGGGGCGCAGGTCCCACTGATGGGGCATGGCAATAGTTGGTGGGTCATGGGAAGGACGAGAACCCTTAGTTTAACTATATTTTAGAGCCTTAATTTTTTTTTTGGGGGGGGGGGGAAATCTTCATGTGATTGACGTCACATTCAAATGCATTTAAAGAGTGAAAAAGATACATGATAGTATTGTAATAACGTTATACATTGTATAAAAGGTGTTTTATTGAGACAATATTTTTCATTAGAATAAAAATATACCTAGAGGACGACTTAAAAAAATACCGTAAGTTAATGGCCTTTTAAGCTTCCTTCAGGCGAATACACACAAAATTTTGAATAATAAAATTTAAATATCACAAGGGGCATCAATATTTTAGATATGCCTAGGTGGGGTGTGGCCCAAAATTGCTTGGGAACTAATGATATAACGGAAAAGATCCGACCAATCCTTTGCCCCCACTCTCTTGAGAGATCTGAATATACAGGACGAGCGAAATATTTGCAACAACTTGAAAAGTTCAACCAGCCCCAAAAACTTATTCATTTACTCATACTCGGAAAAATTGCAAGGGCTTACTCCCCTGCACCCGAAAAAACAGTCGCCAGTGACCAGTGGCGGATCTAGGGGGCGAGTGGGGCACACACCCCTCCCTAGCGTAGTCTAAAGTAGTTTAATTTACTTAATTAATTCAAGTTTGCGTTAATTAAACTTGCTCCTAACGCAAGTTTATCGGATCAACCTATTTTGCGCCCCCTAATTTTTTTTATCGGATCAACCTATTTTACCCCCCCCCCCCCCCCACAAAAAAAAAAATCCTGTATCCGCCCCCGCCAGTGACCTTGTGTAGTTGTGTACTAATAAAATATTCTAAATTCAAACTATTGATTTTCCAGCTTTCATTTTTCATCGAGTCATTTATCAACCAAAATAGTTCTGACGCCGTTTCTCATTAATATTTTGTCTGAGAGATAGATGGTCTTCAAACCATATGATGATAGAAAAATGTAGCTTTCTATTTTGCTACTTCTTTCTCTCTTGGTTATTGGAGAAATAACTGGTTGAAATGAATCTGACTCAAAAAAGTGAATCCTGAAATGTGAAAGATATCCAGTAACCAATTATCTGAAAAAAGTAGAAATATGGGACTCTCAGTCTTAGTAATTAAGATCTAGTTTGTTATGACAATCACAATTGATAAAATTCGCTTCAAAGGTATCTATTGCCAAGCAATTAGGCTAAATAAATTTGTTTTATATTATTGTGTCCAGCACGTAATGAAGTCACTTCGCAAAAAGCACTCCGTTGCCAAACGCACTAGCACTCAAGGCCGTACCCAGAGGGGGGGTTAGGGGGGTTTAAACTCCCCCCACCAAAATGTTCGTCTGACTCGTAAAAAACATAACAAAAATGGATATAAACAAATTTTGTATGCATTTTTTGAGGGTTTTTTGTGTAACCCCCCCCCCCCAATTTTTTTTAAAAACCATCCGAAAAAAATTATGGGTACGGCCTTGCTAGCCCTGACCTAGTGAAAAGTAATTTGTCTCCCTGAAAGTATATTATGTTGTGGAAGCCTTTATGGTACCCTATCTCTTTACCCGGAAGTTACCCTATTTTCAATGTCAGGTTAAACCTATTCTCTCTCATGGTCATCGAACTTATTTTTGTTCATTTAGGGGATAAAATAAAAAAGACAAGTTTTTTTTCAACTGAAAGCAAGGAACAAAATAAAACTTGAAACGAACAGAAATCATTACGTATATAAGGGGGTTGTCCTCCCCCCTCAATACCCCACTCTTCAAACTAAAGTTTTGCAGCTATTTTAAAAAAAGCTTCCTATTGTTCTAATTAAATAGCCCTTGTGTTTCAGGAGTCCTTCTTAAGGAACTCGTGCGAAAAGTCAAACTTCAGCGTAAAGAACGAGGTATTGAGGAGGGGAACCCCCCCCTCATATACGTAATAATTTCTGTTCGTTTTAAGTTTTAACGTTGCTCCTTACTTTTAGTAGAAAAACTTGCATTTTTTATTTAATTTCTGATTGTTTTTAAATAATGCCGGGAAATCCAGCTCCCTGTCCATAGAAAATTCCCTCCATGCAAAGTTCCTCCCGCGTAAAATATCCCCCTGTCAGGAAAATTTTCTCAGACTATTCCATTCTCCATAAAAATTCCCCCCAAAAAATTTCTTGCGGACAAAAAATATTTTTGCGAACGGGAGCTTGAAATCTCTATGGAAGGGTTTTCAGATACGCTTAAACTGATGTTGTGATCTTCATTGAGGTTCTTTGACTTTCGGGGCTGTTTCCCCCTTTTTCGAAAAGTAGGCAAATTTTCTCAGGCTCATAGCTTTTGTTGCGTAATACTAAAATTAATGATTCTTACATATTTGGAATTTTCATAATAACCCAATTCTTTCGATTTAGGCTACTATTGAAATCAAAATTCTTTTTTTTTCGAATTTTGGTTACTATTGAGCCGAGTCGCTCCTTACTTTAGTTCGTTACCACGAACTGTTTGATAGGCCTTGTCCTGCTACCGTTGAAAATTTGGGTAGTATTCGCAAGAAGAGTATGCTGTTGACCTCATAGCGTAATATCATCATTGAGGTGATGTGGCAGCTTATTGCTCGATTTTCAGGCACTTTTGTCGGTGAATTTTTCAAAGGACAAAGCTTCAATTAGCGACCTCTCCAGGGGGCTTTGTTATCAAGACCAATTAAGAATTTCATCCGGCTGAATTAATATTTTGATCCTGAAGTTGATTTAATACTAAGCAAAAAAAATGTAAAATGAAACATATATACAACACCTAATTATGACCTAACTTTGACCTAATTGCTTCTATAAGACACTGAAACGTAGTTACCTTTTCTCGGCTAGTCTATCAATCAAGGTGGGTGACAGCACAGAAATTTCCAAAGCGACAAGATCGGTCAAATGATAATTCCTTCGGACTGATTTTCATAATTTTTTGATCAGGTAGACTAAAATATTTTTAGGGACTGACCTTTCCTATACTTAAATTAGACAATTCCAGTCCGATTAATAGAAAAAACAGAATTCATACTTTCTGATGATGTAAGTCTCATCGAAACCAAATTGAAGGGAATTAAAGGGTTTTTCTAAGATATCGGTAATATCGGTAATTCGGTGTCGGCTTTTAGTTTTCTCTCGTTTATTCAAATCTATTATCTAAGTTCTACAAGTTATATCAAGGACGGCAACATAATTCTAAATAGTTTGACGACACAAACTAAAAACGTTTATAATGAATAAACGTTTGAACGTTTTTAATGAAAAAACGTTGATAGGACAAGCCTTTAATGTAACACATGCCCTTCAAGTTAAACAGTCCAAAAAGGAACGGCAACGTGCATATTATGGATAGAGTCAGAAGATTATAAGCTTATAATAATTAATAAGCCAATAATAACTATAATAATTGAAATAATTATAATATACATTATTTATTGTTGTAATATTATATTATTACCACATTAATATTATTATATTAATAATTAATTAATATAACACAATAATTATTATTATATTAATAATATTTCTTATCATATAATAATGTTAATAGTTAGACATAGACATAGACATTTTTACTTTACCAAAAAAGAACATTCAACAAACATCAGAAATAACTAGACAACCACATTAAGATTAAAAAAAAAATCCTGTTGGTGGCTGTATCATCTAACCGCCCTTTAATCAAAAATAAATAAAAAAAATAATAATTATTAATAAATTATGATTTAAAAAAAAAAGAAAAAAAAAGAAAGTAAGGAGAAAAAAGTCAAGAAAACAATTTACATTGTCACACTGTAACCATCCTCCCCCTTCTCCCCCCCCCCTCTTCCTCCCCCCAACCTCCAAAAATTATCCTCCTTTTTCAACAAAAAATTCTTTAACTTTTTCTTAAATGAAACTAAGTTATCGGCTACTCTAATACTATTCGGGAGACCATTCCATACCGAAACCCCTATGTTCCGTAAAGCAAAACTTGACCTTGTTGAATGTCGGATCTCACTGACCAAATGGTCAACATTTCGTGTAGAATATTCATGGTAGAGGGAATTGCGGGAAAATACATTCCAAAAGTACTCAGGAGATAACATATTCAGACACTGATAGACAAAAACTGATAACTGATAATCACGTTGCTGCCCAACATTCGGAAATTCGGAATGCCAATTTTTTTGTAAGATTGGGCAGTGCTTTCACAATGGCATATCTCTCCGAGTACTCTGATTGCTTTATTCTGAACAATTTGTATCCTTTTATAGTTGCCGATGAAATTACTGGCCCATATCGAGCATCCGTACCCAATATAAGGGTCTGCAATAGCGCTGTAAATGAGCTTGAGGGTTGACAGAGGAAAGGTATGCTTCAGTTTTCTCAGTATCCCGAGTCCTCTGGCAGCTTTAGCTGATACTATCTCACTGTGTTTTTTCCAGCTGAGATTGCAGTCAATATGAAAAAACAAGTAACGGAGGTCATATACTTGTTGAATAACCTCAGAGGCATATACAACTACCGAATCCAGTGGGGAAATAGTCCCAGTTCTGCTAAAAATCATGTAACTGGTTTTCTTTGCATTAACAGCGAGGCAACTCACACTCACAAATACGCGGAGACACTGAAGTGCATGGTTAGCTTTTTGGGGTGTTCCCATTTGAGCGCTTTCCCATTTGAGCGCCACGGAATTTTGTTCCATTTGAGCGCCACGGAATTTTGTTCCCATTTGAGCGCCACGGAGTACCATTTGAGCGCCAAACCCAAAATTGTGATTTTGCGGTGGATGAAGCGTGGTTTGCTGCCACATTGACCTGTACAAATATTTATTGCCACGAAGACAACGAACAAAACTGAGGATTTTATTGGGTCAATGGTTGTGAAATAACTCTGTACTGAGAGTTAAGAAGCTAAACGTTTGTTAAGCTTGTGAAGAATATAAGTGAAGATTTTACGCACGTTCATAGGGTAAGAACTGATTGCCGCTGAAGAAGGCTTGCTCGTCAAGTCGAAATATTCGGCTCTTTTTTTAGAGTTATTTCACAACGATCGTTTAGAAATGGAACGAAATCACCCAAAAATCGTGCCAAAAACGGATAATTCAAATTAATATATTGGTAAAAATACAAACAAAAACTGCTAATATCACACATCCGGCGAAATGTTATGTGCGACACCCAAGAGAAGCTCGTCTGCTGTTCGAGTTCCAGCCCTGTACTCCGTCGACAGCTTTTCGAGTCGTTCGTTCAGCCTTGCATACTGCACGAAGACAGCGGGAAGTTGCTTGTCGCCGAAGAAAACGTGAACGGTGAACAACTGGCCGAATGGGGAAGGAGCTGAGTCGAAGGTGCCGTCCATATACCATTCCGGGCTTCGTTCAAGCAGACTTAACGACTCGTCGGTTGCAAAGCAAATCGCAGCGTTATTTTGAAGCTGAAAGAGGAGGAATCTCTGGTTTGCAGACGTCTCACTGAAAGCCTGGGGCAAGGGCGTCGGTACGGATATAGCATCAGCGGGCAGTGGTGGTATCAGCTTGTTTCGTGATCTGTACATGGACGACTTCACGTGCTTATAGGGTAACTGAGGCAAAGCACTCAGCCCACTGGCAGCAGCACTTGCGACCTGGCCGTCGTAGATAGCGGGAATCGGACGAGTAGTACGGGCTGACTCGCTTCGAAGGTCTGACCGGAATTTGTACTGCTGGGTCTGCAGAGGATCAGCGCTGTGGTCGTGCGTACCAACTGAAACTGGTGAGCCGTCGCTGGAATCAGTGTGTAACCGCCCGAGACATCCCTTCTTCATGCATCTCCAGCTCTTCTTTCTTCCTCCAGAAATCGGCTTATCAAATCTGTAGACGAAACCGTCGTGTTCTAGCAGTTGTTTATTCTTGGAGATCTTCATTGTCAAACTGACTTATTAATACTAACCAGAAATATTGTTCCTGGCATCATTAAATACTTGTTATAAGAGGGTAAAAAAATATGCTCCCACACTAAATCCTATTGCATTTTGTGGGTAAACGGTTGTGCAATCGCTTACGCAATTAGGTCACCTGACCTAATTATCTGGCGCTCAAATGGGACACAACTGAACTAATTAAAATACGGCGCGCAAATAGGAAATTCCCATTTGCGCGCCATGGCGCTCAAATGGGAAAGCGCTCAAATGGGATACACCCAGCTTTTTCAACAGCTTCTTGAACAGACTTTGCAAAAACAGTTACAGCTGTATCATCAGCAAATGAAGTAACAACACCATCACACTTATATAATACCGCAATGTATCTACGTAAACTAGGAACAAGAGAGGTCCCAGAACGGAACCCTGCGGCACACCACAAGTAACAGGCATCAATTCATTGACAATATCTTTGTGCACAACACTTATAGACCGACCGAAAAGATAAGATTCAAACCAACTTAGAGCACTATTTTTAATTCCAAGACTTTTTAACCGCTTCAAAAGTATATTAAAATTAACTGTATCGAACGCTTTCTTCAAATAAATAAATACCGTTAAAGGAACCAAATTTCTTTCAAATCCATTATTCAAATTATCTAAAAGGTGATGCATTGCGTGCAACGTTGAGTGCCGCTTTCTGAAACCGAATTGACTATCACTAACAAATCCAAAAGAATCTAAATAAGAATAAACTTGGGAATAAATAACTTTTTCAAAAATCTTAGAAGATAAAGGTAAAATTGATATTGGTCTATAGTTTGACAACTCATTCTTGTCACCTCCTTTGTGAAGTACAATCACTTTAGCTTGTTTTAACACACAGGGAAAGTCACCTTTTCTCATTGATAGGTTCACTAGGTATAGGAGAACCGGTAGGAGGTAAGCACTTACAACTTTAAACGCCTTAAGGGTAAGTCCATCCATTCCAGCAGAGTTTGACTTTATCGACTTGACAGCCTTACTTACGTCATTCAAATTACACTCAACAAAACTAAAAGACTGGGATTCACCTCGGTTGTCAAGGAATTCCTGTTCCGAAAACTGGTCACTATTCTTTCCTGCCTCGCTAGAAATATCACTACCAATTCTAGAAAAATATTTGCAAAATTCATTTGTAATATTCTTCTCATTATGGACACTATGACCGTTAATTTCCACTTTTTCTGGGAAAGCTGAAGATTTGCCAGTACCGATCACATTCTTTATAGTTTGCCACGTACCTTGCATATCACCTTTGTGTTGTTCAAACTTATCAGAATAAAACTGTTTCATTGCAGTTCTGCGAAGGGAATTTAACTTATTTCGAACCTTACGAAATGCTTCCCAACTACTACCAGACTCACAATTCAGGTATGCCTTAAACAGGTCATCCCTCACTTGCATTAGGTCAGTAATTTCATCCGTAATCCATGGCTTACGGGGGGTTCTCTTTCTTTTCTGGATCTCAAGAACAGGACAGCACCTATCATAGATTGGACCAAGAATATCCACAAATTTATCAAATGCTCGAGACGGATCATCATTAATATCCGTCACTTCTTGCCAAGACAGCACACTCACTTCATCCTTGAACTTCTTCAGATTCTCACCCTTCATCTCCCGTGAGAGATATTTCTCTTTAGATATTTTAGGCTTTGAGATTGATCTGATCGTTCAAACTGATGGGAGATGATCCGAACCTGGAGTAACTGACACGTCTGAATGGCATTGCGCAATGAGGTCAGACGAAATAAATATATTATCAATTAAAGTTGCCGAATGTTCTGTAATCCTTGTCGGAATAGTAACAGTTGGGTAGTAGCCATGACAAAGCATCAAGTTTAGAAAATCTAAATTAGGGCCGGTCAGTTTCAGCAGATCGAAGTTGAAATCACCAATAAAAACACACTCGTAATTTCTTCGAAGCACATTAGTCATAAACTGCTCAAAATCCCCAAAAAAATCATCCGGAGTAGTACTAGGTGGCCGATAAACCGAAGATATCAAAATCTTTCTTTTATCAATCTTGGCTTCAATAGATAATATTTCCAGCTTACCCTCATTCCAATAACAAAAATCATTCAGAACTGTAGAATTAATACCATTCTTCACAAGAAACGCCAAACCTCTTCCCCTCATAACTGTCCTTGATTTGCCAACAATTTGATACCCTGGAAAAAAATGTGACGAGAGAAAATTCTCCCGAGTAAAAAAAGATTCACAAATTCCAAGAATATCAATATTACCTTTAAAAATTTCAAGAAAATTATTAACGTCATGGTGGTTAGAAGATACATGACAGTTCCACTGAGCCACTTTAAGCCCTGGCATACTACGAATATCAAAATCACTAGCAGCTGAATACAGGTATTTACTTTGGCGAAGCGGACCAAAAACATGGCCAGTTAGGTCACTGGCTATAGGTACTGAAAGAAGATTCTCAATACGAAACGGTTTACTCTGTAGAAGTTCCAGTCTGAGAGATGGAATAATTTTTATTCATATTGCCGACAGACATCGGAAGAAAAATAACAGAAATCTTACAATAAAAGGCGTTTTCCACTCATCGACATGCAACACAATTTTAATCAAGACTTTAATACCGGTAAAGAGACAATTAGAAATCCGCGAGACAAAATTTTTACCGAAATATAAACACGCGTTGCATGTTGATTACCGTGGAAAACCCCTCCGATCACAGAAAAAAAAGAAGAACAGAAAAAACAAAGTAATAAATATTAAAAAAAAAAACAAAAAAAAAAAAAAAACACGCACTATATAAGATCGTCAGTCGACCAGATACGCCGGATCGGGGCAGTATGAGTTTCACGCACAAAAATGCGGCCTTGGTCGAACCAGACACTACGATTTTCAAACTTATCTCTCGAAGCGCTCAAAAGATCACGCTTTCGTTTTGTGAGATTCTCGGCTACAAATTGCCCTGTGCCACTAAGCTTTTTTTTTGCTTTAAAAACATGACGGGCTATCTCTTTAGATTGAAACTGCGCGAGAACAGGGGCAACTTTATCTGGTCTTTGATCATTATTAGATCTAACACTAAACCGCTGAATACCGACTATGTCTGAATCAGTAGCGTTAGTCAGACCCATCTTCACGAACAACACGTGTTTCCTAGCATCACGTACACTCTGCGAGGAAATCTGCTTGACCCCGTTAAAAAGCAGGGAATCGTTTCTCCCTTCATGCTCAATGTCGTCTAGTTTGAGCTCAAGCTGGTTAACGCGGTTTTGTAGCAAGTCGATCATGTGCATGCAGGTTTTCAGATGCTTTTCGATCAGTTCAAACTTAGGCTGAAACTCAACATGAACCGCATCATAGATTTCAGAGACCATTGTTTCAACCGAGAATTTAGCATGAATGTTAGCTGCAGTTTGCGAGGTCGATTTATTCAGCTTTTCCTTAATTTTCCTCTCAATTTCCTTCGCTAGATTTTGCTTAGTAGCCACAAGTTCATTCTCTGTAGCAACCACAAGGCTACGGAGATCAACAGTGGAATCCGATAGCTGACTATCTGCTGCCGAACCTTGCCCTTTCTTAAAAAACTGCCGGTTAACATCGGGATGATTTTTTAGTTCATCAAACGCATGATTTACACCCTTAGTTTTCTTCGTTGACCCGTCCTTCATATTCTCATCAAAACTAAGTAAACTAGCGACTGGTATAAGCTGACGATCGTGTTTTTCCCCGTAGCAGAAAACAACAAATTTGCAGTTCCGGTATTCGTCTTCATTTCCTCTAGGATTCGAACCGGCCAGAGGGGATAACCAGCAAACTTGGCAAGGAATAAATCACCGATTTTAAAATTCGCAGGATCCATGATGGCAGTAAGAAGTATCAGGAAGCAGCAGAAAGTATCAGGAGGCAGCAAAATTTGATTAGCAACAGATAAAGATGATGAAAAGAAACTTATCTTTCAGTGGGCAGGCCCACGGATGGCATTGGCTATCACCTTATTGGTTGGTGGCCCGATGGACCGTGGAGACCTGCTGACAATTAACCACCGTACTCTGACACCCAGAACACCGTCCACAAGTCGTATCCAATTATCTTAATTTGAAACGCCAAATAATTCAATCTATCACAGCGGACACTAGATACACTTGGCCAGTCTATTATCACACAGAGACGATGACGTCACACCCGTTTAATCCGCTTGGCATAATTTTGCGACTACACAGAATGAATGCTGGCGAGGTACAGTTAACAAAACCTGTTGGAAGTGCCGGTACCCAAATCGCCTTTCCCCAGCAGTTTAAGGATCAATATCCGGCCGGTACCGATACGGCTCTTGTGTTTGTTCCCGCTCTCTTCTGCACAGGCTGTCACTGAATTAGCGAAAAAATAATGAAATTTGGCTATTAAATTATTTTATTTGCCAAATATTTTTTTTCCTTTTCTTTTTCTTCCCTTTTAGAATTCGAACTAAAAAATTGTTGAAGACACGGAAATTTCGTACCTGTTTTTGCTACCGTATTATTAAAACCAAACATAAAGCTAAAAATTAGCTAATGAAAAATATTAGCTAATAAACCAATAAGACCCTTACTTGCAAATCTCAATCTAAGTAATGCATTTTTGTCCAGCCTCATCATATGGAACGTATTGTTTTAAAAACTTAGGAGAGGGCTTATATTATTTGGCATATCCAATATCTATTGCCCTTTACGAAACAGTGAGTACCCAACCACCCTTTTTTGCCCTTTATGTTTCCAGACTCCCTCGTGGCTCTACTTAATATCAAAAACTTCAAGAGAGCTCTTTTTATTAACATGATCAAAAAGCTTCAAATATATGCCTAGAGGGACGATTTGATCCATGCAGCTCTAAGGGCAGGGACACTAAGCATGTATCAAGGCCTTTTCGAGGGATTGGCTTCATAGATACATTTTAGTCTATGAAAAGTCATTTAGTCCGTATCATTCAAGAGTATCATTCATCAGAGTATCACTCGAGTATCATCAAGAGTATCACCAGAGTATCATTCAAGGATTTTTATTTTGCATAACGATATTTGATTTGCATACTGCACCGCAGAATTTCCGAATAAGAACTTCCGAAACGCAACTCAGCGTTGCGCTCTATGACAATAACGAGTTAGAGCCAAACACGTTTCTTCCATATCCTGTCAAGACTTAAACAAGGTTCGTCCTGTCGCCGCTGCTCTTTATAATCGCCATTGCTTACATACTACGAAGCACCAGTACAGATGGCACACAGTTGAATTCCGAAGTGTCATAAGTGTTACAGGTTTCAATGATAGCATTCCCGTCCTGGAATCGTGCAAGCAGTGATTCAAAGAACTCCTAGATCAGATGATGGAGAAAGACAAAGAAATCGGCTTGAAGATAAAAACTGAGAAAATAACATGCACGGCTAACACTGACTCACCCTTGAGCACTAATATTATTAACAACTCCCTTTGCATCAAGGCACCTGAGGCCAACACTGCTACGCACGCTCTTCGTCCATCCCAATCTAGTCAAAGCCTCCTTCTTTACACCCTCCCAAGAAGTTTAAAAACCTCCCAATTTCCCTTAAATCTTTCCTTGCACCCTTCTCCCCCCTATTCAGGGATGACCTGGTTTTTGTTTGGCCCCAGATGGTATGCCAGCAAGGACGATCTTTGGCAATCTGTTATCCTTCATCCAATCTCTCATCTTCTTCGTGCAGCCTACTGCTTGAAATACGGTCAGTAAGATGGGTATCCGAAACAATCCATAGAAATTTCTCTGGAAAACATATAACAAATCCTCCTCCGTCTTTACGAACCATAACAAGGCACGGTTAAGAACCATACAAGACCTGCTCATGAGAAATGGTCAGACTAATGGGGCCTTCAATAGAATATGGAAATTTTGTGGTCCCGATGGTTCTCTCTGGGGCTGAACAGTGACTTTTCGATAGCATTGATAGCAGCGTTATACTATACGTATCCAAAACCTGGCGCCTGAACTAGGTACAAGAGAGGAAGATAGTGGCTTTCGAATACTCATGGCTAAGAAGAATCCTCAACATCCACTGGCAGAAAAGGATAACTAATCAATTCATCCGTGATAAGACAAAGCAGTCTCATGTTACAAATGTCATAAGAGATCGCAGATGGAGAAACTTTGGCCACATACTATGTATGGACAGTCTTCGACGGCCAACGAAAATATCGATCAAGTGAACAGCTTCACTTACCTAGCAGGGGCGAATACGCATTTTTATCGGGGGGGGGGGGTTAAGAGGTGTCCATATCTAGATAGTCAAGGGGCACGATATATACAATATTTTTTTGTACATTATTCGGGGGCAGCTGCCCCCTTGCCCCTCTGGAACGATGCCCCTGTTACCTAGGTAGCATTATTTATTAGTAATGACGGTGGGTGCAATGCAGATGTCAAAAGTAGAATAGACTGCGGAGATTAGTCTTTAAACCAAGTTTATGATATTGAAAGCTACAGTGATAACAGTGATCAGGTATGGTTCGAAGCGTGGGTGTTTCAAAATACGGAGGAGGATTTGCTAGATTTTTTCAGGAGAAATTGCCTGCGGATTGTTTTGAGTACCCGGCTGACTTACCGTATCTCAAACAGTAAGCTGTGCGATAGATGTAGTCACAATTGCCAAAAATGCTAGGTGCTGTGTGATAGATGCTAAGTCACGTTTTGCGGATGAAGGATAACAGATTGTCAAACACTATTCTACTGTCAATTAAACCATTCCCCTCCAATCACACTCTTTCACCTCTTCTTGACCTTCTCCTGCACCTTTCAGCCGTTTTCTGCTATGTTTTGCCACAAGAGCGATTTGTTGACCTAAAAGGCCAAAAGTACATAAAATAAACATTATAAGGTGGCTATTTATGTAGTTTAGTGTTCTTGCCCACAGAAGAAAAAAAAACAAAAAAAGTGCCCTTTTTCGTAATCCAGCTACGGCTGAAGGAAAAGCCAGACGTACTCAAATGAAATAGCAAGAATTAATAAGAAAGTATTTAAAGGAAAAGAGGAGTTCCAGAGGATGCATAAGAATAGGCTAAAGATCCGAAAAATGTGGAGCAAAGAAATAGCGTGAACAGCTGTGTTGCCCCGAGGTGACTTCAAAGGGTTGTTATTAGTAGTACGTTGGAATAGGACCATTGCCAAGAACTTAGAATGATATGCTCTAGTTAAAGGGCTTACGTACAGCTGAAACTTGTATACCGGTAGCTGAGTAAACGCGCTGTATGTAACTTTCAAAATTTAACCCCAGCAATCCCCTGAATCTCCCAACAGAAGCTTTTCTAAATGAATATTTTAATTTGTTAGATATGGCTATAGTGAGACAATAGTTAGAATAGGCAGATACTAAAAATACAATTTTTTTAGGCGGTGACGCACATTTGGGGAGATTAAAAGTATATACTTATGATCTACCCGACAAACATTTCTTTGGCAATAGAATCTGGAATGGTGTACAGATTTTTCATGATACACATTTGGGCTCGGAAGAAAATTGACAAATAATCCCCTCCCTCCTAAAAGACGAAATGTATAAGAATCTTATTTCTCACCTAGCTTGGTTAATTTTTTTCTGATTTACCCCCTCTTACCAAAAACTTGTATTTAGGCATACTTTGCGGTAGGCTTACATTTTTATTTTCTGAAAAACATATCTTATCTCTTTTTCCATGATAGGCTATAAAAGAAAGTTTTCTTGAAGTGCACAATGCAATTTTTTGTCGTTTCAGTTCTTCTACTATAGAAGTCTGATTTACTGAGAATAAGATACTCACGACTAAAGAAATTGTTGATCGAAGCAATCTTAAAGCATTCACGTATTTCAACACCTTTTGATCACTATATTGTAACATATACTCCAAATATTCCTTCCAATTTTCTATGTACTGGAAAATGTTATTAGGAATATAGCTCCAAGAATCCTCTATTGATGAAATCTTGTAGAATTTCAACATCTGACTTACCGGGTGTTGACTGAATTTCTTTTAGCTTTACCTTACATTTTCATTAAGGAACAACCACCCACGACTTTTTATTTAAAATCAAATTTTTGCGTGGAGACGGATGGATCCTGGATTCAAAATTTTATCAGAAATTCGGATTTACTTTTTAGAAATTGTCTAAAAGACTTGTATTGGTTAGAGCTAAACTTTTGGTATATTTGACGGAAGAATAAAGTCCTCCAGGAGTGACGAAATTGATCCACCTTTATGCAGCTTCACTGCATACTATCCCAGTGACGACATTCTATTTAAACGAATTCGTTTCATTTTTAGAATAGTGAAGTCGTTTATTAGCTAAATGAGCACAAGTAAAATAAAGAGCAGCAAAGAGCTAAAAATTGGTTTGAAATGAAAGCATATGGGCAGAAGTGAACACAAGAGGGAAGATTTTCAGATATTAACTTGTTTTATGCGGCTAATATTTTCAGTTTAAACGATTCTAAGTAGAAATGTTATCCTGACGAACGAAAAGTGAGCTTATGATTTCCATCCCCCGTCCCCATTTTTTTATATTATTGTCTTTGTTCTCCCTGCACCTTCTCAGGAAGATACTCACAAGTACATTCATGAAACTTGCACTGTTAAATATTGTGGTACCTGGATCAGTGCCAGAAGTAAGCCTTTTCTCGCATTTACTTTTCTATATGAAGCCAAGTCTATTTTATTCTCACCAATAATTCCTTTTTTAAACTGCAAATTATAAAGTTTTTGATACGTCTTAAAAGTTTTGATACGCCGCTTAGCAAGGTTTTGATGTGAAGGTGGACAAAAGGGGAATTGATACGTACGCAGCTTTTATTTTCTGTGACTTTTTCCTCTCAGGAGACCATAGTAATCAGATGGGATAGTTATGTCTAATAATTCGGAGATAATCAGACAAGATCTAAATATCTCTAGTTATCTTTTTTTTTACTATAGTCCTAGAAAATGGGATCAACCCATGTTTTTCCTATAGCTCATTATTTTAAATACCATCATTCAATTGAATACATGAATTATCCTTAGACATTTCCTCAGTAAGCTTTATTTGCAGATAATACTTTTTAAGCCAATTAGTTTTCGGTTGTTAAGAAGAAGTTCTTTGTTTAAACTTTAAAAAACTGGATATTGGAGTCTTCGGCTCTTCCGCCTATTATTATGCATAGAAAAGCTATTTTCATTCTTATTATTAAGGCCCTTTCACAATGAGATTTTACTAATACTGGGATCTAGCTACTGCTAATTCGAGGCAATCAGATTTCTTATGGAATTTCTGATTGGTTGAAGAATTTTCTGAAAAATTCTGATAGGCCAACCAAACCAAAACTTCTGTAGTGACAGCATGATGAGTTTGACTGACCAGTACCCCCTTCGAATCCCAATCCCACCACTTTTTTTAAACAAAACTTCTTCAAGACGCAGGTATAATTAATTTTCTTCGAGATGCAGGTGCTCGTTACGTAACAGGGTTTGTCTTCTTCGGCATGCTGGTGCTTGCTGCGTAATAGGGTTGGTTTACTTATGCAAATGATTTTTTGGTTGCTAGATAATAGGATTTGTTTACTTTTGGCTGTTAAATAATAAGCTTTGTTTAATTATGCAAATGATTTCTATGGACATTACGTTGTAGGGTTTGTTAGAGTCCGTTAGTCAAGCAGGTTCCGTTAAGTCCCGGTTGTAAAAAAAAATTGATCATGGTCCAATATTTGCAGATGAAGATGACATAATCTTACGTGACTTGTTTTGGTTCCGGTGGACCTTTGTAATGCGGCAAAAACTGGTTTTGAAGGTTAACGACACGTGGGTTGTTTGAGTTCCTCAGTATTTAAAATAGTTCAGTGTGTCAACATCGAGGATATCATTCCTTAGTAATAAATGCCTTAACTCCATTGGATATTGAAGGCGCTGGCAATAGGAAAATGAGAGGTAGAATGCTTAACGTAGCTGTAGAAATTACAAGGGGTTGCCGAATAACCCTCAAATGGGATGTTATGTTTGCACGATATATAATATCTTTAAGCAAATTCAAGTTAGAAGAACAGTTATGCTTTGCAGCAAAAGTGAATACAATGCATATACAAAGATTACCAGACGGATTAAATGCATTAGTGAAATATATTGAAGACAACAATCTAAATAAATCTATAGAAAAGGAGTTAGTTTGTTACTAGGGAGAAAGAATCTCAATTCTTATGCTAGTCTATAGTCGGCAGTGAGAGTGTCAGGATTAAAAATGAATAAAGTGGACAGACAGAAAATTATAGAAAATCCTGTTACTTGGAAAAATGGCTAATTCTAAATGATAATTTTCAAAGATTGTCAGTGCAGAAGTGAATCTTCACTAAGAGAACGATAGATGTTATGATTAAAAATGGATCCAGCTTTTGACTATTGTCTGAGACTTATGTTTCGTTGTCCGAAGGCATTTAGTCAATTTATTAATATATTAATCGAAACAGAACAAAATTATATTGCGCATCTCTTTAAGGATTACCTAAAGTTTCAGTTACTCCTTCCATTTCTCTAATGACTCAAAAAGTAGTCGGCATAAGTGATAGCAAAGAACTATCATTCAATTGATCAAAAGTCAGTTTCTTAACAATTAACATTGAAAAATGTTTTTAAAATGTCCATTATGTTTCTCTACATTGGCAGCTGGTCATCCTCTGAGAATTGTGCTATTGTTAATGTCTATATAATGAAAAGTGTAGATTATGCAATCCACGTAAATCGCATAGAGGATATGCAGTGTAAATTAAAGACTGTAATTCCTGTCTTGAAGATGTTTGTGACTCTCACCCTAGGGGTTCCCTATGCTCCAATTGTCACTATGATAAATGGGATTAATGGGAAAACACTCACCTTGGCATGATTGCAAAAAGTCTAAGTGTGATTTCAGTTTATCTTTAAGAAACTGGTATCGTCTTGGTTTTAAATTGTTATGGAGAAGAACCTGGTCTACGCTTCAATTGCTGGAATAATAAGCGAGTCAGGTTTTTACGACATTGCTGTGAAGGTACTGACTATCATGATTACAAACGTACTGATTTTTATTTGGTTGTTACAGAAAGTGATTTTTCAAATGAGAATTGCGTTTGTGACATTGTTTAAAATGAGCAAATTAAAATGTATGATTTTTATAATATGAATCAAAACAGTATTATTAACTTTAATAAGTTATATAATAAAAATGAATCTACATTATATTGTATAAAATGTGACCCTGACTTTGCATTCCATGTTGAGTACAAGTTGGATCTTGACGGTACGTTTAGAGTGTACCTTTACCGAACCATTGGAGAAGAGTTTAATATTAATCTCACTAAACCAATTTGGAACTTATTTGGAATTTACTCATGATGACAGTGCTCTATTAGACTTGGTACCATGAACACAAATCAAATAACCAATGTATTAAATTTGAACCCCCTACATGTACAAACACAAATCCTATTGCATACCCTCGGATTTCATTGAAAAAATCAAAAAATGTTAACAATACCCTTATCATTGTTAATAGTAGCCCATCAACTGTAAAGACGTGGCTATGCATCTTTCAAACAGTAAAGAATATTGAATTTTCTGATTCTCATGGCCTACTGTATGCCTTCTACATGCCTCAAATGAAAAACTTTCTTTAGCAAAGTGAAAAATCTATTATTCAAAGTCGGAAGCGAGTTAAATATTTATCAACTAAAAGCTGTGGTTTTCATGCATTATTCTATTTTGTTTTTTGATGTTGCGGATATACTTATAGTGAATTTCTCAGCATTTGTGGTGACAATCCTCGATTGAACGACTTTCTAGTAAAAAATACTCTTTCCTATCTGTAGAATATAAATTTCAGCGCCCTAAGAGTGAAATGCTTTAAAAATATTTGTGAATTTGTTAATTAATAAAACTAGTATGTACAAAAGTCTGCGTTCTTTAGATTTCTTCTTCCCCGTATAGGTAACCATCGGTAGAAATAAGTGGCGGCAGCTCGTCAGGATTCAACTTATACTCATCTTGGCATCCAAAATCAGGGTCACGTTTTCTACAATATAATGTTACTTCATTTCAATTATATCTCTTCCTAAAGCCAATAATAAAATTTTTATTCACACTATAAAATTCACATTTTTCATTTTTCTTATTTTAAGTAATGTCACATACGAAATACTTATATGAAGAATCACTTTCTCTAACAGCCAAACAAAAATCAGTAGGTTTATAATCATAGTATCTAGTGTCTTCATAGCGATTTCGTGAAAACCGGACTCTTTTATTATTCAAGCAATTGCAGCGTAGACCAGGTTCTTAGCCTCCAAATTAATTCAAAGCCCCGACGATACCATTCTCTTAAAAATAAACTAAAATCGTGTTTAGGGTTTCTTGCAATCATGTCAGGGTAAGTATTTTCCCATTGATCACATACATCATAGTGACAATTAGAGCATAGGAAACCTCTAGCGTAAGAGTCACAAACATCTTCATGACAGGAATTACAGTTTTTAATTTGCACTGTATATCCTCTATGCAATTTACATGGATTGCATATCTACACTTTTCATCATAGACATCAACAATAGTACCATTCTCACAGGATGACCAGCTGCCCAATGTATACAAACATAATGGAACTTTGTAAAACATTTTTCAATGTTGACTATCTCACTTCCGAAAGAAACTGACTTGTGAACAATAAAATGAATGAATGTTCTTTTTTATCACTTGTCGCTTATACTGATCGCTTATCGGGTCACTAGAGAGATGGGAAGAGTAACTGAAACTCTGGGTAATGTTCAAACAGATGCGCAATATCATTTTGTTTTGTTTTCGATTAGTATATCAATATATTGACTAAAGGCCTTGCGACCATGACACAGAAATCTCAGACAATAGTCCAAAGACGGAAACTCATTTTTTACTATAACGTCAATTATTCTCTTGGTGAAGATTCTCTTCTGCACTGACAATCTTTGAAAATTATCATCTAGAATTAGCAATTTCTCCAAAGTAACAAGATTTCCTATAATTTTCTGTCTGTCCACTTTATTTATTTTTAATCCTGACGCTCTCACGGCCGATTATAGACTAACAAAATAATGAAGATTCTTTCTCACTAGTAATAAACTCACTCCTTTTAATAGATTGATTTAGATTGTTGTCTTCAGTATATTTCACTAATTTATTCAATCCGTATTGTAATATTTGTATATATTCAGTTTTGCTGCAAAGCATAACTGTTCTTCTAGCCGGAGGAACAGTTAGGGTGGGACATTTCGTCCCTTTCTAGGGTTTGTTGGTAACCCCTTGTAATTTCTACTGCTACATTAGGCACTCTAACTCTCAGTTTGCTATCGCTAGCGCCTTTGATTTCTAATAGAGTAAAAACATCCATTACTAAAGAACAATATCCTCGATGTTGACACACTGAACTCTTTTTCAAAACTGAGGAAATCAAACAACTCACGTGTCGTTAACCTTCAAACCCGGTTTTTGCCAGATTATAAAGGATTGTTGTAACAAAACAAGTCACGTAAGATTACGTCATCTTCACCTGTAAAAATTGGACTCTGATCAATTTTTTACAACTGGGACTTCCCCGATTGCCTAACGGACTATAACAAACCCTATTACTCATTATCAAGAGAAATAATTTGCATAAGTAAACAAACCCTATTATGTAACAACCAAAAGTAGACAAACTCTATTACGTAACAACCAAAAATCATTTGCATGAGTAAACAAGATCTATTATGTAATAAGCACCTGCATCACGAAGAAAACAAACCCTGTTGCGTATAAAACACCTGCATCTCAAAGAAAATTGGTAACATCTGCGTCTTGAAGAAGTTGTAAAAAAATTGTCGGTTTCGGGATTCGAAGGGGGTACTGGCTGCTTAATCCCGTTATACTGTCACTACTAACTTCGACATAGATATAATTTAATTCTACTCTTAAAATTCACTTCCGTGCAAAGTTGATTGTTTTCAAAATAAACGTTATTGTTGCAACGGCCACTGTCACTGAAACAATAACATATCACTACAATGTCCCTGCCAATGTCAGTATAAGCTTGGCGCTAGGAAATCCTCTTATTGGGTAATGTAGCTCTCTGATCCACAGGGCACACATGCTCTCTCAGTGTCTAATGGCTTACGTTCCCTTTGTAATTTTTATTTTTATTTTGGTGTGGTCCTAAAGTTTTAAGGTTTCAGCAGACACAAATTTGCGCTTTATCCATCTATGGAATTACATTTTAAATTTGTTTTACAAGTTTGTTTTCACTGAAAAATCTGTTGAAAAGATTTCAATGATGCGTGGATTGAACTGTGGTTTGATGGGATGGAGGGGAAGCAGGCGTGGCTGTGTTGGTCTCTGGTCGCTTTGTGCTGTAATGCGCGGTGAGTTTTTACTGGTTGTAGTAGTAGAATGATGTGTGGAAAAGGGAAAATTTTTCCTATTTTTAAAGCAAGTTTAAATCATTATGTAAGAAAAAGCAAAGATAATGTCAAGATTTTTGCTCGGTGAAGGGATGGATCTGAAACTAATGAACCTGATTATGTAAGTATCTTTCTCTTTCGGTGCATCCTGCAGCTGTAAGCTTGTCACTAATCACATATTTCAAAGGCAAAATAAACCTTAATGTTGTTATTTTCTTTTTTTTATAATCTTTTTAACAGATGTGTCAGTAGGAACTCTCGTTCTTTCTCCATTGGTGGACCCTCTCTTTTGTAGCTAGGGTGAAAAGAAAAGTTATAAGTTCATAAAAGCTGTAATAGGGTCAAAAAGACCAGATTTTAACCAGTTAGGTTATCAGATCACTTATTGTTACCGCTGGTATCTCCAGCAGCTATGTTTGTCATTGTCACTGTCACTATTATTATTCGCTTCGGGCCGGGAAAGGTTTTTCTTGATTGCTCTAGTTCATGGTTTTCTGGTGACTTTATGGTGCTGTTTTGTTGTTCTCAATAAACGCTTTCTTTAACTGGATTGTTAGTAAGAATTTTTGGTCTTTGCCAGTGAGAATTTCGTTTTTCAGAATAAAAAGGTAGCGCTGACTTTTCACCACCTGGCGTACATCTCGGAAACGCCACGTGTGCCGCACAATTCCACCACACATGGCAGAGTCTGTTAAACGTTTTGTATGTGCCACCTGTTGTACATGATTTCTTAAAGAGACAGAGCGACCCCTCGAGGCAAACTACAACAGGTTCAAACATCTGGTTAGGATATTAGCCCACTTGCTGGCACCCCTGGTATTTCCATCTTTGTCAATTTTACTGCCCCTATTATTTTCAGCTTCGTGGCGAGAAAGGGATTTCTTGAGTAGCTTAACTTTCTAATCCATGTATTTCTGGCGACTTTATGCTGCTATGTTCTTTCTCTCAATGAAGTCTTTCTTTAATTGAATTGCTAGTAAGATTTTTTGCTCTTTCCCGATAAGGATTTTGTTTCCAGGAAAACTATAACAGCCTCAAACAAAAGATATACGGACCAGTTAAGGAGAAAATGGTGCGGGATTCAATTCAGGTAGATGAACTTGAGATTTGCTTTGGATTCGAATCAATTTGAATCAGCTTGGATTCGGCCCAGAATGGGATCAGAGGACCAGTCGTTATCGAAGAGGGATCAAGCTGATGCTGCAGGTCTATTTGACACGTACATGAAGAGGTGCTTAAGTATAACAAAACTTTTGGGCAAAAGATTTCCTTCCTGTGCAGAGGAATCCATTCACGCTCCTTTCTGATGTCAATGCCTTCAAAACAGGATGATCATTGGACTTCAGCTGCGATTGTAATAACGGTGGTCTTCCATTGGTTTTGATCCAACAACGATGCAGCTTAAAGGATGTAAAATTCATTGATAGTTTACAACACTTTGACATTGAGAACATTAGCCAGAAATTATGGTGATCATGGTTGTAGTGTCATATTACAACCTAATAAAAAAAAGAGCTATAGCCCATTGTAACCGAAAATTTGAAATATATTAAATAGGGAATCCAGCATATACGCTCGAGTTTTTGCGTGTAGGAAGAAAAATCATTTGGGGGAGGGCCAAATTAAAAAGTAAGAAAAGTCAGACAAAAGATGTCTGACTTTTGTCTGACGGTGTCACTAGTACAGGGCAGCCATCCGAGCCACCGAGCCAATTACACAAGAAAAATATTAAGAACTAAAACGTATGCCACGTTCTATATCACCTAAACACGAACTTTAATCAATTTAGGGACGAGACAGTTCTTTCAGCCCCTACAGCGCTGTCGAACCTGTGACTTCCTTGTGGCCCTCTTGCAGCTCTAAATACGTCCTTACTGATAATTTCTTGAGATCTTAACATTATGTAGAAAAAGTATATATGCAGAAATTTATTTCGAGTAGGGTATGCTACTTCGGAGAGGAAATAAAAAATACACACACACATAATAAGCTGGCCAGTTATATAACAATTATTGAGGATTAAGGAAGTCTTGGCATTTTATGGGAAGGGCATGGGTTAAAAAGCCCTCCGCCCTTTTTGCGTTCCTAGTGAAGAGGTTGGAATATATACCCATCCCAATTTTTGGCAAAAATAAAACTCACACATCAACCACCTGATTACTCCATACAGTGCCTTTCGGATTTTCCTTTTTTCCTCATTCGGTATCCCAGGTTGATAGTAAGGCGACTGCGGCTCTAGTCCAAATAGATGATGAGATGTTAGGTAACGAAAAGATCGCCCAAGTGAATAGTTGCATTTACCTAGGCTCCATCATTAGTAAGGATGCGTGTTAGGATACTGGAAACCACGTTGATGACAGCAGTCAAGTATGGTTCTGAAACGTGGACGCTTCGAAAGGATTAGAAAATATGCTAGATCTTTTCCAGGGGAATTTTCCAAGGATAATTTCAGGTACCACCCTACCTATTTGAATAACAATCAAACAAGTCTTTACAAAAAACATGTATTGATCCCACTTACTAGCGTTGTATTGAAAGAAAGATTAAGAGAATTAGGACATGTTTTAGGATGAAGGATGATGAGCTATCCAAAATTGTGCTTTTTGGCAATTTATCTGGAGTCAAAAAAAAAGTAGGGTGTCTTCCAAAGGAGAGTAAAGAGATCATAAGAAATAGTTTAAAGGAAACAGGAACCTCATGGGAGGGGGTGAAGTGTGAAGCTATGAACAGACTGCGGTGGAGGAGTTTTTACCGCTCAAGCTAACCTCAAGCGACTTGGTACTGGAATGAGTTTTCAGCAATAGTTGTAATAGCATCAATTGCTTTACATATTATAGATATAAATAGCGTATTATCAAAAGCTGCAGTAGCATTGACTGCCAAAGGCCATTGTTAATCGTCGACAAAGCTGACAAGCATTTAGCATATAGTTTCATTAATGAGACAAAAAATGATGCCATAAACAATGTTCTTGTTCTTGCACGACCAGTACTAGTTGGATGTGTTCTTAAATTAGACGTGGTTTTATTGTGGATCTTATCTCAAACCAGTTATTACAACTCAATAATCTTCTCATGTCTGACCTGAAGATCCCTGCTGTAACCTCAAGCTGATAAAAAAAAGGCAAAATTACAATGAAGATTGTACCAAACTGGCCATTTTGGCAATAACTTGGCCAGTGGCAGATCCAGGATTTTTTTTTTAAGAGGGGGGGGGTGGCAAAATAGGTTGATCCGATAAGCTTGCGTTAGGAGAAAGTTGAATTAACGCAAACTTGCGTTAATTAAGTAAATTACGCTACTTTAGACTATGTTAGGGGGCGCGCAGCCTTCCCCCTAACATAGGAGAACGTGTCAGCCTTCGCTTCCTTCTGCTTAAATGATCTTTTTTAACCTTAGACTAGTCTCAGCAGTGGTGGTCCAAAAGCGGCCGTGTCCATGGGGTCACCCACTTTCACAAATCACGTACACTAGATGACGCGTGCGAATCATGGCAAAAGTGTGCTAAGCATGGCGGACAAACAGTCAAACTTTAGCATAAAGAGCAAGGTATTGAGGAGGGGCCAACCCCTTCATATACAAAATAATTCCTGACCGTTTTGATTTTAAATGTTGCTCCTTACTTTCAGTAAAATATGCTTGTTTTTTTAATTTAGTTTCTGATCGTTTTTTTTCAAATAATACCGGTAAACCTGGCTCACCCTCCATGTAAAATCCCTCCTCACAGGAAAATCCTCCATGGAAATTTTCTACCACGTAAAATACACCCCCTCCCCCATAAAAATCCCTTCGGACATTTCCATCCTCGCTGAAAATCCCCCCCTCGTAAGATTTCTTGTGGACGATTCAACCTGAAAAATTCTCTTTAGCATACTTTCATTTGAAAAAAGACTTTAATTTCTAATCGTTTTTTCGATCACTCCGGAAATCCCCCCTTTCGTGGAAATTTGTTCCCGGAAAATCCAAACACGCTGAAAGAGAAAGTAAGACAAATAAAAAAATTCGTATAGGAATTCTGTCAAATACCCCCAGAGTAAAATTTCCCCGGAAACTTCACCCCCCTCCCGAAAATTTCCCTCCCCATAAAAAATTCTTCCAATGGAAACCCAACCCGAACACAAAATGCCCTCCCCCTGAAAAATATCTGTATACTTCCCAATAACAAATACCACAGGTAGGCTAATTAATAGACAAATTTCAAAAAATACAGGCCTCTCCCCACAGACTGTGGGGGGCCATGTTACCCATAAAGACATAGTTATTAGATTTTTCAACTTTGCTGAACAAGATGACTATCTCAAAATTTTGATTGGATAACTTTGGGGGGAAATGAGCGTGGGAGGGGGGCTAGTTTCTCTCCAATCTATTTGGTTGCTTAAAAAGGGCATAAAAACTTTTAATTTCCGTTCGAATACACGATCTTCTAGACTATTATTTCTATATGATCACCCCCGGGAAAGAAAAATAAATAAATTAACACGCATCCGTGATATTACTTCTGGAAAAAAAAATACAAGATATCACATTTGCGTATATAGGAGCTTAAAACTTTTACAGTAGGCTTTCTGATACACTGAATCTGATGGTGGGAATCTCATTAAGATTCCTTGAGTTTTAGGGGGTATTCCTCCTTTTTCAAAAATCAGGCAAATTTTCACAGGCTCGTAACTTTTGATGGGTACCATTAAACTTAATGAATTTTATATATTTGGATTCAGCATAATAGGTAGATTAATTTCATAATAGTAGATTAATCTATTGATATCAAAATTCTGTTTTTTAGAAGTCCGTTTACTGTTGACCCGAGTTGTTACTTATTTGCAGTTCGTAACCACGAACTGTTTGATGTATCGTTATTGATATCATCTTGCGTCCGTAGATACGACACTGAAAGAACTTACATATGATTCTACGGTAAAAATCTACGATGTAATAAAGCATTTTTAAACAAAAGTAATAAGTAGCCTACATAAAATAGAAGCTGTCCATGCCGAGTGGTTAGCACGAAGACTTGAAATTATGCGTCCGTAACGGCGTGGGTTCGACTCCTGGTGGTGTTGCTGGTTGTTTGGTTTGGAGCGGGGTTCAGTGTCGTGACTGTAAACTGAGCTGGAGTCTACCCAGCTCTGAATGGATAACTGGGAAAGGTAAAACAGAAAGGATGTGCAAAAGCACCAAATGGCTGGTCCCCACCTCCTCATTACACTCCCTGGCTAAAGAGCCATGAAACGGAAATTATCACTGCCAGTTTGGACTATAGGGTCCAGTGCTGCATCCTTTACATTCTTTTGCCATTTACACAGAAAAGTAGGTTAAGGTCGTAGAGATTTTTGCTAAATCCTCTGATAGAATTTTTCATTATTCCAGAAGTCAGGGTTTTAAATAAAATAGGGTTGTATGCAAATCCTATTGTGTTATAACGGAAAGCAAAAGAAGTGCTTGAAAGAGAAAGTTTTAAAAGAAAAGGGTGCTGCCTTGCCCTTGCTACTATTGGATGTCAAAATTGATTCCGTTTTAAAATCAAAACTGAACAAAAAAAACGTCTAGCGGGATAAAATCTAGCCACTCGTTCGACAAATGTTTTTGAGGGTTTTAGTAGTTTTCTTGTCAGAGAGGTTTATTTTCATTTTTTTTTTTTTTTTTTTTTGCTTTGAATTGGGAGTCTCTAACTCTGGTTGTGGAAACACTGCTCTAAGTTCTGTCGCCCTGTCTCTGTTTTCCTGTTATACTTGAGTCTGATAAGTGCGAGGAGTTTTAATTATGTTTTCTGACTGAGCGAAACTTGTGCAGTTGCCCAAAATCAAAAGACATTCTTAACGTGACTCTGTCTTTAGGGAGGCAGCAGGCATATAAGAAACAATTTTCTTATTTTTTATTTATTTAATATCAATTATTAACAAAATAATTACCGTAAATACATTCCCTCCAAACGCCATGGCATGATATGGAGGAGGGATAACCAAACAAATCTAAAAAAATAATAATTAACATTAACCTCATAAGAGGTTTAAAAACAAAACAAAACTACAAAATCATATACCCTGCCACCACTAAGTTAGCACTCAACACTCAACTCCTTCCTTAACACACCTCAATCAAAATAAAACGCTAAATTTAATGATTTAATACCAATTTAATCTATCAACTAAGCATCATATTACATGAATCATTAAAATCATATTTAGAAAACAATTCATTCTTCAACAGCCGTTTAAATTCACTTAAATCAGTATTTTCAAAATTCTCGTTTAATGAATTCGATAGCTTAGCTCCTCTAAAAACAAGAGCAAGCCCCGACCTAGACGCAACCAAATTATTGACATAAATTTTGCTTATTGACGTTGTGTCGTGGAAACGAACCTCATTAAACTTATTTGAACACACTTAGAAAAGAACTGGACACCCCTCTGACGCAATTATACATGAAAACACAATATTAAAGACCCGATCAAGGCATTTTGGGTCTCTATAAAGTGATTAAATAAAAAATACAAGTTTTTTTAAACTGAAAGTAAGGAACGCCGTTAAAACTTAAAACGAACAGAAATTATTCCGTATATGAAAGGGGGTGTCCCCTCCTCAACGCCTCGCTCTTTACGCTAAAGTTTTTTATTGTTTTAAAAAAATAGAGCTGTGAGAAAGTCAAACTTTAGCGTAAGGAGCGAGGTGTTGAGGAGGGGACAGCCCCTTTCATATACGGAATAATATCTGTTCGTTTTAACTTTTAACGTCGTTCCTTACTTTCAGTTAAAAAAACTTGTTTTTTTATTTAATTTTTGAACATTTTTGAATTAATGCAGGTTTTGATTTTGGCTCACCGTACATAAATATTTAAAACAAAATTTGCATATTAATTTTACTTTCATTTGGTTAAATGGCTTTCTCGAAACTTTTTAATTTTATTTACGAACGTTTTTATTAGTAATAAATATATGTAACTTGCGAATTAACTTGCGTTACGAACTTCTATATTCATAGATTTTTAATACGTATATTAGGGGGTTCGGCCCCGCTATTTAAGCTAAAGTTCGAGTTTTGTTCCTATTCTTTAAAAATGACCTCTTAATCGCAAAGGCCGTTAATTAGAATAAATAACTAATGAAAGTACTAAAAAATCTTCGGCTTAAAGAGCGAGGTATTGACTAGGGGGTGAACCCAATCATATATGTAATATTTTCAGTTCGTTTTAAGTTTTGATGTTGCTCCTTACTTTCAGTTGAAAAATTTGTTGTTTTTTTTATTTAATTTCTGATCTCTTTCTTTAATAATGCTGGGAAATCCTTCACCCCTTTATAGCAATGTCCCTTCCCCCATGAAAAATTCCTTCATGGAAAGATCCTCCCATATAACCCCCTCCCCCCTACCAGAAAAAATCCCCCTGAAAACGTCTGCATACTTCCCAATAACGAATACTATATGTTAACATCGGGTAAAGTTCATAACTTTCAGCCCTCCCCCCAGGGACTTTGGGGGATTAAGTCATCCTAAAAGACACAGTTATCATATTTTCGACCATGCTGAACAAAATGGCTATCTCAAAATTTTGATCGGGTGACTTTGGGAAAAAAATGAGCGTGGGAGGGGGCCTAGCTGCCCTCCATTTTTTTGGTCATTTAAAAAGGGCACTAGAACTTTTAATTTCCGTTCTGATGAGCCCTCTCACGATATTCTAGGGCCACTGGGTCGATACAATCACCCCTGGGAAAAAAAAAATAAAAAAAAATAAATAAATAAATAAAATAAAAATAAACACGCATCCGTTGCAAAATTCCACATTTTTGTTTAATAGGTGCTTGAAACCTCTACAGTAGGGTTCTCTGATACGCTGAATATGATGGTGTAATTTGCATTAAGGTTCTATAACTTTTAGGGGGTCTTTTTCCCTTTTTTCTAAAATCACCCAAATTTTCTCAGGCTTGTAACTTTTGATAGGTGAGACTGAACTTGATGAAACTTATATATTTGAAATCAGCAATAAAATCTGATTCTTTTGATGTATCTATTGGTATCAAAATTCCGTTTTTTAGAGTTTCGGTTACCATTGAGCCGGGTCGCTCTTTACTTACAGTTCGCTAACACGAACTCTTTGAAAGTTTTTTTGTTGTTTAAAAAAATAGAGTTTTGAGAAAGTCAAACTTTAGAGTAAAGAGCGAGGCGTTGAGGAGGGGATAGCCCCTTTCATATACGGAATAATTTCTGTTCGTTCTAAGTTTTAACGTCGTTCCTTACATTCAGTTAAAAAAAACTTGTTTTTTTTTATTTAATTTTTGAACGTTTTGAATTAATGCAGGTTTTGATTTTGGCTCACCCTACATGAATAATTAAAACAAAATTTGCATATTAATTTTACTTTTATTTGGTTAAATGGCTTTCTCGAAACTTGTTTAATTTTATTTACGAACGTTTTTATTAGTAATAAATATACGTAACTTACGAATTAACTTGCGCAACGAACTTCTATATTCATAGATTTTTAATACGTATATTAGGGGGTTCGCCCCCTAGTCAATACCTTGCTCTTTAAGCTAAAGTTCGAATTTTGTTCCAATTCTTTCAAAATGACCCTTAATCACAAAGGAATAAATAGCTAAATAGCTAATTAGAATAAATAGCTCTTATGAAAGTACTAAAAAATCTTTGGCTTAAAGAGCGTGGTATTGACTAGGGGGTGAACCCAATCCTATACGTAATATTTCCTGTTCGTTTTAAGTTTTGATGCTGCTCCTTACTTTTAGTTGAAAAACTTGTTTTTTTTATACAATTTCTGATCTGTTTTCTTTAATAATGATAGGAAATCCGGCACCCCCTTCATAGCAATGTCCCTTCACCCATGAATACTTCCTTCATGGAAAGATCCTCCCATATAACCCCCGACCCACCCCCCAGCCCCCACCTACCAGAAAAAATCCCCCTGGAAACGTCTGCATACTTCCCAACAACGAATACTATATGTTAACATCGGGTAAAGTTCATAACTTTCAGCCCTCCCCCCGGGGACTTTGAGGGATTAAGTCATCCTAAAAGACATAGTTATCATATTTTCGACCATGTTGAACAAAATGGCTATCTCAAAATTTTGATCGGGTGACTTTGGGAAAAAAATGAGCGCGGAAGGGGGCCTAGTTGCCCTCCATTTTTTTGGTCACTTAAAAAGGGCACTAGAATTTTTAGTTTCTGTTCCAATGAGCTCTCCCACGATATTCTAGGACCACCGGATCGATACGATCACCCCTGGGGAAAAAAAAACAATTAAACACGCATCCGTGATCTTTCTTCTGGCAAAAAATGCAAAATTCCACATTTTTGTAAATAGGTGCTTGAAACCTTTACAGTAGGGTTCTCTTATACGTTGAATATGATGGTGTGATTTTCATTAAGGTTCTGTAACTTTTAGGGGGTCTTTCCCCCTTTTTTCTAAAATCAGCCAAATTTTCTCAGGCGCGTAACTTTTGATAGGTAGGACTAAACTCGGTGAAACTTATATGTTTGAAATCAGCATTAAAATTTGATTCTTTTGATGTATCTATTGGTATTAAAATTCCGTTTTTTAGAGTTTCGGTTACCATTGAACCGGGTCGCTCCTTACTTACAGTTTGTTACCAGGAACTGTTTGACTACTTTTTCCCCATCTGACTGTATCATATATTATGCAAAGTGCACTATTTACTATATTTATACATAGAAGAATTGTTGGAATGAAATATTGGAGTAAAATTATGTGCAAACTTATAATAAAAATGTAAATTTGTTCACTGAGTATTTGATACTTTTATTATTTTATAAAGCTTTCAAGGACTGAAATCGTGCTCATTTTTGCTGCATTTAGGATGTCATTTTAAAGAAGAAAGTAGAGTCCTAGTTGAAATTAAATTAAAAAAAGAGTAGTTTTTCAAGTGAAAGTACGGAGCAACATTAAAACTTAAAACAAACTGAAAATATTCTGCATATGAGGGGGGCTGCCTCCTCCTCTTTTCACGCTGTAGTTTTTAAGCACTTTTAAAAATTTAGTTTTTCTAATTAAACCATCCTTGTGTTTCAAGAGTCGTTGTTTAAGAAATTGGACAAAAGGTTTAACTTCAGCGGAAAGATCGGTGTATTGAGGAGGAGGCAGCCCCCTCATATACGGAATAATTTCTGTTCGTTTTAAGTTTTAATGCTGCTCCTTAGTTTCAGTTAAAAAACTTCCTTTTTTAATTAATGGTTGATCGTTTTTCAAATAATGCCGGGACACACGCTTCCATGGAAATTCGTCCCATGAAAAATTCTTCCATGGAATGCTCACCCGCCTAAAATGTTTCCCCCGGAAATTACCCTCTACAATTCCATCCTCGCCGCAAATTCTCCCCAGAAAGTTTCAAATTCCCCCTGAAATACTTCGTTAATTTTGCTTTGTGTAAAGTTTAACAGATAGGTACATAAATATGGCATAAACATAAGGATATTAAAGAGTTTCTGGTAACAACCCTTTAAGCAAAGAGTGAATCCTCCTACTAGTAACAAAAACTCTTAAAAAATAGAATCGATTTCTTATAATGACTTCAAATACGTAAATTAATTAAGTTTAAAACTAACCATCTAAAGCTATGAGCCTGAGCAAAATTGTCTAACTTTAAATAAGGGGGAAAACACCCAAAAAGGGATTGATCTTTGTAACAACTTCTCTATAAAATTCAGCATATCAGAGGACATTGTTAAAGAGATTTCAAATCCCCACCAACAAAAAGACTTATTTTTTTAAGGATTGTCATGGCTGTGTATTTATTTGTCTTATTTTTTCTTCTTTTTTTTGATGACATAAGGTACAAAGGCTTAGAGGTACATAAGGTACATAAGGTATACATAAGGTACAAAGTTTTTTTTTGGCTGGCATGAGTCCTTTTCTAAGCCTTTATTGGTCTTAAATGATTTATTTTTTTTTATTAGTGACTTTCTAATTTTATATATAAAACATCTGAGCAGGTATATTTATTCAATAGGTGATCAAACATGTCTGTTTTCCTCCTAACTCTCCTTCTCAGAAAGAAAAAATCAAATCAACCTTGCGCTGGATACTTAGAAATAGAAATTGCACCTAATTTATTTTATTTTTGACAGCCGTACGTGACAAGGAAATATTAATTGGAAAATGTGTGTTATCTATCTAGGTTTACAAGTTTGTATCTTGGTTTTATAGCATTTCGTTCTTTACGACCGTTATTAAATTTTTCGTTATTTAATCGTGGTTTATGGTCTCTGAACAACTTTTGGTGTGTACCAAATACAACAGATACATTTCAGTGCCATATCAAGGATTTTTGTTCCGGGGGGGGGGTATTTTTTCTGGGAGGGAGGGTTACAAAAAAACGCAAAAAATTGTTTATTGCCTTTTCGTCACGTTTTTACGAATCGGATGAAAATTTCGGAGAGGGGGGTTAAAACCCCTAAGCTCCCTGGGCTAAGGTCTTGGTAATAACAAGTTTGGATAATAGAAAAAGTTTTAAGATAAAATGGTACGTGCCTTTATGATACATTTTATGTCAAATGACAAAACAATAGAAAAACAGTTTTAGAAACCACACTGGCTATGCATGATAAAACGAGAAAACGTTGGACAACGGAGAAGAACTAGGTAAATCTGTCAGTGAAGAAAGAGAAGGATTTGAATATTTCGGCCGGGAACTTCGCTCAGCAATACTCAGTGCAGGGAGAAGAATAGAAAAATATAGATAGAAGTCCACCGTACAATATAAAAATAGAAACAGTAAAAACTAAAATAAAAGGAACCCTTTCTGAAGCAACGCTGTTGCCTTTTCAGGTCAGTTGTCTTTTCGCCGTTGCTTGAAAAATGGCCTCTTTTATTTTAGTTTTTCTTCTTAGGTCTTTTATATATTGTGCTCTGGACTATTATATTTATTTTTTTACTATTCTTGCTGCACTGAGGACGGTTCAGCAGAGGTCTGAGCCAAAATATTATTCTCTTTTTATTACTGGCTGATTTAGCTCGTTTTTCTTCTCTGTTCTCGTTTTTTGCTTTTGTAAAGGAATAGAGGTAATTTCACCTATAAGCGCGAAGATAGGTATTGGTAGAAATGCACCTACTTTCATTAGACACACATGAGGGGGGGGGGTAGGGGGAGGTCTGACTACCTTTTGAAGTGGGGGTGTACCAAGGTCCTACCTTAAGGAATCCAAATTTTACTAGGACAAAACTATAAATGAAAAAAGAATGACCGAACCTTTGACTTACGAATATTAGTCTATGACTTTTCAATTTTGACTTTGCCTTATGCTAAGATCTCGTTATCTATGGTAAGTGGGTTTATTTTGACGCATCCTTCTGTCAAAGGCAATAAGGAGGCAACCCAATAAATATTCAAGTTTGAGTTTATGATATATGGATCTATCGTGGTTGAGCACAGAGTAACACATGATGGAAAAAAAACGTTATCATGCTCAAACGTCAAGGCCGTATCCATCAGGGGTAGGGGGTTGGAGCCCCCCCCCCAAAAAAAAAATGTTTATACGACTCGTAAAAACATAACAGAAATGAATATAAACAAATTTTGACGCGTTTATAAAAGTTTTGTTGTAATCCCCCCCCCCCCGAAAAAATTATTTTGCCCCCCTCCCCCCAAATGCCTGTCAAATGCCTTTTGTAAAATATTTGATTATCGTATTTCGGCTTACGACAGTTTTCGGATCTTTTCTGACCCTTACGAAAAAAAATCTAAGCATTCGCGAGTTGCAAGAGGACCGAAAATGACAGGGGTGAAGGGACACATATCCCAGGATCTTGAATGATACAGACCAAAATGAACAGTTTGTTTTAAAATGGGCTATTTGAAAAATTAGGCCCCTTGTCAACGGGGCCGGCCGGCTTCAGGGGGACGTAGGCTATATTTTTGGCAAATATGCATAATGTTGTTTCTATTTGCTATAAAAAAAAGTTGTTTGCAGATTCTAGAAATGGTGCGCATACACAAAGGATTGAAAGCATTCCTGAAGTATATTACAAACTAGCCAAATTGCGTATCCCAAGCCAAATGTGGCTCTTTGGCCCCTTCAGTGTGGCTTTGGCACAAATATTCACGAGCATGCACGCAAGATCATTTGCTAAATATGTACTTACTCTGCTTTGCTTTTAAACTTCCACATTTCAATATTTACATTGCACTAAAAAAAACCTTTGAAACATTGCGGAAAAGTAGGCCATAAGCTGTAATTTGCTTTGGAATGGTCATATTGCAAATCTAGGTCCATTATGCAAAGAGCTTAAAGTAATCCAACAATACATATTAAAATTATTAAGAACAAAATAAACCTGTGATTCTTATATTCAGAAATATGATATCAGAAATTATAACCAAATAATGTCTTTCATCACACTGCTTTTCATTTACAGAATTATGAAATTATTTTATTATTGCAAAACAGGTGTTGAAAAAATTATGAAATTATGAAATTATTGAAAATCAGGTGTAATATTTTAAAACAAGAGAGAGGGGGAAAAAAACTATATAGAATTTTTTATTATTCATAACTTTTTTTTGTCCACTGTCTTTCTTTAAAATATTACACCTTTTTCTACATTTTGATATGCATAATTTTGGAAATTATAACTTCGCGTGTTTTTGGTTTAGGAAAGTCGTATGATCACAAGATATTTTCACGAAACGGTGACAGAAAAATCACGAGTCGAAAGAGGTACAATATGTCTATACTTAGGAAGCTTGGGAGGGTGACCCCATCGCTCCGTAGTTATATAGATCAAGTTCTGTCACGATTCTAATTTGAATAAGGTATAATTGTCCATCTTTTTGCTAAAACGTATATATGAAGCTTGGGTTTTAAGACGGGCCATTTGCACAATTTGGACCCTTGAACTAGGAGGTTGCTGGCAACTTTGTGGCTAATATCACCTTTTTGTCCCATATCCATGATTGGTGACTTCAAAAACCGGTTTTTACTTGATCCGCTACGTCAGTCCAGTTTCTAACCGTTTTCCTCAACTCACTGACTCATTTGTTTATAAAACCGGTTTTATTATAAAAACCGGTTTTTACTTGATCCGCTACGTCAGTCCAGTTTCTAACCGTTTTCCTCAACTCACCGACTCATTTGTTTTGCGTACGTTTGTTACGTAAATTGTCACAAAAATATAGCTGGTTTAAAATGTGCCAGCTTTAAATTCTATCTGAGCAAGCTTAAAAAATAATTCAAATTATGTACCAACCTGCTTTGGAAAATAAATCGAAGAATTACGTTTATCGTGATGCTTAAAAAATAATTCAAATTCGAATGTACCAAACTCGTTTGGTGGAAATAAATCGTAAGAAATAGTGTATGTGACCTACTTGCTGCGTTTTAATTTGAGATGGTCATTTGATCATTTAAAACTACTCCCTATTCGATCCCTGAACAATACCGAGTCGAAAAATATGTGACTTGTCTACTTCACTAGTAGGAGAAGGAATTTCGAGCCCCAGGACCCCATAAGTTTATAAGACCCCAAAATCTTTGCATTATTTGAATTCAACAAGATGCAACATGTCCACCTTTCTGCTAAAACGCATATGTGAAGCCTGTGCAGAGGCGTCGTTGGGGGGTGGAAGGGGGGGGGCGAACTACCCCCCAATAATGTGGAGAAAAAAATGTTATACATTTAATGCCCTTTGACTATCCAGATATGGACCGTCTTGCCCCCCCCCCCAATAAAACTGCGGGAGATTCGCCCCTGAGCCTGTGTTTTTAATTTTCCCTTTTAAAAAAATAGGGGTCATCGCCGAGGGGTTAACAACTGGGCATTTTGAGGGACACCTGGAGGCATGAGGCACGGCACGGAGGCATACTCCAAAGGGCGCAATATGTAAATATATACAGCTTGCCTGTTATTCGGTATCTGTCGAATATTTCAGCACCTTCAAAAGCGATCTTTTAAAACTTGGAAAAAATCATTTACGGGTTTATTTGGCAAGGAAAAGAACCCCCAAGACTGAAAACAACTGATATGTACCTAAAGAAGAAGAACGGAGGACTGCAAGTTGTTGATATCCATGCAAAAACTAGGTAACCCTACGATGGCACTGATGGTGTCACTTTTTCCTATTACACATGCAGCGTTGCCACCAGCTCAAAAATAAAATTCGGATTTTCTTAAAAAAAATCCCGAAATTTCAAAAAAAAATCCCGGAACACGGTTTTTAAGTTATACAACATAGGGCTGCGCGGTGATGACGTAAAAAGCAAGGTGCGAAATTCAAAGTACCGTGAAACGTGGTTTCTAGTTGTAACTAACAACTGATTGTCAATATTCCTAGTATTATTTCGACGTGAAGACGTTCTGGTGGATTAGTAGGATCTACGACAAATATTTTAGGCCAAAACAATTCGCCAAAGTTTCGAAAAAACGTGTCTACGCATCCACGTTTCATCGTTATGTGAATTTCCCGCCCAAGAATTGACGTCACGCTTCGCAGCCCTATTCAATATGGCTTGGCCAGCGGTAAAAGTTGCCTTTTATCACGTCTTCACACGTCCCTTTCCCTTTTATCATACCTGCTTTTCTGTTTAGTGACTGTGCCAAGACGCACCCTTGGATCTCGGATTCTTAATTGTACTAAAAAAAAAGGAATCTGCTGCTTTGACACGAAAGAATCCAGAAGAAACACAGATCCCTTTTTCCCGAATGTAGTTAGAATCCAACTTTCTTGGTATTAAACCCAGGCCTTTGGGTATTTGAAGAGAAAACTGTAAAGCAACAGTCAGAAAAACTGTTACTACCGAGTTATTAGTAAAAGCGCTAAGTAAAGCAACCAACTAAAAAAAATAACTAGTTTCTCAGATATTTATTGGTACGTTTCAGTAATCATCTCGATAATCACAGCTCAAATGACAACCCTAAGAAACTGGACAAATGAGCTTCAGTAAATCAAACTAAGCTCGGTTAGCACAAGTATAAACACTAAGTCTTCTACTACTAAGTCTTCTACTGAGCATAACAAGTTTTCCGATGGTATTCATCGCTTCTGCTGCCCTAGATCTCGGAATGCATTCGAGACTCATACAATTGCATCAAGAACTTAAGTGAATGGGGGACGAGGGGCACACGCACTTGAGCTGGAAGGACCAGCCCCGCCGTGGGTGGCCTCCCGTCCATAGGAGACATGGTTCAAGATTCTCTTCAGTTCTGTGCCCTCATGCACGTCGGTATTAAGGTTATTTTTGGTTTTTTGTTGATGGGTTGGTTGTATTTTGTTAAGGTTGGTCGTAAAAAGGGCTGAAAAAAAAAAAAAAAAAGAAGGAAAAAAGTGCCACCGCAAGAATGGGTTTCTTGTGGACGGAGGACGCCCAGTCTACGGGAGAGCAAATAGTTTTTTTTGTGTTAAAAAATTTTAAAGTTGTAAGAGTAAGCCTTTTGGAAGACCACCTTTAAAATTCGAATTCGTATTAGTGAAAATTGAAGGATATGAATTTTAAGAAATTGAAGTAAAAATGCCACTAGAAAAGCGTCTCCTAGAGGGGGAAGGACACCCTGGAACGGGGGAGCGATAGATATTTGGCAAGAAAAAAGTTAAATGGTAGTGTGCCTTCATGTCCACTAATACATAGACTGGTATATAATAATTTTTTTTTTTTTTTTGAAGTTTAGGTGATATGATAATGTATAAAGTTGTAAGATTTATATGTTTTTGTATTAAAATATCACCGAGTGGAGAGGAGGAGGGGGGGGGAAATAACAGCTACCTCTGAAAAATGTTAAACAAAATTCCTTCTGTTGACACACAGAACATGGCAATGGTGGTGGTTATGGTCTTGAGGTCAGTTTTGGGTTTAGGTGCCATTTTTAACATGATGATTGTGATGCTGACGAGACATAAAAAAGTGGAACCCTTTCTTCTGGATAAATGAATTCAGCTTTGTGAAGACGTCTGAGTCAAAGCCAAAGACAATGTTGGTGCCGATTTCCATAGAAACGGGTTCTGCTGAATGCATGATATACAGGCTGGAGTCACAATAACCCTGGTCTACCAATGCGGCAGTTAATGTGAGATCAGCATTCAGCCGGAACCACTGGCACAGAATTCCTATGTCGTCAGGGAACGGCATCGCCATATTCTGCGTGTCAACAGAGTGGCATCTTCGCCCAGACAAGTAGCCAAACTGTATGACCCGCCCAACTAATACTCTCTTTCCCCTGCAAACCCGTCTGTAAACGCACCATTCACCGATACGCAATTCCGATTTCACACCGACCTCTGCATTGGTTTGTGGCGACTCACGTAGTCCTACTCGTCGGCCGTGGACCATCACCCGTTTTAATCGGTCACTACTCAGCTACTCAGAACTTTCCCTCAGAAGCCACAACAGCGTGGATTTTTTTATTGGTGTTATGGAGCCGTCAGAAGTCTTGACAAGACAAAACCTAGAATTCTTCATGTTCGTCACAGGCTCACTAACCCAATTTTTCGCAACTTGGTGTTTCACACAGTGAGCAATCACTGGCAAATCTTCAAAGATGCCGTCACTTTCCAAGCCCGATTCAGTGTCAGTCGCGGAAGCCTTTTCCTGCTTATCGGACAGAGTATTTTCCTCTGAGTCATCGTCTGAGTCACTGTCGTGAAGTACAGAAAGACGAACATTCGGTACTTGGTGACCGAAAGCAGAAAGTACGTCGTCGAGTATCAAGGCTTTCATTATTCGCTGGCTTTCAATACGAGCTCGCCCTAGCTCGAGCTTGATTTCATCGTCCCCGGGCAAAGAAAAATCGGAACTGACAGACACAACACCAATGGATCTAACTCGCTTGGCCTTGGGCAAGGACAACTGTTCATTAGAATATTGAGCTTCAAAATCCGTTATACTTTCATATCGACGAATTCGATGCAGAAGCTGGAGGAACGAAAAGTTTATTACAGTACTGTAAGTGCTGGTTTGAGACCGCATCTTCCTAAGAAAATCTTCACACGGTTGGCTATTCACGTCGGAGAGTTTGAAAAGACGTTCGAGCCCAAGCCGTTTGAATCGACGAGTGAGAAGCACTAGGGAATGCATATTTATCTCTAGGCAATAGTAAAGGTTTGTGGTAATAAAATTCTCGTTCAGACCATAATGTCCACTTTTTAGGACCCAGGATCTCCAATGTCGAACGCAGTAAACAACACGACCAAGTAAAGATAACCTCTCAAGAGGAGAAAGTTTGCCGTCGTAAAAAACGCGCCGTACGCTTTCCATAAGCCAAAGATAAAACTGTGTTCCTTCGCTTCCAGGAACACGCTGTTTCAGGTGTGCCGGAGGCACGGAGGCACAACAGGAGGCACGAAGGAAGGGGCACCTGCGACGGTCAGTTATTAGCCCCTTGGTCATCTCCCGTGAGGCCCCACGGATCATAATTTGCTTAAAATATATTTCTATCACCTTTGAAATAACACGATGAAAACGGCTATCTCGTAATTTTGTTGAAACGGTTGCTCTTTGATTGGCTTTGACCCTTGACAGGGACACTAACTTAATTTTCGATTGATAGATAGATAGATAGATTTATTTTCCATATAACAGTAAAAGAATTAAACAAAAATCTACAAATCCCCACAAAGGCTCCACGGTCTGTCGGAGGGGGATTATGAAAAAGTCACATAAACATTAAACATTTATATTCTTAACATTTAGATATATAGACATAACATTAACATAAACATTTAAACTCTTAACTTGTAAAGCATTTGCTTCATAAAATGTAGAAGGAAAACCCCAAAAAAAAGAACATGGAGAGTTCACTAAATAATCTTTAACAAACAGCAATGAATCACAACATCTATAAATATAATAATAATAATAATGAAAAAAAATAATAAAAAAACAAGACTTCTTCTCGCTTTCTGCGTTCAAGAGTCCTGTATAAAAGAAATCTGTGGTAAAAAGAAAATGATGCATGGATTTGGCTAGTCAAATGTCAGGTCCCTAGACAGTATCCTTCCCTGGGAAATTCTGAGGGGAAAACCTTAAATCAGAAGTATATAAAGTGCTTACTTTTGTTTCATTTTCGAATCAACCTTGTTTTTTTTTTTAATCAAGACATATATTTTTCAGTAAATATCAGTGGAGTTCCTAATAAACCTTCAAATAATTGCTACGAATATTTCCAAAAATTGTTGGGGATTAAAACAAGATTACACACAAAATAATGGGTATTTAGCCTTTACTAGTATTTTAAAAATCATGAATTTCTTTAACTCTAATAAATATAAAATCGCAGCTACTCGCCAAAGAGAGGTTTATCAAATACCATGTGAGTGTGGCAATTATTATGTGGGTAAAACCCAAATTCAAAAAATGTTCAGAATTCTTTTGATTCTGCTCTAAGCAGCTCTATTTTTGAAAAACTCCGCCCTGTAATACTTTTTGAAACCCCCCCCCCTCCCCATTAGCAATTGTTTGGGTATCAAACAAGTTACTCGTGAGGCGATAGAAATTAAACTTATGCTAAATAATAATATTCCTTGATTTGGGGGAGTATTCACTTAATGCCTTATACACAAATTTACTTAAAAATGACTTACCAATTTATTTTACAAAATCATTTACCATTACTGACGAACATGTTACAAAAATACCTTTTAGGTTAGCTGCTAAAAAGGTAAGAATTGCATTAGAAATATGTTTTTGATTTGTATTTCCAGGAATGAACGGCCTCGTTTCTTTTCGTTTTATCATCTGTTCTGGTTGAACTCCTCTGAAGTAATGATTCTGGGACTGTTTTAATTTTTTAATTTAGTTTTAAAGATTGCATTTTATTGCAAGTCGTTTTTAATTTGTATATGTCGTTTGCGGAGGACAACTTTGCTGATAGAGCCGAAATATTCGTTTAAGGTTTAAACAAATTTCACAGTCTTAGATAAATACCCTGTTGTTTTACTTCTAGTTATTTTATATATTTATCAGTATAATATTATTAAGCAACAATTATCATATAATATCTTGGGACTCTTTTTTTTATGCTTGTGTTTGGTAAAGCAACCTTGGTAATTTCTGCTGAATTTCGGGAAAAACAAAACCATTCAATACGCAGTTCGATCATACAGAATTCACACAATTTCCGGCAAAATCAAGTTTTGAGTTTCATGTATCCTAGTGATTTATTGAGCTGATTGTATCGATTCGTAAAATCCTTGTAATAGCAAGATGTCTCCTTTTAATTTGTCTGCAATCGAAACGCAGTCTTTACTATCACTTCCCATGCAACATGTAACTTTAAAGGACACCCTAGACAGTCAGTCATTTTGATCAAAAGCTTCCGTCAATCAATTGATTAAAGCATGATTGACCGTCTAGGAACCGATTGAGTCATTCTAACTTTCTATCAATCACCGTCAACGCTTGACTCAAGCGTCAAACAGGTTCCTAGATGGTCAATCATAGATTACTCAATTGATTGATGGAAGCTTTTGATCAAAATGATTGACCGTCTAGGGTGTCCTTAACCTGTGAATTATCTAAAACTTGTTTTGTGCACGGAATATGTTTTGATTTTAGGCTAAAGCGTTTGACCATTGCAATTATTTTATCAAAATAGTGGTTTTTTCATTACACCCTGGACGCTGGCAGGGTGGGAGTGAAAATTTGGGGAAGCAGATTGGGGGAATTTTCCTCTAGGCTAAAAAATTCTTACCCTCTAGATTTTATTTTTTTACACTTATATTTATTGAGAAAAAGCCCCTCCATCCTAGACTTTGAACAACACCTTGTTTTGCGTCTTTATTATTTTTATTAATTAAAAAAAGCTTTTTCAACAAAATAAGTTTAAAAAAACAATAAAGAACTCCATTAAACCAAAATGAACAAAAATTGAATCAAATAATCTACCAAGAATACAACCACCACAAATCAGTATCAATAAAATGAATAAATAGATCTTAAAGCGAGTAATGATTGAATATGAAAATCAAGCTTAAGACGAAAAAAATATTTTCCTATTGAAGTATAAATGAAACTTAAAACGAACAGAAATTAAATAAACAATCAATGCAAACAAACATACAATAGATATTAATGTAAATTAATAAAAAAATCTTTAAAACGAGTGAAACTTAAATTGAATATTCAAATCAAGCTTGAAACGAACAAAAGTCACAACAAACAAGAGTTTGGGTATGACCTCCTTCTCTCACTGTAAAAGTCTAAAACCTACTGCGTCATTGGCGCTTTACTGAAAATTATATGCGTCTTGAACAGTCTTGGAAAGTATAAACAACATCAAATTGAACATTTGATGTATAATGATATTAATTGTTGAAAGATCCATCACTTCAAGAATTTATTTCACTGTAATTGCATTTTTATTTTCAATGCTGTAAGAACTGGAAAAGAAAATATTTGTAATATAATCCGTTTTCAGCTAAGCGCCAATGACGCAGTAGGCTTTTGGTTTTTATTTACAGTTAGGAAAGGAGGCAGTATCGAAACACTTGTTTGTAGGGAAACTATATTCGTGTTTATCAACTTTAAAAAGAGCTAATAAATTAAACTGAATATTTGATGTATATACCTAGGCTTAACAAGATATATGAAATAAAAGGAATGTAACGTCAAATATCAGAAAAACTGGCGGGGGGAGCTGCCCCCCGCCGAAGCCTAGAACCACCACTGGTCCCACTATCCCGTGATTTATATATATTCATGTGAAAATGTTGGCCTCGGTCTTCTGACCAAGCCAGGTTCAAATTTTCGTCTGCAAAGATGTTGACATTTTACTTGCTCCCAGGTCTTCTTGATCCAGTTTTGGCATTTGAAGAGTTCATTATTGAAGTGCTTCAAGTTCAGAACAAAATCGGGAAGAAAGTAAATTTCGAAATACTTTCAAGTAACTATATACTTTCAAAGTAACTAAAAAATAATCGGTACCGTTCTATTAGCACGAACCCACGCGAGAAGTGAAGCTTGGTTAATGCTAATGAAATAAAACAAAATATGATGAAAATATAATAGTTTAGAAACAAATTTTGGCTATATATTTAATCATTAGGGGGGTGGGATGTACAGCATAGCATATATTAAATACGTGACTTAACCTAACCTAACCTAGGTACCTTTTTCCCCCCTAGCCCCCCCAAAAACTAAGTTTAAGTATTGTAAACGCAGTGAGAAACCACTGTTTGCAATTAATTTGAAATTAATTTGAAATGGGACATTGAATTGGAACTGAAATAACAATCCAACAAGATGCCAAGTCTTGTGTCCTCTGAACTGTCGGAAATTTGGACTAAAGGAAAACAAATGTATCAATTTGTTTAGGAAGCTTGATGAAACGTGAACCTAATTGACGTCTCGATACATTAATTTTATGCCTGCCATATTGAGATGGGTACAAGTAGGTATCAGTGGCGGATCCAGGGGGTGGGGGCGAGGGGGCGTACGCCCCCCATAACGTAGTCTAAAGTAGTGTAATTTACTTAATTAACGCAAGTTCGCGTTAATTAAACTTGCTCCTAACGAAAATTTATGGGATCAACCAGTTTTGTCCCCCCCCCCTAAATAAAATCCTGTATCCGCCCCTCGTAGGTATACCTGGTACTCGATCCCCACGAAAATTGTAGCAGTTTGAATAAATATGAGAATTTTATAAAGCAAAAAAATTTAAAGAAGAGAAACCGAGAGAAACCTACGAGGGGCAGATACAGGATTAATTTAATTAATTAGAATTAGATACAGGATTAATTTAATTAATTATAATAGCAAGTTTAATTAATTATAAGTATGAACTTCAAGTTCTTGAGAAATTAGCAGCGTCAGAAAAAGAATTTTATTATTCGCGATAACATTGTTTTCCTCTCTGGCAGGTTTTAAAATATTTGTGATACTCAATAGCTAAATATCTTGGTTGGTATTTTAATAGCTTGCAGTTTATTGATGAAGTCGGACACAAGGAAAGCTTGGGGGAAGTCCAACCATCAGGAAAGATGTGAATTATACTAAGATATAGAAAACCACGCGGAAAACCTTTAATTCATTGGAATTTCAGGACACAGGCCAGCCCTGGAGGCCCCTCCCCTCAGAGTGTTCTTTAAGTGTGATTATATGTGATAATTCAGAATTACGTGAAAAAAACTAGAGCTTCTGGATCACGAGTGGGCCCACCTTCTCAAATGGTTATGTTATTATGTAGTCCTTTCTGTTTGTATTTGTTTTTCTTGCCAGTTTTGCTTTTTCTTTCTTTTCTTGTTTGTGCTCTGTCTTTTTCTGTTGATTGTAAGACGGGTTATTAATAAATTCAATTCAATAAGGATTGATTTGAATAGTTTTAAAACTTGTAGAATAGTAATCAATTATTATTCTTTTCTCTTCTTGGTTTTGGTGTGTTTTTTTGTATGTTTTTTTGTATTTTTTGGTGTGTTTTTTTTTTGTTTTTGTTGTTTGTGTTTTAACTTTGTTTAGCGCCTTTAAAAAAAAAACGTGTCGAATGTCATAAATTTTGATAAGCATAAGCAGTAGGATAAGTTTAAAAATTGCAGTTTGATAATATATGTTAGTGATAGTTTTTTTTGTAAAATAAAAGCCCTTCTGAGGTGGATGGAAAAACATTTCTTTTTGATTTCATCTCCCTCGTCCAAACCATGCCCTGACACTTAGAGGGAATGTTGTTTGTATAAAAAAAAATTTTAAGTTGAATAAACTTGAATTGAAATTGGCGTTGCAACTCTTTACTGGTAAGACATACAACTGTGTCTGGAATTAGAGATTATTTGGTATTGTTCTATTAGCTCGAACCCACGCAGCGAAGATGATAAGAGAAACTAGTCAAACAGGTTATGCCAACAGAGATTTACTGTGCCGAGGATTGCAAACACAGGTTTCTCACTGCGTTTATAATATTTAAACTTAGTTTTTTGGGGGTTAGGGGGGGGGAGGTACCTAGATAAGGTTAGGTTATGTTAAGTTACGTATTTAATATATGCTGTGCTTTACATCCCACCCCCCTAATGATTAAATATATAGCCGAAATTTGTTTCTAAACTATTATATTTGCATCATATTTTGTTATATTTCATTAGCATTAACCAAGCTTCACTTCTCGCGTGGGTTCGTGCTAATAGAACGGTACCGATTATTTTTTAGTTACTTTGAAAGTATATAGTTACTTGAAAGTATTTCGAAATTTACTTTCTTCCAAATTTTGTTCTGAATTTGAAGCACTTCAATAATGAACTCTTCAAATGCAAAAACTTGATCAAGAAGACCTGGGAACAAGTAAAATGTCAACATCTTTGCAGACGAAAATTTGACCCTGGCTTGGTCAGAAGACCGAGGCCAACATTTTCACATGAAAATATTTCGCCCTATAAATAACGGGATAGTGGGACCAGTGGTGGTTCTAGGCCTCGGCGGGGGGCAGCTCCCCCCGCCAGTTTTTCTGATATTTGACGTTAAATTCCTTTTATTTCATATATCTTGTTATGCCTAGGTATATACATCAAATATTCAGTTTAATTTATTAGCTCTTTTTAAAGTTGTTAAAGACGAATATAGTTTCCCTACAAACAAGTGTTTCGATACTGCCTCCTTTCCTAACTGTAAATAAAAACCAAAAGCCTACTGCGTCATTGGCGCTTAGCTGAAAACGGATTATATTACAAATATTTTTTTTTCCAGTTCTTACAGCATTGAAAATAAAAATGCAATTACAGTGAAATAAATTCTTGAACTGATGGATCTTTCAACAATTAATATCATTATACATCAAATGTTCAATTTGATGTTGTTTATACTTTCCAACTCCAAGACTGTTCAAGACGCATATAATGTTCAGTAAAGCGCCAATGACGCAGTAGGTTTTAGACTTTTACAGTGAGAGAAGGAGGTCATACCCAAACTCTTGTTTGTTGTGATTTTTGTTCGTTTCAAGCTTGATTTGCATATTCAATTTAAGTTTCACTCGTTTTAAGATTTATTTATTAATTTACATTAATATCTATTGTATGTTTGTTTGCATTGATTGTTTATTTAATTTCTGTTCGTTTTAAGTTTCATTTATACTTCAATGGGAAAATATTTTTTCGTCTTAAGCTTGATTTTCATATTCAATCATTACTCGCTTTAAGATCTATTTATTCATTTATATTATTACTTGTTGTATGTTTTTGCTATGATTGTTTATTTAATTTCTGTTCGCTTTGGATTTCATTTATTCTTTAATAGTAATTTCCGGTCCTTTTGAGTTTGAATTTTAAAAGGTATTTGTATCTGCTGAGCTTAAGTTTAAAATGGCCTTTTCTTTTATTTGAAAAACTTATTTTCCGGAAAGTTTTTTTTAATTAATTTTTGTTCGTTTTGATTGCAAAAAATTTCAAGTTTTTAAAAATTCCTTATTTCAAAATCAAACTTTAAAAAAAAAATCAAATATTCATCAAAGTATCAAATCTGATATCAAAGTAACAATATCAAAGTGAAAAAATCGGTTTGTGTCAACCTCGGACTATTTTTTATCTGATGTTTGAGCCATTTTTAACAAAATTGCTATCTCAAAATTTTTATCGGATGGGTTTGGGGAAAAAGGGCTTAGGGGGACTAGATTAAGCTTCGGTTTCTTTTGACTCTTTAAAAGTGAACTAGAACTTTCTATTTTCAATCAAATGAGCCCTCTCTGAAGTTTGTATGAGTATCCCTTCTATAAGAACCATATATATCCCCAGAGTATAACTTACAACGCCTTTCCCTGGGCCCTGGGGGGTTGTATCGACCCTGGAGTTTTAATATCTGAACTATTTTTAACAAAATGGTCACCTGAAATTTTTATATTATAGGTTTGTCCATCCGATACACCCAAGGGCGTGGAGGGCGGGAGGGGCTAGTTGCCCTCCGATTCTTTTTTCACTCTGAGAAAAGGAACTACAACTTTTAATTTCCATTCAAATGAACCCTTTCTGAAGTTTATACGAGCATACCTTCCATAAGAACCATATATGCCTCCAGAGCAATACTTACAACACCTGCCCCCGGCCCTGGGGGGGGGGGTTGTATCGACACAGGAGTTTGTTTTATCTGACCTTTGAACTATTTTTAACGAAATGACCATACGTAAAGGAGCTTTTGTTATATGATCTTAGAACTATTTTTAACAAAATGGCTACCTCAAATCGGGGGGGGGGGGCAGTTGCCCTCTGATCACTTTTGACTCTTAAAAAGGGCACTAGAACTCTCGATTTCCAATCGAATGAGCCCCCTTTGAAGTTTATATGACGACCCCTTCTATATGAAGTGCCTCTGGGAAAAAAATAAATGGAGTGTGGGGGGAGGCTAGTTGTCCTCCACTTTTGACTCTTAAAAGTGAATTACAGCTTTCAAGTTCCAATCAAATGAGCCCACTATGAAGTTTATACGAGCATCTCTTCCATAACAACCATATTGCCCCCAGGGCATAACTTACAACGCCTACCCCCGGGCCCTGGGGGGCTGTGTCGACACCGGAGTTTTTTTGTTATCAGAACTTTGAACTATTTTTAACAAAATGTCTGTCTCAAAATTTTTATCTGATGCATTTAGGACGTGGAGGAGGGGGGACTAGTTGCCCTATGATCTCTTTTGACTCTTAAAAAGTCAACAAGAACCTTCAATTTCCAATCAAATGAGGCCTCCCCGAAATTTATACGAGCATCCCTTCCATAAGAACTATATATGCCCCTAGAGCATTACTCATAACGCCTGCCTCCAGGCCCTGGCGGGTTCCGTCGACACACGAATTTTTCTTATCTGACTTTTGAACTATTTTTAATGAAATGGGTATTATAAAAATTTTATTGGATGGGCTTGGGGAAAAAAGTGTGTGTGTGGGGGGGGGCTAGTTGTCCTCGGATATCTTTTGACTCTTAAAAATTGAACTAGAACTCTCAATTTCCAATCAAATGAGTCCCCTCTGAATTTTATACGATCATCCCTTTCATAAGAACCATATACGCCCCCAGGATAACACATAAAACGCCTATCCCCCGGGCTCTGAGAGGCGTGTTTGTTATCTAATTTTTGAACAATTTCCAAAATACTGGCTATCTCAAAATTTGTAGCGGACGGGTTTGGGGAAAAAAGAGCGTGGGGGCTAGTTTAACTCTCTTGACTCTTAAAAAGTGAACAAGAACTTGCAATTTCCAATCAAATGAGCCCTCTATGAAGTTTATACGAGCATCGCTTTCATAAGAACAATACACGCGTTTAGGGCATAAGTCAGAACGCCTTCCCCTGTGCCCTGGGGGGTTCTATTGACACCGGATTTTTTCTTGTCCGACCTTTGAACTATTTTTAACAAAATTTCTATCTAAAAATTTTCATCAGATGGGTTTTGAAAAAGTAGGCGTGGGGGGGGGCTAACTGCCCTCGGATCTCTTTTGACTATTAAAAATTGAGCTCGAACTTTCAATATCCAATCAAATGAGCCCTCTCTGAAGTTTATACGAGCATCCCTTTCATACGAACAATATATGCCCCAGGGCATAACTTACAACGCCTACCCCCGGGCCCTGGGGGGATGTAAGGACACCTGGGTTTTTTTTATCTGACTTTCGAGCAATTTTTAGCTTAATGGCTATCTCAAAATTTTTATTGGATACATTTGCGGAAAAGGAGCATGGGGGGCTAGTTGCCCTTCAATCTCTTTGACTCTAGAAACTGAACTAGAACTTTCAATTTCCAATCAAATGAGCCATCTCTGAATTTTTTACGAGCATCCCTTCAATAAGAACCATATATCGCGCATAACTTACAACACCCCCAACACCCTTGGGGACTGTGTTGACCCCTGAGTTTCCGTTATTTTGTCTTTGAACTATTTAAAAATAAGCTATCTCAAAATCTTATCGGATGGGTTTGAGGAAAAACGGGCGTGGATGGGGAGTCACTTAAAAGTGAACTAGAACTTTCAATTTCTAATCAAATGATCCCTCTTCTAAGTTAATACGAGCATTTCTTTCATAAGACCCATATACCCCAGGGCATAAATTACAACGCTTTCCCCCGGGCCCTGGTGGGTTGTGTTGACACCGGAATTTTCGTTATATGTTCTTTGAACTATTTTTAACAAAATAGCTATCTTAAAATTTTTATTGGATGCATTTGGGAAAAAAGGTTGGAGGGAAGCTGGTTACCCTCTAATATCTTTTGATGCTTAAAAAGTGAACTAGGACTTTCAATTTTCAATCAAATGAGCCCTCTCTGAAGTTTATACGAGCACTGCTTCCATAAAAACCATGTGTGCCCCATGGCATAACTTATAACCCTTGCCCCTGAAGACTGTAGGTGGAGTGTCCTGCTCAAACATATAATTTCTAGAACTCTCAACTACGTTGAAAAAATGGCTATCAAAATTTTGATTGGATGTAGTTGGGGAAATGGTGGGCGTGGAAGGGGTGTCAGTTACCTTAGAATCACTTTCGATTATTAAAAAGGGAACTAGCCATTTTAATTTCCAATCCAATGAGCCCTTTCTGAAGTTTCTACGACAACGTTGTCCATACAAAACCTTATATGCCCCCAGGGCATAATTTACAACCCTTGCCATGAGTACTGTGGAGGAGTTGTCATCCTCAAAGACCTACTTTCCAGAACTTAAAACTACGTTTAATAAAATGGCTATCTCAAAGTTTTGATTGGATGTGTTTGGGGAAAAGGTGAATTTCCAATCGAATAAGCCTTTTTGAAGTTTTACGACAACGCCTTCTATAAAAACCTTATATGCCCCCAGGGCATAACTTAAAACCCTTGCACTGAGGGTTGTGGGGAGTGTCCTCCTCAAAAACATATTTTCTATCTGGAAATCAACTACTCTGAACAAAATGGCTATCTCAAAATTTTGATTGGATGGGTTTGGGGGAATGATGGGTGTGGGGGGGGGGCTAGTTGCCCTCCAATCACTTTCGACTATTAAAAAGGGTGCTAGCCCTATGAATTTCCAATCGAATGAGCCTTTTTTGAGGTTTCTACGACAACGCCTTCTATTAAAACCTTATATGCCCCCAGGACATAACTTAAAAACCCTGCACTGAGGGTTGTGGGGGAGTGTCCTCCTCAAAAAACTATTTTCTATCTGAGAAATCAACTACGCTGAACAAAATGGCTATATCAAAATTTTGATTGGATGTGTTTGGGGGAATAATGGCGTGTGGGGGGGCTAGTTGCCCTCCAATAACTTTCGACTATTAAAGAGGACACTAGCCCTTTGAATTTCCAATTGAATGAGACTTTTTTAAAGTTTCTACGACAACGTCTTCTATAAATACCTTATATGCCCCTAGGGCATAAATTGAAACCCTTGCCCTGAGGGTTGTGAGATAATGTCCTCCTCAAAAACATATTTTCTATCTGGAAATCAACTACGCTAACAAAATGGCTATCTCAAAATTTTGATTGGATGTGTTTGGGGGAATGATGGGCGGGAGGGGGGGGGCTAGTTATCCTCCAATCACTTTTGACTATTAAAAAGGGCACTAGCCCTTTGAATTTCCAATCGAATGAGCCTTTTTGAAGTTTTCTACGACAATGGCTTCTATAAGAACCTTATATGCCCTCAGGGCATAACTTAAAACCCTTGCCCTGAGGGTTCTGGGGGAGTGTCCTCCTCAAAAACATACTTTCTATCGGGAAATCAACTACGCTGAACAAAATGGCTATCTCATAATTCTGATTGGATGTGTTTGGGGGAATGAAGGGCATGGGGGGGTTAGTTGCCCTCCAATCACTTTCGACTATTGAAAAGGGCACTAGTCCTTGGAATTTCCGATCGAATGAGCCTGTTTTGAAGTTTCTACGACAGCACCTTCTATAGAAAACTTATATGCCCCCAGGGCATAACTTAAAACGCTTGCCTTGAGGGTTGTGGGGAGTGTCCTCTTCAAAAACATATTTTCTATCTGGAAATCGACTACGCTGAACAAATGGCTATCTCAAAATTCTGATTGGATGTGTTTGGGGGAATGAAGGGCGTGGGGGGGCTAGTTGCCCTCCAATCACTTTCGACTATTAAAAAGGGCACTAGTCCTTGGAATTTCCGATCGAATGAGCCTATTTTGAAGTTTCTACGACAGCGTCTTCTATAGAAATTTTATATGCCCCCAGGGCATAACTTAAAACGCTTGCCTTGAGGGTTGTGGGGGAGTGTCCTCCTCAAAAACATATTTTCTATCTGGAAATCGACTATGCTGAACAAATGGCTATCTCAAAATTCGATGGCGTGGGGGGGGGGGGGGGGCTAGTTGCCCTTCAAT